>NMRA01000954.1:0-89595 GCA_002633005.1 Phoronis australis | reverse complement strand
CTGCCGCCGGGGATACGCTAATACTGGATGGTTGGTAAGCAGTATCTTCAGCTGGTCAAATGCCAATTGGCACGTGGCATCCCACTCGAATCGTTGGTTCTTCCCGGTCAAACGTGACAACGGTGCAGCAACAGTGGAGAAGTCCGGAATGAATCTTCGGTAATATGAGGCCAATCCAAGGAAACTGCGTACTTCCGAAACTGAGGATGGTGTCTCCCAATCTGCAACCGCAGCAACCTTTTCAGGGTCACAACTTACTCCTGCCTCAGACACTACGTGGCCTAGGAAAGGTACCTCCCTCCGAAACAGACTGCACTTGGTCGGTTTAAGTCGCAGACCAGCCTCCCGCAACCGTAGAAAAACTGCTTGGAGATCGCAGAGGGCGTCGTCGAAAGTCTTTGCAAAGACCAGGATGTCGTCAATATACAGTAAACACTTGTCCCATTGCATTCCCGCAAAAACCTTCTTTACCAAACGCTCAAAACTAGATGGTGCATTTGCCAGACCAAAAGGCATAGACGTGAACTCAAAAAGACCCCTATGAGTGGCGAATGCAGTCTTTGACCTGTCTTTCTTGGCCATTGGCACCTGCCAATATCCACTGGCCATGTCAAGGGTGGTAAACCATGACATGCCCGCGAGGGAATCTAGGCAGGTGTCTATGCCTGGGAGAGGATAGGCATCTTTCCTGGTCACTGCGTTCAACTTCCGGTAGTCTACACAGAATCGGTAGCTGGAGTCTCTCTTTCACACCAACACGATCGGCGAGGCCCATGGCGAATCACTTGGTTCGATAACACCAGCAACCAGCATCTTGTCGATCTCTGCATCGGCGATCTCCCGCTGAGCTATAGGTAACCGTCGAGGAGCCTGTTTAATTGGAAAATGATCGCCTGTGTTGATGGTGTGCTCGACCAGCGTAGTTCTCCCAAGCTCGCCATTGGGACCGGCGAAAACATCTGAAAACTTGGCCACAAGTTTCCGCACCAAAAGAGTCTGCTGTGGAGTCAACTGCTCACTTACGTCCTTAATTACAGATTCCAAATGAGGCAGAAGATGGACAGTAACTTCGCTGACAAATGTCCCCTCAGAAATGGATCTTGGAACTATGACACTGCAAAGTGCCCTCTTCTCTGACAAAAGATTGATCGACTTTCCACAGAGGTGTAAAACGTCACCCTCCGGAGCTGCACTCAAATTACAAAAATTATTTTTCAAAAAGTCTAATCCAAGAATCACCCGAGGATTGACGTCGGCGACAACAAATCGCTGCTTCAGTCGCAAGCCTGCTACGTCAAAATCAGCCACCACGCAACCGTAATCATTAATATGCGCCCCACCTGCGCCTGACAATGAAATGAGAGTGGGTTCTAAACTACTTACCTCAAAAACGTCTCAAGACATAACAGAACAAGGCAAACCGCCGTCTATTAAAGCAGGAAACTTTTCTCCAAACAAATCCACAAAAACAAACGAACATTCTGCAAACTCTGTCGAGGCCTTGGCCGTGGACCCGACCGGTCCTAGTTTGACGACTCATTAGTATCTGATTTACAAGTGTTCCCCTTCCTTTCCTAGGGACATTTTCTGGCGATGTGTCCCTCCTGCCGACAGTTGTAACAGCGGATTGGTTCCCGGGCCTTTCGATCGCTGAGATGGCGCTGAACATCCACTAATCCCCTCTTTATCTCAGCCATGTCAGCATGGTCCGGCCTGTTGGTTGGACGCTCCCACATGGTCATGACTCGTGTGTCGGGGCAGGGAGCCACATCCGAAGTCTTGTTTTTCCGGCTGCACCAGGTCCCCTCAAATGCCTCGAACTCGAGTGCATGAGAAATCGCTATGTCCACGGACAGTGGCCTCTGAAATTGTACGTGCCTCCGCAGCGCCTGGTCGTTGAGCCCAGCTATAAATTGGTCTACGACCAAAACTTCACGGGCGTCACTGGCTAACTCAGGGAATGCTAATGACGCTAGCCGTTTTAGACTAAAACCATAGTCCAAGATGTTTTCCGTTTTCCCCCTCGTCCTTCCTCGAAACTCGCATCTGTGCGCGGCGACGCGTTCTGCGGGACAGAACCGCTGCGTAAGCGCCACTTTTAAATCGTCAAAATTCTCAGACACTTCATCGTTGAGGTCCCCTACAGCACGCAAGGCCGGCCCCCGCAGACACATGACTGACTGCATGGCTGACTCCTGCTCGTCCCAACCATTCCACCTACAAATTTCCTCGAATTGGCGCAGAAAGTCTGGTCATTCACATGATTTTCTGTCAAAATGTTGTGGCACTCGTTCTTTGCGTTTCGGTAGGGCAAGCGCGTGTTGTTGCTGCTGTTGTTTTGAATTTTGCTTGATACAGGGTGCCATCGAATCCAATCCTCCCCAGTCAGTCTGATTTATAGTGGCCTGTCACTGATGGTCAAATGATAATACACTAGGCGGGCTGTTGCTTGGACAGTCGACGTATGGCATTTCAGAGGAACGGTCTCTATAATCACCAACTGGGACAATTTCAGGCAGAGGATCCGGTTCGACGTGATTTTCTGCCGCCATAAACGAGGGAGTAAACCAATTCGACACATTTGACAAGAAACAGGCCATTTTGGATTATGGAATTGGATGAAATCAGCAAATGTAACGTATAGAACTGAGCCTGAGGTCAGTAGATGATACTCTCAGTACTTGAAACCACTAAAACGTGTCCTGAATACGTGGAGTACACCAGACAACAGTAACCGAAGACGAATGGAGTAGCCGAACAACAGAGGGTCAACAGACAAGAATCTACTTCTAGAAAATATTAATTGGGCAACAAGTGGGCGTTACTTCCCACATTCAAGCTATCGCCACCTGAATATTGCAAGTTTCGCGAAAGCAATGTTATCCATGGAAATTAACAGCAACACACGACAAGTTGTGAATAGATAATCGACAAGGGTATTTAGTGAAACCTCAACGGAAAATCAACTCAGGAGTACTGACAAAAATGTGTTCAATGTCGCTACTATGAGTTTGAAATATTACGTTTTGCGAACTTTGAACACGCAACGTTCGACAGACGTTTGCTATGTGAGTTAATTAATTCCAAACATCACCCAGCGAGCGTGACAAGACGTCAACGGCATGAGCAACGAAAAGAATGTCATTAACGCACGGAATAGGCATTGACAGTAAGAAACTTTATTTTACTGCTTTTCAACATCACTCGCACATATCCGCGGGCCATGTGCACCAGTGTAACGGGGGCGGTATCTACGACCAAGGCGCCCCGATTTTACGAGCCCGGTGCGGACTGAGGGTGATGTTGAAAACTAAAAGTTGGTGAATAATACATAGGTTTATTGTAAGAATATATAACTACAATATTCCACACTTACAAGCAATCCAGTTGTTCCATGATTTAGTATCGCAGCGTTGTGATTTATACAGTTCTGATACACGGGCAAGCCAGTCGCTGATTAATAGTTGTGTGTGCAAGAACGGGGCAATTTGGTTATTCAGATCCGAAAGGTGAGATGCAATCAAGCTCGGGAGGAGCCCGAGAATTGCATGGGGCTAAACTGTTGGCAACCAAGTTCGGGAGGAGCCCGAAAGCTGCACAAACAGTTGCAATTTGGTGTGAGTGAAGGTGTAAATGTTTGCTTCTTGAACTCTGCGACTGGACTCCTCGTGTCTGACAGAGACAAAGCTTAAGTACACAATTTCAACCAATCAGACACGATCTGAAGGGCAAGGCCCATAGCTCCTAGCTTCTGACCATATTTGGCCATGTCCAAAGGACTCAACATCATAGGAAAATTCCATACGTAATACACAGCTTGACCACTAGAGGGCGCATATGTCTTACTTACATAATCATGTCCGGGGCACTCCTGTTACACAGTTATCATAAGCTGAGAGTTTTGTGCCTCGTACTGTACATGTACTACCTAAAATGTAAGTTATAATGTTGACCTACATTTGCGCGCTCAGCCTTGGCAATCACCGGACAACGTGGAGAGAGAGTTGGCTTCGTCAACGTGAGTTTTGTCAATTTATCGTAAAAGGTGGTTAAATGTGTACTTTTTAACCATTTTAGAAAGTTAAGCCATCAATGAGACGATGTAAATTGCATCATTCGGTTAAATGTTAGAAATATGAGTTTTGTTCTGATCCCATGTCACTAGATCATGGGCCATGATCTAGTCTCTCGTCGGGTTGCTCATGATGATAGTTTTCCACATCTGCAATAATGGGTGTCACATTTCGTGCCAACACATTATAATTTTGGTTGAGTGAAAAATAAATGAGAAAAATGCTTTGATTAGAAAGACTCATAACGGTATCAAGTATGTACGTTCATGGAGTCGGATTGTAAACAATAACCTCATAACAAACACGTCGGAAAATTAACTACTTTTACAAACAAGAATGTTTAAAAATAAGGTAATCTATACAAGTTTAGTACACGGACCGTCAACTCTGTATATTTTCAATAGACAGAGAAATCGTGCACACTTGCTGCATCTGAAGTGTCACTGCACTCATTCACTGTGCTACGACGAAAGGTATTTTTCAGTATAGGTGGCCCTATTACTAAAATCTCTTGGTCTGTTTACATCGACCTCTTGTCTGTCTACATTATCACGACGTTTCGGTCGGTCTATTCTCCGGCCATCGTCAGGTGTTTCTGCGTTCTTACAAGAACGAGCACACTTTACACGTATGACAAGTTCACAATATTCATCAAAGACTTAGAAAATCCATCAGAGTTCCTTGACCATCTGAACAGTATGCCGCCTATGGAAGAAGATACAACCAACAGTCTACCATTCCTAGACGTACTAGTGACGATCGTGTTGAAGGACAGTTAACAATACCGATACCTCGTCTTCAACTCCAACCACACCAAAGGAGTCAAGAAGGGTATAATCAAATGCGTTGCATCAAGATTAAAAGAAATCTGCAGTGCTACAGCACTCCAACCAGAAATGACCAACCTAACGGAGACATTCGAAAGAAATGGCTACCCAAGGGATTTCATCAAGTCGGCTTTAACATCGCACAGAAAAAAAATGGGCAGAAGAACGCCCACTACAGACTACGACCTTGCCATATATGCCCGGAATAACCTAGACCCTAGGACGCATATGTAAAGAATTTAAAATAAGAACAGTATACCGCAGCTCAGACACACTGGGTCGGCGACAGACCTAGAACTGACATGGGAAATAAGAAAAATGTCATCTATGAAATCCCATGTGATTGTGGTGAATCAAATATCGGTGAAACTTTAAGACCACTAGACATGAGAATTTCTGAACATAAAAGGTGTTACATAGAGGGTAATACCTCATCAGGCGTAGCAGAACACATGTGGACGAAACAACACAACATCCAGTGGAACAACACCCAAATACTAGACAGTGAAACAGGTTAGACCAAGAGAAAGATCAAGGAAGCCATGAACATGAAGTTAAAAGGCAGTGTCTTCAGTCAGCCAAGCAAGCAGCCAAGTGACACCTGGCTCAGTTTACTTAGGAAGGATTAAGTATAATTAAATTCCCTCTAAGTGAACGGGTGACTCCGTGGTGTAGTGGTTAAGGTGCTGGACTCAAAATATCTGTAGTTTCAGAAGTCGTGGGTTCAAATCCTTCCTCGGACAATATGTAATCAAAAAATCACACCATGGTGATTGTACCACTTATCCGTGCTCGTTCTTCTAAGAACGCAGGAACACCTGACGATAGCCGGAGAATAAACGTCGGTGTAAAGAGACCATTTTAATAACAGTTGTAACACGCCACCACCTCAGAGCGGTTTTGGCAAGTCAAATATGAGAACAGCCCCAGTAATCGCTTTCGCATCATGTCCAGGTCCACCCTTGCATACATTTTCTAGTAAGAGGAGTAATGCTCGATTGTCAGCCAGTCATGATTTGAACCCAGGAGTCCGGAACTGAAACCACTGAGCCTCACTGTCGAATGTTGTTTAACATGGCTTTTCATTGGTTAAAGTAATGAAACCAACGTCGTAACATTCAATCTGGGAAACCCTTTTCACTGTTTCCAAGTATGGCTACCACCTGTGACTTAAAGAATAGCTGCAATTTATTAAAACGGACTGTGATCGAAGTAAACAAAATCAAGGGAACCGCGCGATATACTGACTAAAGCTCAAACAGGTACAGCGCACAAACACCCCGGCCAACCCGCGATCGAGAACGCCCGGAAGGCGAACAAGAACGAGACCTTGCACCAAAAATGGCAGACGACAGTCACGTACCCGGTGAGTTTAAGTGTCATTTTCTGCTTAAATAGAGGCCACTTTGGTACAAATGTTACTCACAGAAAAGCGTCAGAGTGTAACCTTTGTTGTGGATCTGAAATAATACTTGGCTTTTGCTTATTTTTTAAAATAAAGAGCTCAGAAAGCAATGGCTTTGGGTAAAATGCCTTGCGCCTCGTAAAATCGACAATTTCTACTTGTTATTAGCAATTCCATGGTTCTTAAGAAGAGACGTGTGACGTTTATAGTTTAATCGTCCCTGGTGACACCTTTGTTAGTTATGATTTGTGAAACAATTTGAGATATTTACCAATACAAGCAGGTCCTTGTGTGAGACAACGAGAACGCAAAAATGCGATCGTGAACGTACATTTTTTCTCTGCATTGGCTTGAATAGTCGTTCAAGTTACGGTAATTTTAGAATAATACGGAGCTTGAATTAGTTGATGGGTTAATTATTAATTACATTTCATCGTATTTTCACTATTTCTAAGTGAGATTTAGTCTAACAAGCATAAGTGAATGCGTTTATTTTTTTTCAGTTGAACTGTAGCCACGCCACATGACGATTCCTTCAGGGTGTTAACGTCCACGCCTTCAAAAAAGAGTAGTACAACTGCTGCATGTCACAACGGAGTGGACCTGTGTGTGTGTTGTGGTGCCTAAGAAATCGACTTAGTATGACCACATGGCAATAAAATACAGTGACACTACAACAAAGCAAGACCTTTACCAGCCCTGTGATTGACGCGTTACATGCGTCAAGAGTTTTTTTACCAATATAGTAAAACAGAGCATGAAGCACCGTGCTCAGGAACCAGGTCGATTCAGTGTCCTATCTGTGATCGAAGTTTCACGGAAAGAGTAAGCCTGATGCGACAGCGTCACAGCACGAGGACACTCCTTTTTGTGGTGAATGTGGCATGCCATGCAAACAGTACGCCTCCTTCTACAGG
Source organism: Phoronis australis (assembly GCA_002633005.1). Classification (NCBI taxonomy): domain Eukaryota; kingdom Metazoa; phylum Phoronida; family Phoronidae; genus Phoronis; species Phoronis australis. The sequence continues at coordinate 82,373 of NMRA01000954.1, read as the reverse complement.
CATAGCAAGCAGAAACGTCATGAATGAAATCATTAGTCCAGTGCTGAAGGTTATTTTAAGTCACTATAGTTTATTCAGATTTACAAAGTCTGTGGTTGGTTGTTGTCTGATGTGATAGTATTTTGACGTTTTGTTTTGAACCTTTTTCCTCAAGTTTATTTCTATATTTCTGTTATTTCAAAAGGATCTTTAACAGAACCAGTACATTTTTGTAGTGTTTAGGTAGATTTAAATGGCCATACTGAGTGTCATTGGGCAATACTTACATACAATTGTTCTGACCAATTAGTATTTTAAATGAAAACGTATGTCTATGATAATTGATTGTTGTAGAAATTGCTTTCATATTGTTGTTGATTTCCTGTGAGAAACTGTTATACTATCAATCAGTCCTAAATACATTGTCTATGATTCTGCTATGATTTAGTCTAATACATTCCAAAAAGTAATTCGTTGGAAATGTTCAATGGATTTGTTTTGTTGATTTCCCTATAAATAAATTTATATATTTTGGAAGACCAATTTTGAGGTACGTGTGATAAAAGATTAATATTATAATAGAAATGCTATAATGTTGTTGTTGATTTCCTGTGTAAATCACTACAGTGTGTAGTTGACGTGACGTTAATGACTACATGTTGACTACGTTTTGAGAAAATCACAATATAGTATGTGTTTTATAACTCTCAATCTTTTTCAATGTCATATTAAACTCGAGATCATTAACTGATGATGCAGGTGAACTTAGGACCAATACTTCAAAATAGAAGAGTCAAACACAACGTACATCCAAGCCACACAAGTGCCACAAGTCAATCTGTTCATCTCTGTATCGATCTTATCAGTAAAACGTCAAGTAAAATCCCACCCGTTTTATCAGCACACCAGTTTACACAACTCCTGGCCATTTTTTGATCCCAGACGTTTATGAGTGAGAATCTTTGAATCATCTCGTGAAGTGTTGCCGCACACCCCTCTCTCCCCATGGGCAAGCTCATCATCATTCTTTGACTTCACTTTCAATTTGTTTTTTTTTTCCTTTTGCTGTCACAATTTTACAAGAAGATTCTACACTCGCTTTCATCTCGGTGCTGTAACAATTTGTTTACCCCTGGCTGACAGGACATATGGAACAACTGGGTGAGTCTGTCAGTTTAGAAACCCTTGTTCTCAGTGGTTTGGTCTAAAAGTAGATGCCTGGCTGTACTTTTCAAAACCTTGGTGTTGGTAGGGTGTACCTTCACGTCGTGGGTAACATGTTCGCTGAAGCTCGCCTCACATTAACAGTGAACTTGTTTCCTGAAATGAGAATAAATTCGTATGTGAAACTAAAATTATGCTTGATGTACATTGTAGTGCACATGGCAATTTAATAGAAATATGCTATGCTGTTGTTCAGTTTTGATACGAAAGTAACACAGTAACGACACAAAATGTGATTAATTCATTGCACCACACTTATTTTGAAACCCTTTTCACATTTTATAAGTAAAAAGTTCATTACAGTTCGATACACCTCAATGCGTTCCCGATCTCATAAACAAACATAAATTTGCGTTCTCGATCGCATCTTTCAACAGAGAAGCGTCGAGAAATCAGAGATCCTGACAAAACTACAAAACACAAGCGATGCGTTATATTTTCACACGTCATTTCTTCATAACTCCATGGTCAATTTATTGATTTAGTGCCAAAAATAACGGCAATTTGCCAAAATGACATACAAATCACCTTCTGCTTAAGCGATGCCTTGGTCAACGTAACTTTTCTCCTATGATTGGGAGACACTAGCCTAAACCTCTACTTGCCCTTCCTAAATGTGTTAAGCCTTGAAGCCATGTCTATGTTTTCACATTGGAAGTAAAAAGAACGAAAATGCATAAAATTTACTCACCTTGTCTGGCTTCGCTTCTCGCGCCAAATTTCGTTCTCGATCGCTTTCCGGTCGTCCTCGATCGCGGGTTGCCCGGGGTGACAAAGGCGTGTGCAAGTGGTGGCGATGTGATCGGTAGGCTATACTTCCGACCAAGCCATGCGCATTGATGCCCACGCGGAATACCGTGTGTTGTTCATCATCAGAGAAGATAGTGTTATCTTTTGTAGCACAGTGAAAAAGTGTAAGGGTAAAGTGTTACCAAATCTTACTTCCGGCAAGTACGTCGTCTGCTACTCATGGTTATTTCAGAAGTTTACTCAGAGTGAATTCGGAAATAGATTGTCGTAACTTCGGTTGCACTTGGGCGACTTTGGCTATTCAAAAACTAAACATGATCACCATTTGACGAAGATTTCAGAAATGCTATTGGTTTATGTTCAAATATGTTATAACTTAACTTTTATTTTCAACAGCAAGACCAGTCAGGGTAGATACCATCTATTGGAGATTAGAGCAATTATCGAACAAACGTGAGCTGGCCCTCCAACCCTAAATGCCAGAATGGAGTTAATAAGTCGTGTAAGATATTGGCTACAGGGGTAAACTTCCCAACTTGTTGTTGGGCTATAGAATCGAACAAGTTGGGAGCAACGGGAAAACGCCGTAATGTTGACACACCTTCGTTTCCAAGCCGTCATTTTACTCGACAAAGAACATGTTGCAGGGTAAACTTATTGTTTGCTACTCGACATTACGCAAGGGCGCTCCCGGCATGTACAAGTCATTCGCTTTGTAAGCCACTATATAAGTGTATATTTTACTAATATTTGTTTAGATTATCTTCACGTGTAATCAAATGCAGTATAACAATGTTTAGCATGACGTCATTATGACGTTTTGGACCCAGTTTGACGCCATGTCTTTTCTTAATTGCGTCATCTACTACCATGACACGTAATCACAAAACACCGAATTTTCAGACGAAAAATGACATTATTTTGTGATATCGGGCTTCAAAAACACAATGCTTAGCCACCATTTTTGCCTTTGATAACTTTTGCTATTTCACTTTCCCCTAAATTGTCGTTTGTAAAACTGTTTTTGAGCGGACACTCAAAAAATACCGTCGATTTCCACGACATGTTGTTTGGCATTTCTAGGTAAGCCGATTCGTAGAGGTGACAGTTTCGCTACCCTGAGTCCAAAAGTCACGTGTGGAGTTGTATACAGAGTGTAGACAAGGCTTAAAGTAGCAAATAGTGTTTACTATGCAGTCGAGGGAGAAGACGTCCGAGATAGTTGACAAAGTGATAACCGTAGGTTGTTTCGACTTATTCCACGATGGGCACAAGCACCTCATCAAATGTATGAGAAAAGTGGGAAGGCATGTAAGTTGTAATTGATAATAATAGTTATGCAAAAATGTTAATATACTCGACACTTGTCTTTGTTGACTACCTTTATTCCATTCCGTTGGTAAAGTAACTGACCAATGTTTTGTTGAATGTCGAACTTTGTTCCGAGGATACGCACGAAATGGAATAAAGATAGTCAACAACTACAGGTGTCGTGTATTTAACAAGTTTGGATAACGAAAAACGTGCTACCTATGTACAGCAAACAATAATAGTTACATATCTGCCTGTGTGCCTGCAGGTGAGTGGTTACACACAGGACACGATTACTGCGGATATATAGGTTATCCCTTGTGCTGTAAGCTCATTTTCATTCTGTAACCATGCCAGGTGCAATAACATTGTTTTCTTGTGTAGCTAGATATATCCTTAAGAAATTTGAAAAGTTCCACATTTCAAGTTGCACATTATTTTCATAAAAAAATATTTTTAAGAGTTTACTATTTCAAATGATTTATGTTTATTAAAATTACACAAGGAGGAAATTCAATTTCTAGCGTCATGAGTAGTATAGTAAGTCGTTTACGTAACATATTTGAGAGGGACCAAGATCAAGGTCGACCCGGAAGTGACGTCATCCGCAAACCGTATTGCGTAATAGGGCAAATGGGACCCGTAAGTGACGTCATATCTAATCATGCTGAAGAGGGACCTCGATCCAAGATCAAGCACGACCTGATGACGTCACGTCCGGGTGCATCCTTTCGGGTAGAGTTTAGTAACGCAAGCAACTACGTCAGGACCTCGTTAAAATCTACCCAAAATCACGTGTTCTAATTTAAAATACACGTCAATATCCCACGTAATGTGGCGAAGTTTTGCTTTTTGGCAAGGTCTTAACGTTACTGAACTCTGCGCAGGTTTGCGGATGATATCATTTCCGGCTCGACCTTTGACCTCTGACTTTGGTACCTCTCAAAGATGTCACCTAAACGAATTACAGTTCTATTTTCTTGAAAATGAGGACCTCTATGTTAATAGAGGAAATGCTGTTGTAGATTAGATTTTAACTGACCAAAATAATTTGAAGAATTGCGTATCGTTTTCTGTTACAAAGACTTCTGATATTATTGATATGTTAGATTTTCGCGGATTGACTGGATCAAGATGTAAAGCACCAGATCATTCTGTTCTTTATTTTAAACTTTACAATCTCCTCGCCTGGAGTGTGTTCATCTGGTATCGACAGACCTTTAGATTCAGATACTCTTTCGAAAAAACGTAAAAATGACACCTCCAATATCCCTGTAGAATTTAGTAATAATGTGACATTTAATGAAGAAATTTTATGATTAATTGATTCATTATTGTTATCCTATGAACATCAGAACCAACTTGATATAGTGTATCAGTCATTTGTTGACCTATTAATTAAGGAAATGGATTCTTTGCTGGACTACAAGGATTATTATCCGAGTAGTAAACTAAGAAAGTATTTAAAAAGGAATCAGACTTACTGATTTGTGGAAAAAATTAAAAGACATTGAGAAACAACTTTCAAGAAGTCACAGAGGACGCGGGAACTGGTCACATTATAAACAACTATTTCCGTCTGCTCAATATAAATTTGACAAGAAACTAAAATGCGCTAAACGCTCATACGAGTTAAAGGTTCAGATTGAAATTGAGAATGTGTAAACTGAAAATCCTAAGTACTTTTGGGCATATATTAAAAACCTGGGACCAAAACAGTTGAGCGAAGTTCCCCTGGAAGTCTTGGATTCAAATAATGAAATAAGCTCTGGTATCAATTTTATTCTGAAATAAATGGAAAAATTACTATGAACAATTATTTAAAGCACTTCTCAAAATACACCATTTGATGATGAATTATATTTGAGAAGCATGAGTTTGCGCAAGCAGCTAGAAAATGATTGTTCCAATATAACTGATCATGGTTTAAATTGTGAAATCTGTATTGATGAGGTTAGAAATGTTGTTATGAAAACAAAGAATAACAAAGCCGCCGGCTATGACTGTTTACCTGATGAGGTGTTAAGATGTTAAGATTTGAAACTTTTGTTGTTTTTCTAACCTAGGTGTTCAATGAATCTTTTAAACTTGGATTGATGCCTTCTGACTGGTATAAGGCAATTATAATCCCGATACCTAAGAATTGTACAGACGACCCTAGATTATCTTTGAACTACCCTGGGATTAGTCTTCTTTCAAATATTTATAAAATCTTCAGTGCTGTGTTGAATAACAGAATTTTGGATTAATGTGAACAGAACAATATTTAAGTTAGAAAGCAAAATAGTTTTCGAAGCCAACCGTCCTGTATTGATCACTTATATGTTCTGTCATCAATTATTCAAACAAGAAAGTCGTCTAACCTTTCTAAATTTGTGACATTTGTGGACATGAAAAAGCTTTTAGCTGGACAAACCGTTGAGCATATCTTCATTAACGCTCTACTAGAAGCTTCAGATAACGTAATCAATTTTGTTTTTGAAGTCAAGGTGTTGATCCAGAATACAGCCTAAATATTTGTATGAGCATTTATAACTGATGACACTGTTCAAAATAAATTCAAAATTGCTTCTAGGCATAGACTGAGCTCGAAAATGGACAACATTAGTTTTTGCCATGTTTTCAACCATTCTCCACTTTTTACACCAGTTCTTTAAAACCTTCAACGTATCTTGCATGTCATCTTCATTCTCACACAAAAGTGCAATATCGTCGGCATAAAGAAGCACTGAAATATTGTTCGGGCCACATTGGATACTTTTACCCATTTTTTTAATATCCAGAGCTAAGTCATTTATATATAATACAAAGAGTGTCGGTGATAAAACGTCCCCCTGACGGACACCGTTTTCAGGAGTGAACCAACCACTGTACAGAGTGCCATTTAACCGTATACAGTTCAACGGACTTCTGTAAATCATACGAATTGCATCATACATTCTACCATTAATATTATTTTGCAGTAAGTGATAACAAAAATCAATTACTCAGGACATGTATATGGTGTCGGAAAGAAATCAGACTCTCAGAAACTCCTGAAAGATGACCAAGTCCTCCATTCCTCCGCAGACACACTCACCACGAAAGTTGTGAGCCCCTCAAAGATAGAAAAACTTGGCAGCCAAGCGATGGTCACAATATTACTTTACTGGCACCTGTTGCTCAGTCATTTTGATACTGATAGATACCGTTTACTAAGTAAAGAAGTTTTGCTGGTTTAAGTTATTGAGCATAGCACAACCTTTGCCTTGGTACACATTCTCTGTCAGTCCATTCCAAATGCTGTAATTTTTTAGATTGCAATCAGGACTTTGTGTAAAACATTTTGTAATTAACCCCAATTACCTCGTTCTTGGCTCTTGAAAACGCCATATTTACTTCTACAAAATGTAGCACCCAACTGACAGAACATTTTTATGACACAAACCTTGAAAATATACGCCTGAGTAAATTGATTGTCAAGTGTCACCATCCTTGAAGGTGACTCTTTGTATAATGATGTAGTCTAATTTGTATAATGATGTAGTCTAATTTGTATAATTATGTAGTCTAATTTGGCATTGAGTTTTTTGAGCTACTAAGTATCTCCGATGTTCTGGAGCGAAAACACACTGTGTCTTATTATGTTTTTATGGTGTTTTGGCAATGGATTGATATGCACATGTACAAACTTTTGTGCAATTTCAATGAATGCTTTTCGAAAAAATAAAGGTTAAAATTTGAAACGTTATTTTTGACCACCTGATATAATGTACAAATACTGATTTTTTGCCGCCATCTTGAATTTCATATCAAATACTGATCATATCTTAATGTCAAGCACACTAGTGAGTTGTTCACCCCTTAAAGGAGAATGCAACCCGATTTAATTAGTCTTTTTTGCCGTCTTAATCGGTCTATATCCACATCGCCTCGCATACGGTCGACCTTACCTTGCCAAGAGGTGTCGCGTTAACCTGTGAGGAAGGTGAGAGAGAAACGACGCTATGTTGCGGTGCATCGTTCTCGCTTGTCCGAACTAAGCAGCTGCAAGGAAAGCGGGTATATCGTTTTTTTACTTCCTTGAGAGCCCGAAATGCTTAGGAAGTGGCTCGCGGAAGAACGAAATGTAAGTATGAGGCCGTGAAACATCTCCGTGTCTGTGGCCTGCAGACGTCGACAGTGCCTGGCGAATGCCGGCTTACCAAATAACTCCATACGTTCACGGCGCCTCTCTAGTATTTCTTCATCACTGTATTCTTGTTCGAATTGATAGCCTGTAAAACTTAACGATCCACCTGCGAAGTCGGGACTGATGAACTTACTTTAAACACTTGATGGAACTGTGCTCAACCGCCATCTTCAGTTGGTCTCCTACTGTCCTTAATGGTTTCGTCCCTAAACCAAGACCATCTCTAGTAGGCGGGACAACAGAGTTGACCAGGCTCTGTCTGACGGTTGTTGGTGGTGTTGCTGTTGGTATTTCATTCAAATCCAACAAGATGCCTGTTCAGCTTCAGTGGCTACGTCGCGTAGCAGAGCCTTCTTTCCCGACGCGGAGACGCCAAGACACCTCGCCATGGTAATGACCGAACTGACCGGAAAACCCCGGCAGCCGACCTCCACAGGAAAACTCCAACCTAGCTCGTCCTAAGTCTGGATTGCGAGTTGCCATGTTGGCGTTTATTACTGAGCGTTTTGTTTCAAAATGACTTATTCTCACCCTAACCAATACTTATATAAAACTTAAACAAAGTCTGTCTCATTAGATGCAATTTGTAATGCCTTTGGAGTGTTCGTGAGTGCAAATGATTTGAGAAGCCAGTAATGAATAAATCACTGCGTTACCGGCTTTAGGCGCAATAAAACTAATTGACGGGACACCGAGGCCGTGTGAGCTCATGCTAATTTAGTGTTTGCTGGCAGAAGCTGTTGTGAAACAACTCGATTTCCATCCCACGGCCAGGTGTTAGGGTAATCTTTATTTACATTTACATTACTCAAATAATGATTTTCAATGTACAACTTCTGCCCTGACGGTGTTGTGGCCAAAGCGGAACCTGAATTCGCGGCCCCGACGAGTAAGTAGATTTGCAGTTTCGTGTCTAATTCACCAATATAATCACATAATCACATAATCTTGACTGGAAGTTTAGTTTCCACTGAACTTTGGCTGGTTTATGTTCGTGATGTCTGATCAGTTTCCAAACCACAGGTCGGGATAACGACTCAATCCGGCCGGCCGCGACAGGCCTGATCGGGCTCCGAGCCACTGGCCAAGATAAGCGTTTTGTGCTTAGAACTCAAAAAATCACAAGTCTAAACAACACAGATCTAGGTTCTCCTGTCTGTATCTCACGGAAAATACTTCGAAATTATCTCCGAACTGACCCCAAACTCCTGCTACGGACCTTATTGGACTGCCGAACTTTGTAGGCTACGGTGTGTCCAAATACCAATAAATCCGTAAGAGCGAAATCAAACAACACGTTTTTATCAGAACTCGGTGTATTTTTAAGGGTTTTACATCTAAGTTTGATGATTTATTGGTGTTAAACGTTGACTTCAAGCGATAAGCTGACACCAGTAACCCTTGTCGTGAACTGCTGAACAGACTGCGGTGAAACCGATGACGTCATTGGATAATTTCAACACCTCCGTCTGCCGTCAGGTGTCAGGTAACGCAACCGTGCGTGTCCTTACGGAGTAGAACTACTCGATCTAAATTGATACAAATTAGGTTGTTTTTTGGGTGGCATGCTCCTTTAAAACCATAAGCTAAAACCAAAACTTACAGTATGTCCCTACACCAATTATTGAAGAAGTCTATTTATGGTAATTTCGAAACGTCGTGGTGGCCATCTTGGAAATGACGCAGTTTTAACCCATTTCCGGTGGTCAGATTTTGGTAGATCGTCTAAAAAAGAAAGGCTTTCTTGCTTTTAGTAAGTATACCCAGTAGAGCATAAAACCACTGTAAAACCTTTTGTTGCAATTTGTTGTAGGTCAGGTGGTATATTGACTCGTTAATTTAGCGGGAGAGACGTCTTGCTAGAATATTTCATGATTATAATTGTCTATTTTTGTAACTTTTGAAAGTTATCTTTTTGATAAATAACTTTATATTCAAAATATTTCTGTCTAACAATATCGAAACCGGAGAAGTGCACGTGTAGCCATTGAATACAGGGATTAGATTAAGCATCATTCTGGTCTATTTCCTTAATTGTAACTCATATACAGTAACTGAGTATTATTGTAACCCACACAGCAATTGTGTATTATTGTAAACCACACACAGCAACTGTGTATTATTGTAACCCACTCGCAGCAACCGTGTATTGTTTTCAAAAAATTGCCCAACACGTATCACTAAAACGAATGCCTTCCCTTTTGACTACTTTTTAGCATAAAGTTAGAGTTAATTCCAAATGAAAATGCAAATTTTTAGGTCCTGTTGTTCGCTTGTCACTCCGTTTTAACGGGAATTTAGTCTTTGAGAAAACATAATCTGTACCGTAAATACGAGTAAGGTCTCAAGTGAGTGTCCATTAAAAGGATACTAAACAGCTGTTTTGGTGATTGCAACCAATGCCTCGTGCTGCCATTTGCCAATGCACCATTGACGTTTCACTTGAGTGATAAAAGTACGATTCAACTACAAATTCATACTCTCTGTCACAGATAGGATATTATGGTTCTTTCTGGGCGGTCTTTCCCTACTAAGTCCTCGTGTAACTCCCCAAGCGTAAGTCACGCTTGTCCGTTTAACAGACTTTGTAAGGAATTTTGCTCGAAATATTTGAGAGTTGTCTAGGGTTAGAGAGCATTATTTTGTTTCAGAGAATTAATGGTAACGTCATTTTTGATAATTATCAGTTTACAGGCCAAAAACGGGTTTGGCATACGCAAAAGGAAGTGTTGTGACAGTAATGCATTAGAAAAGTCAATTTGTTACTGAACTTTCAAAGGTTAAGAAAAGTAAACGATCAGTCATCCCGGTCAGCGACTTGTGATAGTGATGAAGATACCCACTTGACCAAGAGGTAGCTCTGCACGGAATAACCGCGGTGCTTTCGCGCTGAGCTGCCATTCCGGGGGGTAGTTGTTTGACATTGCTTTTGATGCCTAATATTACACGAATGGCATGCTTTGTTCGCCTGAAAATGTAGCAAGTTGATACACGTGGTGACTGGATCTAAGTATGATAACGCACCAATGTTGTCTTACGAAGTAAATCTGCTGGTGTTGGCTTAATGTGCCGACGCTGGCACGCATCTATTTGAAACGGTCGCTTTTTTGAGCTTTCCAATGTTCATTTTCATCTGATGCGTAGTGGGCACCAAGGTTCTGGGTGACATAAACATTTGCAGAAAGAACACTAATTAAATGACGGGAAGTCCCACGTTTAACGTGACAATACAAACGACGAAACTAAAGTTTGCTTTAGACCAATTACCTCTGTGCATAAATCTAAATGGTCCACTTTCACTTTTTCACCATCATTGTGAAAAAAAAGTATGCTCTTTTCCATTGGAGATGAAACGTCTTATACACTGTCGTAAATTTATTCACGAAAAGCTCCAAAACTGTTGGAATTAGTGTACTCTGCCTATATATTATTTACAATTTTGTGCCGGTCAAGGAATCTTTGCTCACTCGCCGTGGCAGCGCGCTGCCGGGCAGCAATAAACTGTCTTTTGCCATGATTTGATTTCCACAATGTACACAGGGGTTATTTCAACAAAATTATCACAGCGTGATATACAACGTTCAGGTTGCCGTAACAACTTGACGAGAGCTACCGACATGACCCGAATAGGCCTACTCATTCTTCCACCTCATAGTTGCAATCAGCACAAATAATTTTGCAGGTAATAGTTGGTGTTCACGATTCCAGAACATACTTCCAACTGAAGAACAAATTTCCCATCGACAATATCACCAAAAGGATGTTAAACGTGAAACAATACGCCGACCAGGTTAGTACTTTAAGCGTAGTCGTACATCAAGCTATCGTGGGGGGTAAGCGGAAAGTATCACTTGCAAAGCACGCTCGCCGTTCATTGCGCTTGTAATTTTAACTGGTCATTCAGGACCTTACATTATGACGGTTATGAGGTGGCTGCTGATATAGAATCACAAGAGATTTATTGTTCATAAAAAGTGAACACCTCTTTTCCAACAGTGTCTTCAACAAGTAATGTTTGACGTACAGGAAGCAGAAAATAAAAACGTTTCCAAAACGTTACTCCGCCATATATTATGAGTAAAATCAGATCTACGATTGATACGAAAACGCGCTATCGTCATTATTTTTCCAGGTGTTTTGTGTGACTGAACTAGATGCGTTTGCGTTCATCCAATGTATGATAGACATGAACGGCGCAGAAACGGCCTGCTATCTGCGAGGCGACGACGGGCCCAAATTCCCTTATCGTGCCTCGCTGGAATCCATCATGGCAGTTCGTTTCATTCCACGGGACCCGTCGGGCGTGAGTAGCACAAAACTGCGAGCACAGCTTCTGTACCGACAAGACACATCGACGAAAGGGACAACACGGAGAAACAGTTTTGACGGCTCCTAACAACACTGCCACGGAAAAGTATACTGACAAAAGCATGATTGACTTTTATACAAACTTTTTTCCTTGTTTCCTAATCATCATCTCTAATAAACTTTCCAGGTAGCCCTCAGGTCTATATTTTTTCAGTAGCGAAACAAATCGCATATAATGCGACAATAATGCGAAATTATAATTTCTGGTTTTCCATTTGTAAATGCCCACTTAGCCTGCACGACATCAATGAAAACGATGTGTTTTTCTTCATCGCCAAAGGACTTGATAGCAGTCACGGTAAGTTTTGAACATGTCCAAATTTGGTTTGGTGGTACCTGGACGCCCCTTTGAGTAGTGTGCCCCAGCCTATAGCTGTAAAGGATCATTTTGTCTTCAAAGCTGAGGTTCCGATTTGACGGAGTGTAGTCGTATTCGAAACTCACTCGAACATTGATCAAAATCGCAGTGGCACGCTTCGGGTCAAATTTGCACTGTATCCATGCAACGGTCGTGAACGGCGTGGCTTATTGGTTTACTTTTGACTACGGCCTCTAGGAGAATCCATGGCGTTCTACTCAGCCCCATGTTTAGTACAACTATTTTCAGCATTTTATTCTTTGTTCCGTGGTCTGACACGTAAAGGCTGCTTCTGATTTCTTTCAGAGTTTAAGTATTTGTGCAACTAAGTTCATTTAAAATAACACACTAGTCGTTTCAATAATAGTCTTGAGCTTGAACTTGGAGATTACATGAGAAAAACTCGCCTGGTCTCGAGCTACAGCAGTACAGATCTTGGACAGCTGTTATGTTTATAACTAAGAAAGTGTCAACTTACTGACACCCTCGTTATCGCTACTAGTAGTAATAGTAAACATATTGGAACTTAACACCCAGCCTAGTATTCTGTACGCGCTATAAATGAAGTTATATAAAATACTTAAAGACTTTTCGTTAAAATATACAAAAACAGCACAAAAACAGTATATGAGATGACATCGATTTTTTCTACTTCCAATATTTATGATTTTACAAAATAATAAGTTGATGTGAAGGTGGTGTATGAATACAAAACTTGTTGTGGTTTTCTGTACAGGCTTTGGTGATTTAATACAAGCTTTCAGTTTCATTCATGCACTTTCCAGAACGTCATGATATTTTCGTAATAGTGAATAAAATAGCTTTACAGCTATATCATATTGTGAGAACTATTTCAGTTGCGCAATTATATGTCCCTGTGTAAGTTGGTTATGCAGACGTCACAGATGTCATCCATTTAAATGAACACCTGTGAGTAATGAGTATTGATAGTTTTTCATTTGAATGTGTAAACTAAAAACGGTCACTACATTGAATTTAACCAAAGTAAACTAATTCTCCATTTTCATACAAGTATTAAAGGAAACACTCGATCTGAACAATTAAGCTTTCTGTACACTTTATATGCATCCCAAAATGAGACTGAAGCTAACCAAGGTGACCTTACCGCTTAGAAACACGCTGATGTCACAATTTTATAAACTATTCCTTTGTCATGGTATAGTGCAATCTATAAGTCCATTTGACAATTTAGGGCGTTTTCTTGAAACCATCATCATTGTGTTCGATCCCAGACTATGTTTTGTCTATAGATGTTCAGTCAAACGTTTCACATATATGATTGGTTAACAACATTGAAGTGAACAGGTCAAATACACAGTTGAGTCACTTTTGTGGCCGTCTTGCTTCAGTTCCTACAGTAGTCTGTACCCAGCATGTCTCTTTTTATTATATTTATTGTGATAGCGTGGGTTGTGACCTACAACCTCTTCAGCTAGGTACTGAGACTGATTCATACGTGACAGTGGAGATAAAACCAGGAGAAACAGATTGGGAGCTTCAGTCCCAAGACAGCACCAAAATACACCTCCAACACATTAAATCTCCGTCATTAAGAGAAGAGAAAATAGCCATGCATGTACTCAGGGTACCTATAAATAAATGCTCTTCAATTAAGTTTACTTAATATTAACTGAGTGCGCAATCGTGTTTTGTTAGTGCCTGTTCTAAATCACCCAGTGTATTTGATTTATTTTCTGTAGTTAATGGATTGAAGATAACAAAAGTAAACATAGCTGTAAACAACAGTTTTCCTACCAGTACGTGAAACTGAATTCTTTCTCAAGGAGATCTTATTACACACAGTGAAGAGGATCAGATGATGACAAAAAGTAACGCAAAATGAGGTCCACGCTATGATGACGAGAAATGGTGGCAAACCCCCAAAGAATTATATCCTCTCTCCCTAAGTCTCGATCAACTATAAAATCGTACTTTTGTTTGATTCTTATAACAGCAAATCAAAGTATCCCCTGGCCTTAAAAGTGGCAATCCCAGGTGGTCATCTGGTTGTTTACTACTCTTTAATTTTAAATTCTGTTGCAGGAAACACACCTAAAATCTGAAAAGCAAAATTTCTCTGCAAAAAGCTGAATTCTGAAGTTTCTAAAGAGCGTTCTATAAACGAAAACAATTTGGCTATGGGAAAATGTTCATTTCACTAATAACACTATTTGAACGGACTTAACAGAAAGGAAAAGTCAAAATTCCAACAACTAAACACTTTATCAACTTATGAATAATGAGAACAAAAAATTAATAATTTACAGGCGACATTTAAAAATCTTGTTGTTGAAGAAAAAGAAGAATAATCCACTCTATATGAAACGTGAACAAATTAATCAGATTATTCAAACGTAAAAATAAGTTCCCCGGTTATTCGGACGTAAACTCATCTATGTAGGCCAGATTCTTCTGAATTTTCATCAAACTTGTGCTATATGTGTCATAATTGTCCATTTTTTGGGGTTTGCTTTTGGTCTATTGGTCTGCCTGTCATCGCTCAAAAATCACTCGGACCCTGTGTTGGTGCCAGCCAGGAATGACATGGTTTTCAAATTGGTCGTTATCTCTTAGTTTGTTAAGTTGTCTCTTTATTGAATAACTGTTCATTTTGGATTTACTTTTACGTTAGCACAACAAAAGATTTCAGATATTTTCTGTAAAACTTGATTTTTTCTGTCGAGTAACTTCTATGGCCCATCCAGCCTGAGAATCCATGTGATGTACTGCTCATTATTTCTGTATGTTGATGTCGTAGACCAAGTAAGTCCTACTTGGTCTACGACTTTGACACATTGCCATTCGAAGAATCATTGCTTGCAAGCGACATGATGACCGTATGTTGCAGAAACAGTGGTAGTTGCTTTCTGTATGTCAGGGCACAAGTGATTTAGGTTTTTTTAAAGTATCGCAGAATGAAAGCGTGGTCTTAACACATTCTATCTGTTCCCGTTTACATGACGCAAACATTTGAAGTGTACTGCACAATTGTATTTCTTGTACATTTATCTTGCTGTGCAGTCACTCGTGTGTGTATGGTGTGTATGCACTCATTCTAGTAACACTATAAGTTACAGTGGACACTCCTGTTACTCATCACTCTGATCTTTGATTTCGAATGATACATTCTGATTGCAGTCACTGTGTAACTCATTTAGCTATCTGTTGTTTTCTTTAAGTTGTTTTTCTACACAAAACATTAAGGACATTTACTCAATTCATCAGTTTACCGACTTTTACTGTATTGTTTTACAGGGAGTATGGATAAAAATAATATTGTACTTGCTTTCTAGTCAGACTTTAATCAAATTTGAGCAGAAATTGACAGCTTAGTGCATTCACCTCACGAAAACGAACAGAATTTCGTTGAGCTAGACTATTTGCTGTATAATGTTTAAGCATTTATACCTTAAAAAGAAAAGTTAGCGTTGTTAACTGTGTGTGATTGGAAATATTCTTATAACTGCAGCAACATCCAGTGAATGAATGTGCTTATTTAAGAAAGCAAGTGAAAATTCAAAAATAATTCCAATATTCATTTGGCCAAAGACTAATGACATTTTCAGCTGAAAATTGCATCTACTGAACATCCATTGACTGTGCTAAAATATAGTTCGGATACCTATCGTCGTCAGGCTCCAATGGTCGTCCGCCATCTTCTTTCGCGTGCAGCGCAGCCACGCGGGACTTAGCGTTCCAATCCAGAGTGGTCGTCTGCACCTTAGCATGACATAATTAAAAATGAAAGAAGAGATTGAGCAATAAAATGCAAATGCAACTTGAGTATTTATTTATTTATTTATTTATGATTGCAGAAGTCTGTTAAAGGTCAGAAAAAATCAAACAATATTATATTGGGTAATTTATTAGAACAACTGCATCGAGGTTCAATGATCAACTTCCGCCGACCAAGTCTCAAAGGGTTACAGTTCTGTTTTGGCTGACAAGGTGTTAACAGAGAATGAAGAAAAACTAAAAAGAAAAAGAAAGACAGCAGGGATAAGTGGTATTAAGAACAACAAGAGCAAAAAGTCAAATAAAGAGGTCACAAATAGAAAATAAATAAGGTCTATCTGGAATAAAACAATCGCGATTTATTTTCAAGAACTGAAATTCTGAATCGATTTTAATCGATTTAAAAATCGATATCATACCAGTGGTTGATCTAGAATTCTTGTAAACCACGTTCCACTATTTTCTTCGCCTTTTTCTGCGTGGTTTTATTCAGGGCATGACTTTGAAGTGACATAATTGGGTGAGTACGACAACAAGCCGGTTTTATGCTTAGGCGGACGACCATTGGGTTCCCGAGTATACATGTGCATCCGACAGTGTGTGTACATCGTTCCTATTATACATCAATTTTTCACGTTCTGTTCTACACCACTATACTTCTAATTAGATAAGTGAAGTACAACTACCGTTCTTTTGCATCCATGTTACTTTTATCATTGTTTGCAATTACCTCTGATGAATGTTAAAGTTTTACAATTCAGTTCCTGAAACTTTGGTTCAAATTGTGTCTCATTAGTTGCTCGCCTCTATTTCTTCTATAAACAAGTTTTGAAGAAACGGAGACTGTTTATTTTGTACAAGCTTAGTTGTTAGAACTACAAGGGGTATTTGATTTTACTGTCATTTCTTGGACTTTCCCGAGTCCTAATTTAATCTGTAGGTTTTGAAATTTTTCCATTGACTTTGTGCGATGCTTTGTTTAACATTTGTATAAATAACAATGCTATTCTGAGTAATGTTAAAACTGGTTTTTCGTGTTTTCAGTTGTCTTACTGGTTCATGTATATAATCCCTGCTGTTCGCATTTACCACAGAAAGCTTGGTTATAAAATATTCTTTTTTATTCCCTAAATTGTTTATTAAACTGATGCAGCTGGTCAAAAGTAGTTCCATTCATTCATGTGTGGTTTTGGAGTAAGGGTCTGATGCGTCTGTCAGCAATTAGCCTGGTGCTTATTGTAGTTAGATATTGTTTATGATAAGGGTTTGAATATTTTTAGACCAGGCGAACAATCGTCATGAGGCCCAAAAATTCATGCGAGTCAATCTAAGACTTGTAATAGCTGGTGGCCCAATTGCTGTCACGCATTACTAATTTATAGACATATAACCTCAAGACGAGAGGTCGAAAGTTCAAGGGCAATCATAATCTTTGAAGAGTTTAAAATCCCTAATTTCTGATCAAAAATAACAATCAGTCAATCAGCTGTCAAATTAGAACGAAGCCTTCAAAAATCAATAAATCGTTGCACCTGTACCATCCTGACATACCACGCACAATTTCTACAACATGCGAGTGTACCAATGCCTGCACGTGGCAAAAGAACCTCTACTCCCGGCGTGACCAATTTCGTCACCTTTGTCAGGGGCCCGATCCGTCACCTCCAGGAAGTTTCGCCCTTCTTCACAAACAAGATATAGCTCTGACCAGTGCATTAATAGCGTGTACGAGAACTTTTTTCGGATTTTATGTTGCTTTTTTATAATTCACAAAATGAATGATAAGTGAGTGGGCCCCCTGGTCTGTAGGCGCTTTTGTGAGTACTTTCCTCCGGAAATTTTATTTTGACGTTTGCCACCTCTCATCCATAGGTGTACTTCTCAAATGTAAGAAGTTCTCGCGTTTAAAGCTGCACATTTTCGTGTAATTTGTCAACAAATTTGGTGAAAATGGCAAAATGTTGAAATTTAGAGTTCGTGTACAACGCGCCATTATTGATCAAGACATCGTCTCGGGCATTTTGACACACTTAAACATTGTTGGTGACATTAAGCCAGCAAAATAGGTCAAAACAGCAGTAAATATGTGCAGCGGAGCATAAAGCTGTGTTCACTGGGACATGCCAGAGGTCAAAAATTGAATGTTGATCAAAATTAACCAGGCCTTACGGAATTTTTAACTTTAACCCCTGAATTTGGTCAATTACATTGTCCCAATAGTTCAATCTCATAGCATACAAAGATGTAACGAATATTGCTCGTGAAGTTTTATATTTATGAAATCATCCCTGTCCGTCCGGCATCTGATGCTGAAATGTGGCAGATTAGGTCCTTTTACATACGGGACGGCATGAGCGAATTTTTTTACGGATACGACTATAGTGTGCCCCCTACAGGCAATTTTTAGTTTTTACGCTTGCCTCTGTGTCTTCGTACTTCCTTAAGGACTTTCATGAAATTATTGTATCTACTAGAGAGATTGCTGCAGCTTCCCGTTTTCTGGTGGATTCGATGTATTTTGTGTCATATATCGGCCAAACCACTCTAAGCATGATTATGAAAAATGGTAAAAATGTTCCTACTGCGAAGAGGACGACTGACCAGATGACTTTCGGACAGCTTCGACTACCGTGGCGCCTCCTAGTGGCACTTTTCTTTTTGCGTTCATGATTGTATCTCCTAAACCCTCATGATCTTTGATTAATTTGGCGCGCTTATTTGCATGAAGGTGACAACGGACGACGAAGACGTTTGGGCGGCACTTCTGTGACCCCTAGTGGCACCTTTCTCTTTTCCGTTTTCCTCTGTATCTTTGGCGTTCCTTGTCGAATTTTTATGAAACTTGGCAAATAGGTGTTTCATAACGATTCGATATCACCTTCATATTTTCATATGGTTCTGATGTGGTGTGTACCTCCCAGTGGCCGTTTTTATTATTTCTGTAGATGTTGCAATGCCGTGCAGTTACCGACGAATAAAAATGTAAGATGCGCTCTTTCTCAAGGGTGTGCTACAGACTGTAGCACACCCTTGAGAAAGAGCGCATCGCTCGATACGTGGGGATATTTTAATATATTTTAGTACCGACGCTCGTCATTTTAGTTTTACTAGTTTTACTATTTTATATTTATTATTTCTGAGTATGCTTTCAGCCTCCGTCTCTCTATTGGCCAATCCACACTAACAACCGTTATGAAAATTGGTACATGTGTTTCAAATTGGAAGAGTATGACTGACAATGATTGTTGGACAGTTTCGACCACTGCCTTGGCATCCCCAGAGGCAGTCTTGCTTTTTCTCGCGTCGTCAGAGGTTTCTCCTAAACTCATGCAGGATCTTTGTGAAATTTGAAAAGTGTAGTTCGAATGATGACGACTTTTGGACGTATCCCACTACCATGTTGCCCCCTAGTGACAATTTTACTTTGCACGATCTTGGCAGAGGTGTTCCTGTTCAGGAGAGCATTCAATTTGCTGACTTGCTATGAGCCCCGTAGACGCTATTTTAAGTTTACTAACATTGCTGCCTTTAGTGAGAATGTTTAACATAGTGATCTGCGCTACACATGCGAAGCACACGGTGGGCACACATGGCGCGTTACTCTTGATTGTAATGTTAATGAGGTATTGGCACCTTTCAAATTAAATGTTGTGTATAAAATCTCAGACCAAAAACCACATAACTGTGGTAACGCTGCTGTAGACACCATAAAGCACATAACCATGGTAACGCTGCTGTAGACACCATAAAGATACTCTTTGGGCTTCATTTTGGTTAAAATCAGTAAATAATGAATTTTAACACAAAACAGTTGTATTAAAACGTATTCTCTAATGATGCCCTACAACCTGACTTGTTTTTTCAAAATGAACAAAATATGATGTACACATTTTCCTAAATCTAGCCTTCGCTCGACTGATAAAATCTTCAATAATTTTATCATTTTTTCCACACCCCTGGAAACACTAAATGATACTCTGACGCAAACATTTCTAACGTCCGTCTTTCATGATCAGATTTAAGATAAAAAACTGTTGTAACTTGGGCTAAACCGTTTTAATGGTACTGTTCATCTACCTGTCGAGGATTTCGTGACTCTGGTACCCGTGATAGATGCACAATCTGCGTCTACAGCGGGCAGCATAAATGAGTTTCTCAGTTTGTCATTAAGTAATGCCAAAGACGATAGGTCACTACAAGGTAAAGTGGTAATACTGTTGTTCTACCTCTAGCGACCTCTATTGATCAACATATATGACACTTCAAACCATATAAACTTCGTATTTTGCAGAAGATGTGCAACTTAAACGTGGGCACTTTTTAAATAATGTATTAGAAGTAATTTTACTTAGTCATAGAAGACAAAAGTAAATTGCTAAGTGAAAATACTCACGAAGTGTTCTCCTACAGGTCAAGACCCACTCACTGAGGTCTCGTTCCTCATATATAGTAAATAAATATAGGCCTAGTTCGCACGGAAAAAAGTCTGCACTGCAAGAATGCAAGATGCCCCTTGCACAAAAAAGGCGAAAGAAATCTAAACGGATTTATATGGAGCTGGCACTACTTGCTTTCGTAATACATAAAATCCACGAGGAAGATGGCGGTCAGTAATATAGCCTTCTGGAGCACGTCTAGCTGTACGGAATCTGTAATCGAGAAACAACAAAAATTTAATCCCACGTTGAAATTCTTTGCAAAACATTGACATTAATAATGACTTGTGTGCAAAAACGAATATTATAACTAGTTCGGTCTGTTCCTTCCAGTCTCTTCTCTTTCCGACCAATTCCTCCCTCACTCGCCCATTCTCAAATTCTCTTAGAAAGAAAGAATAACGATAAAATACATTCTTACACGTTATACTGAATTCGTTGACTCCGCCGAACAATTCACGAATGCCGCCCCAGTGCTTCATAATCGTTCCAACTTGTTTACTGCGGTCGTGATTGTAAACCTAGAAGACGAATGTTCATTTGTTATTCATTATGCCCCCACATATTTATATGTGGACGCATTATGCCGTCATGCACGTCCATCCGGCGTCCAAAACCCTTTGATATATGTTCATGAAAATTTGCACGTGCTTCTTTCTTGGATGGGACGGCAAGAGGGAACTTTCGGACAGATCCGACTACCGATGTGCCCCTTAGTGGCAATTTTAGTTTAACTCTGTATCTTCAAAGTTCCTCAACGGATTTTCATAAAATTTGGAATATAGGCAGCTATTGGTGAGATGACGCTATCCCTCCGTTTTCGGATAGATTTGAGGTATTCTACGCATCCTAGTGGCCATTTTAATTGTTCTCGAGCCTGTTTTTGGCGTCCGCCCCTCTATCACCCAAATCGCTCTAAGGATGATTGTGAAAATTTTCATGTATGTTATTACTATGAAGAGGACGGCTGACGATGATTTCCCGACTTCCACTATTGTGGCGCCTCCTAGTGACAGTTTTGTTTAGTTTTGCGCCCATAATGGCTGTATCTCCTAAACCCTCTGCAGGATCTTTACTAAATGGGGCTATTCGGAAAATTTACGTTAACTAGAGGGCGCGCGTGTACTAGTGGTGATAGATTAACAGCCGCGATTTCGCGAGCCCTTTAAATACATGGTGATATGGCTTGTAGGCGTGCCAACTGAATGTGAGATTGCGTGAAATGGGCCTCTATGAGAGAAAGTAAGTACTACCTTATACAAAGGTAAGGTTTGTGATTATTTTAACAATTATTCTGTGTTTATTCTACTGATGCCTTATAACTGAGATAATCGCCGATGCCGACTTCACGGCAGTCGCCAGTCGGGTTAATCTTTGTTGTGATGCGTGTTACGATACTTGACGTAGCACTCGGGATGTTGTCGTACATCAAAGGTTTATCAGTGACAGTTACATCAATGAATGCTGAATGTTTAATTCGATATTAGTTAGCGGTGAGATTACAATCCAAGCCCAATGCCATGGCAAAGGTACGTAAATATACATTAGACTATTTGTTTACTCCCTATCCTGTGTCTTCCGGAAATTTATTACACGCTGAAATGAAAATCTATCATGTCTGTTTTCACGTGATCTTTGATTTTTAGGTTTGAGGGCTTGTACCATGCAGAGGAGATATGCATCGCTTCTGCATCGACCCTGAATGGACAAAAACTGGTTTTAAGCAGTTGACTGCAGCTAACCAGCAAGATCTTCCCATCCAGTGTAGATCTGTTGTTAACTGAAGCCTACTTTCTTCATCGAAGACAACGAACAAGCTTTGTTACTCCTGCCCATAGCATTTCCACACACCATTAGTGCTGCATGGCACAATGTACATGTCAGTGGCTCTGGTGAAATGTGAATCGCAGTACGAAGTTACCATAAGACAACGTGTTGCTAGTGTATGAAGAGGAACTATATCTGACTGCTACACAAGTCAGATCTCTGTGAAATGAAAACCAAAAGCATCTGGTATAAATACCTGTCCTTTCTCACTGAGTGACATTAACTTTTCCTTTCATAAGAAAGGCTTTCTGCTAATGGTAATAACTTTTCAATTTGGTACACATTATGCGGAAATGACATTCAGTGACTGCATCGATTGTCTTATTGTCAGTAGAAAGCCCGTTAATGTTACACTTTGATGATGAATAAAATTTTCATCAACAGGCAAAATTGTCACTAATTATTGAAACCACAATATTTCCTCAGTTTTAAAGGCCCGCACAGTGCAGTTGTGCTTATTCTTTATAAAGCTGAAATGATTAGCGATTACGCTTGCGAATGGTCGTTTTCCTCAGTGTTGACCTCTAGAAATGTGCAGCGATAAAAATGAAGTATTCCCTTTGTTTGCATTTGATTTGTTTATGTGTGTAATTGTTTTTAGAGCTTTCTTCAGAAGGCCTTTGAACAAGTTTTGTGTTAACTTGTCCACAACAAAAGTTCCTCATGCAAGAAAAGTATATAAAAAACAACATTGTTAAAAACAAATGTAATTTTCCCTAGCAATGGAGTCCATAGTCAGGCATATCAAGGGCTGAATTTCTGAATTTTGTTCGATTCTCTCAGGTTAATGCTGAAGGATTGCTTTTCACTTTGTCCAAAGGTAAAATAGAAAGTCAGGCGGCTGGTTTCAGTCGTTTTCTCTCACCTGTAACAGAATAGCGGGAGAAACAAATTATAAAAGAAAACACAAGACAAAACTACTTTAGTAAGGCAGAACATACTTGACGTTTCATCTTCATGTTTATGTGTAGAAACTAATAATCTTTGTACCCAAGTCTTATTTAAGATCTGAATTAAACTATGTGAAACAGGCTAAAAGTGATTTAATAATGTGTATTTTTCACGACACCTAAAATGTGTATCTGACCTCAACAAGTAAAATTCATTCTAGGTGTTAATTTTTATTCTAATGCAATGTTATGACGTTTACTGAATAGCTTATTCATCGGTTAATTCAGTAACTAATCTGGTAGTCCTTGGGGTGGAGTCCGCCATAAAATAAGGAAACTCACTCGTCTAGATAATCTTATTGGACATAGCATAGCTTTGAAGAGAACTTGCTGTGAAAGTCATCCTTGACTTCTGAGCGTCACGTACCATACACCTCTTATATTGGGAGCATTCCCACCCTGGAGGACAATATGTGAATATGTGCTGCTAGCATACCCGGCATCCGAGTCCTGGGTGAGTTTCCGAAAAGAAACACTTAGTTCCATTCAATAAACCCGTTATTCAGAGGGGTAACTGGTGGGGATAACATCACCGAACGATGTCGATAGAAACTTGATTGCTAAAAACTTACCAAGTTACGTTATGTAGTCTCCCAAAGGGGCTTCGGCATCCACACACTTTTTGTCAGTTGGTTGACCCTTTTGACCGCAATGCTCCACGAATGTAGGTCTTTTAGTAATTTGTGACCACCTGTAGAAGACTTGCACCAGAGAAAATGGCAATAATAAGACTGCGCGACGACATATTTTCATAACAATCCGTCTTTTTACCAGCTGTTTACATGCAGACAGCGACGCATGCGCAATTCAATCACCACTAGTACAGCAGCGACAACGGGAGAATTCTCCGAATAGCCCCTTTTAGCAAGTGTATTTATATGAAGTTGACAATGGACGACGACGACTTTTGGACGGATCTAACTATCGGTGTGCCCCCTAGTGGCAATTCTATTTTTTTACTTTTGCCTCTGTATCTTCAAAGTTTCTAAATGGATTTTCATAAAATTTGAAATATAGGCATCTACTGGTGAGATGACATTATCCTTCCGTTTTCGAATGGATTCGAAGTGTTTTGCGCCACCTGGTGGCCATGATTGCTGTTTTCGAGTCTGTGTTTTGGTGTCCGCCCCTCTGTCAACCAAACCATTCTAAGGATGAATTTGAAAATTGGCGTATATGTTCGTAGTGTGAAGAGGACAGTTGACGATGACGACTTCGACTAATGTGGCACCTCCTGGTGGCAGTGTTGTTATGTGCCCACAGCTGTATCTCATAAACCCACTGCAGAATCTTTATTAAATTTAATAAGTGTATTTATGTGAATTTAACAACAGACGGCGACGACTTTCAGACGGATTCGACGAACGATGTGTCCCCTAGTGGCAATTTCTTTTTTTCCGTTTTCCTTTGTTTGCAGATGGTTATGAAATTTGGTAATTAGCTCTCTACTAAAAGAAAGATGGCAAGTTCCCGATCTCGGATGGATTCGACGTAATTTGCACCACCTAGTGGTCATTTTTATGATACAAATAAATAACCCTAGAAGCACACCGTTTGTGGTGCATTCGTGGGCGCATTTCAACGCTCCGCGTTGCTCTTGTTTAAATAAAGTTAGTGAAATGTGCATGTGCCATCGCTATGGTTGTTGAAATGTCAAGGTAAGCCAGTTTTAAAGTTTTTTGTCAAGGCCCCGCCACACTAAAGTAGTTTTCACCATGTCCGAGCGCGTGCTGAAACGGACTGTAACATTGTCCACGTGGCCCTTGCATAGATTGTAACGTGTTTACCCAACGTTTATTCGTATCACATTGAGCTTTAGCCGGTTGCGTTAAAATTCTTCAGAACTGAATGAAAATTACTTTGGTGAACCAGGTTTCATAAAGGCGAAACCGCTCTAAGCCAGCTATAACCCTTTGTGACGGTTCAAATCTTGCCAAATGTTATTCATCGATATTTATGGAGGAAAGGCACTGATATGTCATTTTCATAAGCACTTAAACTATGAAATTTAAATATGGCACCGAATAAGGCGAAGAGGTAAAGATTATTAGGCAAGATCTTAGTTTCATGGAAAGTAAAATGTGATCGGCTGACCGTTCAGTCTTTCCCCACGGTCTCTCACGAGAAAATTACGTAATGTCCCTGGTGTTCACTAACTGATAGCTTTGCTGTGGGCTTGAGTGACAATACTGCTGCATCATGACGTGAGGATGTGAGACCGTCTGCAGGTGGTATAACAGTGTAGGTTGGGTGGCTTCAACAGGGACTACCTACCTGGAAGGGCACGTCTGTGCAACATTTTATCCAGCAGTATATTCCGTCGATTTTGTAGAGGGGGTTACCCGAAACATCTTCTATTGTGTACCGAGGTATGCAACATGTCCATCTAGGGAAACCCAAGGCAGTCACGTGAGGTCAAACGGTACGTCTGCCTCGAGGAATAGAATTAACAAAAAACAACATCTGGGCAACAGGTAAACATTCAATTGCACAAATGAATTAGTACAGAAACAATTGAAAACAGTAATAATGCACACGCGCGCGCACACGCAAACACACACACGCACACACACACACACACACACACACGCACACTTAGTTAAGCAATTATGAGTACTTTTTCGTAAGTTACGTAAACACACCTATTTTAGGCCTATACTGTAATTCATGGGCGGCGCACTATAGAGAGCTGGGGGGCCATAGCCCCCACTTTTTCAGTGCCACACCGCACATGGTCTATAGGCGGTGCACCACAGGGGGCTGAGGGGGCTTTAGCCTCCACCACACACACACACACACTTTTTTTCAGTGCTGCGCCACCCATGTAATTGCAGAACACTCAGAAATCAAGTGTTACTTCTTTCCGTAAAACACTGTACTACCACCATTTCAACACCCAAAAATGTCTTGTTGACAACTCCTGGCATGTAGTTTGATGTCGAAAGAGCTGAAAAGATGTCAGAGGCCAAACTACTCCCGGCATCCACTTATGGCCTCAGGTCGGGGCTTATAAAGAATCACCAATGTAACTGTCGGGTTTGTTGACTAATTTTGCATAGAAATCGCTGATTGTCTAGAACCGTAGCTCAAGAGTCTCGCTTGATGATCAAGAATGGCAAAATGAAAAAAAATCAAAAACTCTATAATCCTTTCTAAGCGCTGACGAGTCAATACCTAGAAATGTTGTGTAGTGCTTTCATTTCATCTCATTTCAATGACATGCACGCACCCAGGAGGGGCTCGAATGAGCCACCCCACCCATCTTCTATTTGGCGAAGTGGGCAAAAAGGTCCGCCTCAGTTAACCAAAAAGTCCGAGAAAACAAGACAAAAGTCCTCTAAAAAGGCGTGGTAGCCGGTTTTTTTTGTTAGCAAAAGGTCCACTTCCTCAGAAATTCGAGCCCCCCCCCCATATTAAAGGCTGGGTGCGCGCATGAATGACACAAATATGATATACCACAACTACAATTTCTCCACGTATCAGGCAGCATTGTATCTTTCTGGCTCTATAAGCCGGTGTTAAGCAAAAACTTTCCACTCATTTAACTGGATGCCACTCTCAGACATTAGAAAACAGCACATCTTTATTTATACTTACAAGATTCTTCACACTATAAATAATCATTCCAATTCACTTCTCTTTAACAAAAATTTAAGATCTATGCCTGAGTTTGTAATCCCTCATAATTTTTTTAATTCATTACATAAATCTCCTCTTTATTCAGTGCATCCAACTGAGCAACGTTATTCCTTGTCATCTAAAAATTGCACAAAGTTTTCAATCGCTTAAACTTGACGTCAAAAGATATCTGTCGTCTCAGTTTCACAGATACACACCAACTACTTCTTAACAACTATTACCAGACGCAAAGAAATAGTTCTTAATCAATTACGAGCCGGTATATTCCGTAATTCACAAAAATTCAACATAATTTTCGAGAGGTATCCAAACATTTTGTAAATGAAAAAAATAAATGAACAGTGTTAATAATTTTTCTCTTAAATGCCCTGTCAATCAAATAGATCACGACCACCTCCTCTATGCCCTTGATGCAAATGTCACCTTCATTTACCACACCTTACCTAATAACCAGTGTGCTCCATTTTCACTTTATGACTCGCATCAACGTAACTTAGATCAACATATAGTATCCACTTTCATTTATAATAGCAAACTAAACTTTTAATTACTTAAAAGATACCGAGCCCGGTTTTGGCCTATCAACAGATATTAAAAGCGACTTTCCCGTCCAGTTCTCTGAAACAAAGTAATGCACTGTAACCCTCGATAACCTTGAAACGCATGGAGGATAATTCGAAAACTCATTTCAAAGTCTGCCACACAGGCAAGCTTGGCCTACGATTTTAGCGAATAGCGGAATTGCAACCGAGTCGATTTAATGATTGCGCATGTCCGGAAATTAGGGTGCGCAAAGGCTACTGGGATTGATTAACGTATGTGGAATGGCCGACTGGTTTGCACGACGTGAAATTTGTGTGCATTAAACTACGCTGCTGTATGTAATTCTGCCGCTATTCGCCCTGATAAGCGCCGGGATGCCCCAATAAGTGACCCCACGCGTTTTCAGACTTCTCTAAAGTAAGCGCCCAGCCTATGAACTGCATGCGAAAAAATGTCTTAGGTCCTACCTACAGTTCCAACGTCTCCAATTTATGAACTGAAAGATCCGATAGTCCTGAATTTGTAGACTACGAGCCTCACCGTTATGTCCGTATACACTTCAAACTTACGCCGCGATTCAAAAAGAACGCAAAAGTTTTCCTGCTCTTGCGAGGGATGTGCCCCTCTATGGTCTGGACTTTGAAAACACAGACGCAGCGTACGTCAGCGGAATTCAGGCCCGTAGGAAGGCAAAAATTATTGGGGGGCACAAACCATTTCGACGTCGCCAACTCCCCCATCGCCACCACCNCTGTCCTCCCGATGCCGAATCTCCCACGTGGGGAGGCACAGTGGCGGATTTAGAGGGCCAAGACACATTGACCCCCTAAAATTCTCCCAGATTTCATTTGGCAGTTCGGAGGTGCAAATTTCTGACTGGTAAAACCCTGGCTAATACTCTGCCCTACCCCCATCTCAAAATCATGGATCCGCCTCTGGGACAATCCCGAGGATCCAGCCATTAAGAGTTGATTAACTGTGAACCAACACGAAGAGTAACAATGGGCCTAGGACCAGTGCACTGACCTGTAACGAGGAGCTGCCTCAAGTAGCTATAGCTGAGATCTAACAGTGTGAAAATACGAAATTCCCGATGAACTAAAGCTAATTGCTGGTCAGCTCAACTATATGATTCACTTGAGACAGGCAGCTTTGCTCGTATTGGCCGTCTGCGCTCGTTCTAAGGTCAGGATTCGTTTTGTTGTGATCCAGTTTCGGGAACACTTTATTTTATTATGGTCATTCTTTCAAAGAGATTTTTTTGAAAAGATGAGGCCCCGTAGTCTCTGGTATAGTGCCTTTGGGGCTGTTTCAAAATCCCTACTTCATACACGACCGGTAATTCAGTTTCTGGTGGCTGGGGAAAAGGATATTGTGTCCCAAAAATGTACACACTTCCTGAACGCTTGCAGTTCAAATTCAGTCCTTGTGGTTATCACTGAGAGTCTGCGCGGCCTACTGCATGGTTACATCTTATTTTTAACGAGGATACGTCAGTCAGGAAAAGCAATCAATTCAGTTTTGAATAAAAAATACTTACTCAATACTACTGGAAACTAAAAACACCAAGGAACTGCGAAGACAACCTTTCCAAGAAGTGAGTTTAATTTTATTTATTTATTTATTTATTTATTTTTCTATCTACGGTTTTTGTGTACGAATTTCATCAATGTCTTTGAGAGTTATCTTAGATATGCAAAAATCGTCTAAGTGTACTTTACTATTTGGGGATAGGATTATAGAATTTTTCCAACTTCAGGCAGCAATTAAATTCACTGAATTATCACCAATTCTTACAAGATTACATGTAGCTTCTAATTGTCAAAAATCATCTATGAATCTATTGATATTCGTAGATATATAAACAAGTAAATCAGAAACCAACGAATTTGTTTATCAAACAGGAATGTTATGTGCAATTTCCGCATGCATGCTCGCAGACTTTTGACGGGTAACCGGGGGAATATGGGAGATGGGGTATTCGTATTAAGGTGTGTTTTCAGAGTTACCTATAACGGTTCACGATGTAAACTTGACCTCCAATGACAAAAAAACGTTGAAATCTTTGTTTATGATTGCGAGAGATCTTTGAGTACTCCTTTCGACATGTACACGATCATTACAAATAGTAGCCTAGACAGCAGTGTTTTCCACAAGTGGGAATTCCTTACAAACAACTCATAGTAACCATCGTCAAAAGAGATACTATTCTTGTGATACTACCGGAAACAGTAACATTATTTTTTAACTAACCATCGGAAATAGTCCTTTTTGTAATTCCCAAGTAGCGGTGTTCACGTTCTTCAAAATTCCACCCTTTCGATGGCGGCAATCCTACTGTATCTTTTCAAATTTTCGGTTGTTTGGGTCGAATGGCTGTGCTGTGCAAGATTTTTTTGTTGAACTTGGAATCTCAGCTTCCCTCGTGAATACTTGACAGTGTCGCTATTCTATATTATGGTTATGGCCATGGATTTAGAATGTCTATATATATAGCACGCTATTCTATATTGATGGTCATGACCATGGATATAGAGTGTCTACCTATGTACCGCTATTCTATATTGATGGTCATGACCACGGATTTATATTGTCTATATTTATATAGCGAGCTACGACAATTAGTATAACCAAAAATAGGAACTAGAGCCTGTACTTCGTCTAACAAGTGGGTGAGACGAACTATTTATAGAATACTTTTTCTGTTTGGATTTGATGTGTCTTACACCTTGAAGCTTGTAATGCACCAAGGCCAGTCAATGAATGTATGTTGTGTTTATTGAAATACCTTTAGGCAATCATTAGTTTTAGCAGAATTATTAAAGTTTGACTTGTGGCAA
Source organism: Phoronis australis (assembly GCA_002633005.1). Taxonomy (NCBI): domain Eukaryota; kingdom Metazoa; phylum Phoronida; family Phoronidae; genus Phoronis; species Phoronis australis. The sequence continues at coordinate 52,221 of NMRA01000954.1, read as the reverse complement.
TATTGCGTAGCGTTTAAAGACACATGTTCATATTGACGTCATTCAGCATTTAATTCCAAAATTCATTGCGCCAACGCCACGGATATTCGTCGAGTTTGATATATGTAACCCCCTCTTGTTGCAACAACTAACCACACATGGTTTCTAGAACGTTCTAATGTTTCAATTTACGTTTAGCAAATATAAGAGACGAAACGTGAAGTAATTACAGAAATTCATCAGCAGTAATAGAATGGCTGCAGGATGGGGTTGAACTGGAACCCTCTGGTACAACAATTCGGGGCGGCAGGTGGCACCATCGGATTATTAATTAAAATGTGTTTGCCTGACTTGCTTGAATGAATCTATGTAATATTTCTGATGCTAAAATGTTTAGTGCCGATGATTACAAATTGTTGTGTCGCCTTTCCCTTCCAGAAGTCCGTGCCCTGACTGTTGCATACTTCTGTATGCAGTATACATTGCTCCTTGCAAGTTCAAAGGCTTAGTTTTGCCCCTCACATTTGCCGTCAATCTTAACGAAGTTGTACGTAACAAAATAGACATTGTGTACTGTTCGTCTTCTTCACTGTAGTAATCATATTTTCTAAACTTAGAATAAGTAATACTTGTGTAAAAATCTTGCACCTCCATTTTGATTGATATGAATTCTGATGAGACTGATCATCGTTCACATATATCAGTATGATCATCGTTTACAGCATTATTCTTAGGATCGTTTTTGGTCAGTGACAAGAAGTCGTATAAATTACTTGGGCTGATGAAAAAACTTAGATCTTATATTACACCATTCGTTAATATTAATTCTTATCAACATCTTATAACATGTCATACCATTATTAAAAATAGTCGAAATTAATCTATTTTAATAAATCATTTGTAATAAATTTTATCGACCATAATTGATTGCGTACACCTGTCATGCACGCGATGACATAGTGCCTGTGCACACCTATCGTGCACGCGCAGATATAGCGCCTGTGTACACTTGTCCTGCACGCACACATATACATGTATTTTGAGGGACAAAGGGACATTCACCTCTAACTGCTCCACCGAGAGAGGGCACCGTCTGAAATGGGACACCTTAAGTTGAAAGGCTAAACATCATTAAGCTTGGAAAAAATTGACAGTTCATTCCACCATCGTGTGGTCCCAAAACGAGGCAGGGAGTGACCTCCTTCAACATGAAAGCACGACTTCACTAAAAACCGGAAAATAGAGGTAATCGATTCCAACATTGGACCCTCTCTCCCTGAGCGGCCGGGTAAGAATTTGTCAATAAAAGCACAAAAAGGTGGCCACTTGAATGTCATCAATGGCCTCCTTCAAGGGCGAGGCTCCTAAATATGAAAATATATTTTCAAATATCAGGAAATGCGCAGCAGTTGATGTTACCTGTCAGGTCATCAATTTTTCTCAAGTGATATACAGTTTCGAGAAAAAAATAAAGCGAAAGTTGTCTCCGTTATCCCTTGTAAGAGAGGGGCTTCTGGAAAAATATAGTTTTGCATTCGCAAAATTGACTTATTGAATTTAAACATTGATACGCTCCGCAAAAGCTTCGCTTTCCAAATTTTCTAGGTTTTTCGAAATATATATGTGTGTTTAGATGACCTGTGCTGCAAAAGCGAAGCCCCTCAGGCTAACGACAGTGTCCTGGCCAGGGTCCTCAAAAGGTAAACCATGTACTGATGCAGATTTGTTAAATGTCCTCTTGACTTTTCTCTCTTATCCGTTTTTCGCAGTCTTTCTTTTCTAGACTGTCCCCGGCACCAAGCCTATGTCGGTTGCCACGGTTTAACCCAGACGCCTGAAATTTTTTTTGGGGGGCCCGTGTCCCCCACCCCTCCCGGCCCCCCGCTTCCTACGGCCCTGGAATTGCACTGTATCTTGCCGGTACAGATCTTCTCCGGCCTCAACAGGAATCCAAACTTCTTTGTACACGTGAAAACCGTGAATAGAAAACTAATAAAAAAAAAACTCGACCAGTATTAGCACGCGGCCAAGAAGCGCGCGCTGCATAATGTACCGGCTGTCATCATAGATATAGTCTATGCTGTCATCGAAGACATTTAGTCGGGAACTATCTATTCATGAAACGGGTAACATAGCATCGCCAAGAAATAAATATTGGCACTAATTTCCGAAAGTTTCTAATACCGTAAAAAATTTGCATTATTTTTAAGAGAAATTATTTAACTAATCATAACTGGTGTTTTTAAAGTCAAAATGACCCACTAATAGTGACACATTCGCACCCTTACACCCCAAGTCTTCCGGAGAATAGCTCACTACGGTCACGCATCCACTCACCCGGCGACTCAATGAGTGACATATATCAGTCTTACCGAAATAATTCTCGAACGTTTTTTAGCAGATGAGGCCTGCAAGTGCTAAGCTAAATATTAGAACACGCTCTGCTTGACTGCTTGAGTTAAATTCTTTGGATACAATGCACACCTAGATCATTACATCGCATTTACTCTGGCAAATGAAATCTGATGACAAGCACACGCACGCTTACTCTCACATATAATAGGGCCTATACGCATAAAAACTTCAAAACAAACGTCACGTGACAACAACATGTGTGTTCCTCCAGAGATTTTTCTCGTGTTGTCGGGCTACAATCTAGCGCAGCTAATCCAGACTCCACAAGAACTTAAAAATCTTAGAGACGCTATTTGGAAAACTTGAGGAGGATTTCAGGTAATTTGTTGAGTCGAAACTGTATTCTTATTCAAGAATTCAAGCCCTATCGACGATTGCGAGACCGGCAGCAACGCATATGTCGGCGAGATTTCGCTCTGGGATTTCAGCACAATTTTCTGAAAAATGATCGTAATTTAACAACGAATTTTGATAACAATGCACCACAATTTTGTAGAAAGTAATTAATAATATTGTGAACTTGGTCTTAGCACGTTAATGCATAGTGTGCGTTTTAGTGAGTCGACCCAGAACAGGTGATTGTGCAGAGGCATTATCCTCAAAATTGCTCAGGTTGGCTTGGTTTTGGTCAAGCGAAAACAATTTTTTTTCCTACCCTCCGCCGTGGAGTATTTGTTACTATTTCTTTCAAGGGAAATATTGTTGGGCAGTTTCCTAGATACGTTTTCTTGCCGCCCTCAAAATGAGCGCTGCATACTTTATGCCACGAAGTCGGAAAGAATTCACTAAGTCGGCCTTTGGAAGGAAATGTTACTTATGCTGAAATTCTATTTGTTCTCAAAAAGATGAAAAATAATACGACCCCAGGTCCCGACGGTTTTACAGTGGAATTTTACAAATTTTTCTGGTCAGATTTGGGAGATGGTTTAGTGGCAGCTTTTAATTGTATGTTTTCACAGAATTCCCTACCATCCGCTGTAAAACAAGGTGTGATCCAAATTATTCCAAAAGCTAACAAACCTAGGGAACTACTAAAAAACTGGAGGCCAATTTCATTGCTCAATATAAATTATAAATTAATTTCAACATGTATTGGTGAACGTGTTAAGGCTGTCTGAAATTGCTTGATCCACGAAAACCAGAAAGGTTTTATTGCCGGTAGATTTATTGGCGAAAATATTCGATTAATTTATGATCTTATCTGTGCAACTGACCAATTGAACATCCCTGGATTACTGGTCCTGGTGGATTTTGAGAAGGCGTTCGACTCAGTTTCCTAGGTATTTCTACTAAAAACCCTGTCTTTTTAATTTTGGCCCAAACTTCAAAAAGTGGGTATCGTTGCTCAATGAGGGAGCTATGGCTTGTGCAATTCAATATGGAAAAACCTCTCAATTTTTTGAAATGGGTAGAGGTTGTAAACAAGGAGACCCTTTATCTCCCTATCTTTTTCTACTATGTGCTGAGAATATGGGAAATCTCTTTAGGAAAAAACAAAAATATAAAAGGTATGCAGATTGGAGATCAAGAATTTAAACTAGTCCAATATGCAGGTGACACTGCTATCATCCTCGAAAGATCATTAAAAAACTCTCTTGATCTGCTTGACCAGTTCTCGAAGTATTCAGGTCTAACTCCTAATTTTGAAAAGACAACTTGTGTCTGGATAGGTTCTATAAGGCAAAGTAATTCAAGGGTATGCTCTGAAAAGGACTTAAAATGGTCTAGCTCACAGTTTACTATATGCTCGGGATTGTTTTTTCTACTGACATCCAGGAAATGAGTAATTTAAATTTTGATCGCAAGTTGGTTGATATTTAAAAGAAATTATAAGATGGTCAAAAAGAAACTTAAGTACTCTTGGTAAAGTTACGGTGGTCAAATCATTTCTTCTACCAAAACTGATTCATGTTTTATCATGTTTGCCAATCCCCAGCAATCTGTTCTGTAAAGATTTAGAAAAACTGCTTTTTCATTATATTTGGGGAGGAAAGTGTGACAAAATTAGGCGCAAAACCATGATTCAACATTATGAATCTGGTGGTTGTAAAATGATAGATGTTTACTCTTTTGTAAATAAAAGGCAATTAAGATAACATGGATGCGTAGGATCTTAAAAGTCACAAATTCTACAGCATGGTTAAGTCTCCTCTTAAACACTGATTTGATATCATTGGAGTGTCTAAAATTTGGGAACTATTTCTACAAATATGCAGCATCTCAAACTGAGAACCCTTTTTGGAAGGAACTATTTAACTTTCTGTATGATTTTTCTAATATAATAGATCAGGAGGAAATACCATATCAGCCAATTTTGTATAACACTAATATATTGATTGGTGGAGAAACTGTGTTTTGGAGAAGATGGTTTGAAAAGGGTGTTTATTATATCTCAGACCTACTAGACGAGCATGGATATATGTTATCTTTTGAAGATTTTTACAAAAAGTTCAATTTTAGACCAATATTTTTGAATTTTTATGGGGTCAAAGAGGCTGTTTGTTAAAAATGGAAAATCTCAAAAAAGAGACAAGTTTTCCTTCTATGCACCCTCTATCCCAATTTTTGTGAAATTATTACTTGCAGACAAAAAGGGCACAAAACATAAAAACAACACTTTTGTGCTAAACAAATATGCCAGGCTTAGGTCTGAGATGAAGTGGCAGGCAGAACTTGCTATACCAGACACTATTTAATGGTGGAAAAATGCCTACTTTGTGAACTTTACACTTGATGTGAAACTTCGTTGTTTTTTTCAATTTAGACTGTCACATAGGATAATTAGCTGTAACTCTTATCTTGTCATGTCAGAATAAATATTGATTAAGTAATTAGTAAGAATAGGTCCATTTTAAGTTGCCCAAAATTTGTGCATATGTACTTTTAAATCATGGGATCAGACTTGTTGACATGTATTTTAACGTCAAAATCAGTTTTAGATGGTGTTTACAACTTTGGGTTCTGGGGTCAAAGTACTCTAGATATTCTAGAATATTATGAGAACAAATTGTAACAGCCAATAATACGAGTGGACATGATCATGTGGTTTTTATCAGCCAATCACTAAATAAGTAGAATGTTATATTATGGGCTGAAATCAACAAGATAATTAGATGCGCTATTGTAGTTGAAGCATAAAGACTTGCTACGGTGTACAGAAGCAATTGTACGACAGAGGCATCTCGTGGAAGATTCTAGAAAGGATCTTGGCAAGGGCAAGGGTTAACGAACAGGAAGTTAACTAAGAGCTTGTCACTTGCATTGTGGGTAGTAAGATACTACCTGAAGTGTTGCGTCATCAGCCAGAGACTGTGACCAGCAAGAAGAATCGCGGGTAGAAGAAATTGCCTGCAAGTGTTGCATTACCAGAGACGGTGACCAGCAAGTGCACTGTCGCTATACAGTGTGTGTAGTTCGAAGATTCACCAACAGGACATGCATCCAACAAGTGGAGAGTCCTAGCTTGGATAGCAGATAAGACATTTGATCGTTTTGGTTGTTTGATTAAAGTAATCTTTAAAGAGGGCGCTAGTGTAGTTACTCTTTGTAGTTGATTACTTAATTAGCAATAGGTTTCATTTGTCTAATTAGGGGTTATCATATATTAAATTAATTATTGGATTTGATTATTCTCTTTCCATCTACGCACAATCTCAAAGCATAGCTACCTTTTAAACAAATCCACAGTCAATCGTCTGACATGTCAAAATTGGGGTAAGTAGCTCCCCCTTGTGTACGTTTTGTAAGAGTGAACCTGAGACTTTGTTTCACTTATGCTCGCAATGTGATGTTCAAAATTTTTGGAACAATGTCGAAGATTGGGTTAGAAAAAAAAAATATTTCCCTAGGTACAAATGTGCTTACAGTTTTCTTTGGAAACGGATGCAGAAGGCAGCCAATTCTGCAAGTTCCATTTATATAAGCAACGTCACAAGGGTAAACCCCCAAATTTAATTATATTAACAAAAGAAATTAACAGTTATTATTCCTGTGAAAAACATATTAATTCAAAAAATTTACAAATGGAAAAAATACAAACATGTGGTCACAAATGCATAATTTAATAGCAATGTAAGGATATTTTATCATTCCAAAATACTCTCTCCCCTTTTCAGAGCCATATACTACTACACTGTCTTGTATGTTTTTTTCTTTTTGTTAAATGTATTTCTAAAATCCGGTTCAAGTATACATTTAACTTAGTAAACTTTATTTTCATTGAACTGTAAAGTAAGGCAAGGGAACCCCAGACCTTTTTCCTTACTTATGTTGAACTGGGAGAATAAAAATTTTTTTTTAAAAAGTCGGCCTTTGCTACCAGCTCCACCGATGTGTCTGACCCATTTTTACGCAGTTCTTGCTCCTTGGGAAACAGGTAGTAACTTAATTCTTTATCTCGCTAACTGGTATTATAGCAGCCAGGCACACAACACGTATAACCTCCCTGTGGCCGGTTCGCCCCCACGCTTGCCGACGTACTTGTTTACCGACAATGCAACATTCTGACCCATTTCCAATATGGCAGCGATGCAACTCCGCTAAAGGTGTGGGAAAAGACCATTCACCACGGACCATAAAATCCAATTTGTGATACAGGGAGTATGAGGTTTTAACTTGCAAGGTTGACGCCAATGATGCCTTAGAAAATGACAGAACGAGGATTGATTGAAATCATCAAAACAAGGTTGACGCTAATGATGCATTAGAAAGTGACAGAACGAGGATTGGTTGAAATCATCAAAACGAGGTTTAGTAACCTTGAACAGCCTTTTTGTGTTTATTCGTGTTTGTCTGTGTAATTGTAGCTAGATCATTTAATATCATATGCATTATGTTGTTATACCATAGAAATTGTCTCTAGTAATTTTGATATCTGTCAGTGACATTTCTTTTTATATTTATTGTTATAATTGTTAATCTGCCTGCATTTAATGTTTTCGATTTGCTGGCAGTAATTATATCACTTCTTGTATAATTCCTTAACATGGAATAAAAGTTATCTAGCAACACATTCCCTAGTTCACACTCCGCTTTTAAGCGGCTTCATTTATACATGTACTTGACTCTACATGTTATTATTATCAGGTATGCATTACCTTCCTGTTATTGAAATGCATGATGTGGACAAATGTAAAGCCAATTTCTCGGTGACAGACTTACTCTTCCTTGACAACTGCAACGACTTGGCCCGGGGGGCACTCTATGTTCATAAACTGCAGGCAACAACAGCAGCAGCAGCCTTGACACCGGAGGGGACGAGTGAGCTTCATTACGGGCTCAGCGACACAATCGCTGATGATCATCTCAAAAGGGCGCATTTGTTTGAAGCAATTTCGAATCAAGCAGTTCCCGGATTCTGAAAATATTCCGGATAGAGAGCAATAAATGTGCCGCCACAGAAAAAATCAGAACACGTGAACACTAACGTGGAATAGTGGACGTAATCGAACAACTTTGGCTCTTTTATAAAGGTTTGTTATAAGTGACGTATTCCACGACGAAATGTTTTGCATATTGCACAAAAATCTTTATCACAAAATAAACTAAGTTGTTATAATGTCTTTGTAAAAATTGAAAAATAGTCTTCAGTTAACGCCCGGACAAAATCCCACAAAAGTGAAATCATTTTAAACTACGACAAAGCCATATAATCCAGTTTTAGTAGGAAGTTCATTACTTATGGTAAATCTCAGTGACAAGATAGATCTAATCTCTCACCTTCAGTAGCTCTGAATATCTGTTGGCTGGAATCGTTCACTATTAAGTATCTGTTTCTCATTTCACATCCCGTTACGACTGTAAATAGGCGACAATATTGTTACCGGGGTTTTCCGTAGATAAGCTCCTGGGCGTGTATTTGGAAAGTGAAAATTTTCAGGCATTTTAGTAACACCCAATAAACGCCCTGGCGTTTATTCGGAAAAGGGGGCGTGTAAACGGAAAGTCAATTTTGGCTACGTAAATACCAGCATGATGCGCGATATGTATCTTTGTAAGTCAAAACAGTCCTTCTGGGTGGATTGGTAGTCCTTAAAAGGAATGTTGATACCTGTTAACAACGTTAATTGTGTAGCAACTTATCAATTTTTGCGACATCTGCCCAGCAGGACAAGAAAATTAATGTACATGGCACTTCTAGACCTCCTTGTGGCAAAGTTGATAGCACCCAAGGACATTTAGTAGAAAATCTATGAACTTCGGCTTGAATACTCCCACCACGTATTGTGAAAAAATAATAAGTTCGAGCGTGTGACATATCGGGGTCTAACGGAGCTCAACACACATTGCTACCAAGCTTATTGCCAAGTCTTCATGCATCAAGCTGGCCGGTTACGTCATACCCCGCACAATCACACAAAGACGTTGATCATTTAGATTTTGTCCGGCGGTCACGTTTGGTCTGCGGCGGTCCAGTTTTGTGGTGGAGCGGTTATGTTTTTAGGTGCGTCTGTCCCATTTGATCCCGTAGATCCTGTTTAGTGGTGAGTTAGTCCGATATGGAGGACCGGCGGTCATGTTTTGGGTCCGGCGGTTTCTCATTGACTTGAAAACGGCGGCGAGAAAAAGAAAACACCCCCGAGAGGATATCGCAGCCCCCCATCCTACGAGAAACTTCTGGAATTTGTATCTTCAGCCATGTGGAAAATCTCGCAAGACATCATTATCAGAGCATTCGAATGTTGATGGGCAAATGGACTCTACCGTATTATTGAAACCCGAAACATAGGATACAACTCGGATATCCAAGAGATGGACGTCAAGTCGCGGGATCCCTTTAGCGACTCAGAGGTGGAAAGAAATAGCGAGGAGGAGCTGGATGAAAACATTGACATGGACTGAATACACGTAGATTAAGAGGTTTAATGACTGATTTTTTATTTAAAACTGTTTTTAAAAATTCTATAGTAATAAATGCATAGTTCGGCAACACTTCATTCGTTTTTATAATTGATAAATGCTCCACAAAACTGACTTTGTGACAAAAAGTTGACGCTAAGTGGGCTTTTAAAAGGAAATTTTCCAACTAAACGCACCACTATCTGGACACTTGACACGAGAAGTTGCAACACCAAATAAACGCCCATGGGTGTAAATTCGGCATAATTTTCCGAATAAACGCACATGGGCGTTTCATCGGGTGGGCTTATCTACGGAAAACGCCGGTAGCCTGCATCCAGAGACAAAAACCTGTGAGCCGCACCGAAAACGATGTTTCCCTTCAGAAAGTCGAGCAGTCATCAGCACTTTACAGTTGAAGCATTGCTTTGTAATCAACCAGGGACTTTTTTAATGTTAGGTTATAGTATTTTGGTGGAAAACTCCTGTCAGTGTTTTGCAGGACAGCACAAGTGGCCACTTTGATCAAGACGAGGTGTTGCCAGGAACCTCCTACGTTATAGCTTCAGGTCTAATTTGGTTGAACCCAGCCTTAGCGCAAAGCTGTATAAATTCTGAATTTCAGTCATAGGCAACTAACTGGCCAGCTGTGTGCCATCAGATCCAACAGGCTTAGATCGTTTACCATATAATAAAAAGCGGTAGGTGGAAACATGTGACGAGCCGCTGGGTCAAGCCAACACCAGTGCGGCATTGAGACCAGGCCAACTTGAATGGCCTCATGGGCATTTTTCACAATGTTCCTTTTAGAAACGTAGATTACTTTTAGCTCACTGCATTGAGCAGACGGGAGGTGCAGCTTTAAACGTAGAACACAAAGACTGGGGTCAACAGCCATCTAGGATATAATAGTGGTGCAGCCGGGGTTCCAGATCAGGGGCGATATTTATATCCAGTCAAAAGGAAAAGTGCCACCCGTGTTTTTCACCATGAGCTAGAACTGTGCCCATCTCATTACCCCTATTGTAAAGGGTGCTTAAGGCATGGTCCCTGTTACTTATTCCTCGTCTAGGAGAGTCTGAACCAATGATATAACTATAGTCCATTCACATAGTTCATTGGTCTGAACACAGTTGTTTCCTAGCCGCATGCAGTGGCGGATTTAGAGGGAGGCCAAGGGGGCCATGCCCCCCCTTAACATTCTCCCAGATTTCATTTGGAAGTTCGGGGGGTACGAATGTCTGAAGGGCAAAATCCTGGCTAATACCAGTGGCGAATCTAGGATATCACAATGGGGGGCCCAACATTTTGTCTGTAAGCATTTGCGCACAGCACACAATGGGGGGAGGTCGGGGGGTTGCCCCCTCCCGCCCAGGAATTTTTTCTGTTTTTTCCTCTAAAAATCAAGCATTTTCCTTGATTCCCGAAGTATTATCCAAGAAAAAAAGGCAAAAAAATGCGGAGAAAGTGACAAACGAGAAAAACTCCATGTACCACAGACTCGAACTCACGACCTGGCGGATAGAGCGCGCGTGCTTTACCACTGCACCTCCACGATTGAACTCCTTATTTGATACCAAGTGACCTACTTGTTTATGGTCCACAGCGCTTGCTCGCGAAACCTCCTTCTTTTTGTAATGCTTATTACATGTTTTATATTTTGTGAATCAGTTCGTATCAAATTTGTTGTATTTAAAATAGTCTTCAATTGCCCAAAAGACCAAATCCGTTTTTGGGGTTGGCAAAAATGACGCAATTGCTTTGGAAATCGTCTTAAGTTAAGGTTTGACAAAGAGAGAATTATGAGTTTCTGAGTGATTCACTAAGGCTTCGATTAAAATTGATATCTTACCAGCAGCTTCTGTTTTTTCATGTTCCGAATTGAAATTGGATCTGAGCCCCCCCCCAAACAATAAAACTGCACACATTTAAATCTTGTTTCAGACGTATAATTTTAATTACCGGGGTTAATTAACAAACTCAACATTTCCCTACGCTCTTGCTTTTTTGCGGCGGCCAATGGGGGCCGGCCCCCCCCCCCCTAAATCCGCCTATGAATACTCTGCCCTTTCCCCCAACTCAAAATCCTGGATCCGCCCCTGGCATGCTTGTAGACAGGTACTGCAACGGAGATGAGAAAAAACCTTAGCAGACCTTTCACTATTCTCTTTCCACCTCCCCCTCCCACGGTAGCGCCAAATTTTCATCATTCACGGGAGTATAATCGAACCAAAACATAAATCAAGTACAAACAGTGTTCTCCCATTAATTACTAACTGGTAGTAAACAAACACAACAGTAAAGTAAAAGTGTCAGCCTATTTCTGCAGCCGTGGAGACGAAAAAGTAAAATTGCCAGAGTAGTCGAAATCGTCCGAAAATCAACTTCAGTCGCGGTCTTCTCATCAGGAACACAAGCGTCAATTTTCATAATTTTTTTGCTTAGTTTCGCAGTGGCGGACGTACAAAACGTGGGGATTTTTTTAAATGGCCACCATGTGGTGCATAAAACAAAATCTCTCATGAATATGTGGACGCATAATAAAAGGCGAAGTTACCTTCTAACGTGTCAAAGATTTGGGATAATCTTATCCGGTTACAAGACTCTAAGCGCGACAGTGGGGCTGGCAAGTTCACAGGAAGTGTGAATCCCATCCCCTGGTCAACAGACGACTCAATCACGCCGGCTGCAAGCGGCTGTTCTGTGACTACACTCGACGTCATAACAACAGGAGTTATTTCTCGGTAGACCTCGGATTACTTTTTGGTGATGACTACGTGGAATGCCTGGTCAAAATTAACAACTGCAGCGTAGCACAGAATCCTATGTATTGGCTGTGGAATGCTCTATTTGGAAAAAATTGACCAGCACACCAGAACTGGTGGATGATGCACGAAATACGCTAAATGAAACGCGACGCTATTTCCCGCCGTTTCTCATCAGTGACTATTGATATATACGCGAAACGTACCGAGAGTGGCCTACATGAAGTAATATACCACGAGACATTATTCCGCGTATCGACCGAGACCGAATTGTATTTATCCCATACGCTTCGAATTCCTAAGTTTCTTACATTTTTCGGCAGATTTTTCAAATACTCGACCCAGACTGTTCGCATGGCGGATCACATCCTATATGTATGTACTTGCGCGTTAGGTTGCAAGTTTTATCTTGTAAAAGAAACAGTTTTAAAAGTAACGATTTATTTCTTGAAATGAGGTAACAAAGATGAAAACAACGGCAACTGTGCAGTGAACTTGTAACATCTCCTGGAAATGGTTAAAAACAACAATTTTTGATATTTTAATTTTCTAGGAATTGGCGCCTGAGTTGCAGACGATAGTATTCAGCAATTGACAACTTAGAGAAAGTGTCTTATAATTAACAGTTTTGTTCCAGATTTTACGTTTAGGGCCTGGTTGCATGTCGAGTATTAGTTACACTGTTGCAACTGTATTACTTCGGAAACTTTGATGATCGAACCGGCTGAAGACGTCGAGTCGACATTTACTTACTTTTTGAACTTTCCATGTCAGAGGTCACTGTTGAAGTAGTGCGGGAGGTGAATACGGAAAACTTTATTACATGGCCGTATTTCCGTCGACAGATTCAACGCGTATGGGATAAAGTACATAATCCATGATGTGATAGGCTACGAATGAGCGCTCAACAGCGACATTCTATTCGCCTAACCTTTCAAGTCGTTTTCTTAAATTAACCCAGTTATCATTAACTTAAATTGAAATATCCCTGAACTCCCCATGACCCGACTTCAATTAAACTGTATGTCCATGCACACTATTTCGAAAGCCAAACAGACTAAGGACACAAAACCAAGTTGTTTTCAATCATTTTTATTAAAGATTCAACAGTAACAAGATCAAAATAGCACCAGTCTTAGAGGTAAAATTCACATCATCAGATAACATTAAAATGAGCATAAATGACGTTAGTCGGTGAAACTTGTTTGTTGAAAAGTTATAGCATAGCAGAAAGCGTGGAGGGACAAAATTCTGAGAGAATAGCAGTCTCAAAAATAAAAAATAAAATTGTTAGAACGGATAACCGATGGCACGAATGATATGATTTTCAAAATCCAGTGACACGAGATGTAACCTTCTGTTTGGAATTAAAGGTAACAAAAGTGATAATCAAATTTTCAGTGTAACTGAAATGGGAAATAGATCGGGCGGAGTTGGCAGGAAAACAGACGTGAGAAGGAACGCAAGGGGGTCAATGAGTTCGTGGTTGGAAATCCTCATCAACTCAGTAACAGTAGGAAATTAAGTAACAGTAAAACAGTAAAAATTTTGCAAGCCAATAAATTTAAGAGTTCTTTAATAACTAGCGAATAGAAGCATATTCAGTACTGGGCACTGTGCATCTCATTCGATAGACGTTCGGTACCAAAAACTAGAAATTGTGCGTTAGCTGCCCATTTTGCGGCCGCGAAGCTAACAACACGTTTACGTTCGAGCTTTGTGCAGAAATCCACAAATGTCATAAAAATTAGACAAGGAAATCCTATCAAAAACTCCCTGTCATCAATTTTTGAAAAAGGTTACGTTTGCTCGGAACTGGCAAAAATGAAAAATGCAGGCTTTCACAGCTTTAATAGTGTTTCGCAGGAAAAGAGTGAGAATAGATGACTGAGAGGAAAGCTTGGAAGTTCAAAGACTATAGTGATTTTATAGGAGGCAAATGTAAGTTCATAAAAAACGCTAAAGAACACCGGGATTGTAGAGCACAATGGAACAAAAAAATATCCACCGTGGCGTTATACATTGTCCACAGACACCATCAACTTTAACAATGTAGCATTACGTGACGCTTTATCACAATTACTTGTACCACCGCTTACAAAACTCTGGTAATACTGTCTAAAAAGTAAAGTATAAACAATACAAAAATAAAAGTAATTATTAAAAAAATCTTTAAAATAAACACGAAACTCTTAAACAAGCACAGCTAAAGCGACTCCAAAACGGACTACACCACAACGGTTGATGAAGACAGCTTGCAGTTATTAAATTGGTCTCAAGTTGTCTCATCGTCAAAATAGGACAAGTTGACAGCTCACACCGTGACATTTCATTCGGCGATGATGACCTCTTGCAATAACAAACTGTAAATTCTTTACAAAACCAAAACTCACTTCTCATGTGAGGAAGAAACAATTTGAGACTATTTTCAAAGAAGTAACTTAATGACCTGGGCCAAAGATCAGTGACTTTATAGCATAGGTCAAAGGTCAGTTTGTTTGGGTCAAAGGTCAGTTTGTTTGACGAAACGGGGGCTTGTTGCAGTCTTAATCGGTACAACGGCTAATTCAGTCAAACATGAACAAACGAGACCAGCCCTTGTTACTGTTCAACAAAAACATAATGTGAAAGAGTGGAGTGCATTGAGACATTCACTGCACATTGATATGCCCGGATGGATTACAATACAAGTGACCTTAAGTTATGCTTGGCAGCACAGGGGAACTAAAACGGGATGTGTAGCGTACCTATAACTAACTTGTATTGTTAAAAATAATTGTTCTGATGCTGCATCCTCCTATGACAATCCCCGGCGAAGGCAGCAGGGCCCGATACTGCGAGTGGTTTGCAATTAGTAACCAGAGGCAAATAACATACACTAGCTATGAAGTCTGGACAGTGACCACCGTCCTACTGATCAGTAAAGACTGTGGTCACTGTCTATATGAAATCATGCATTGACTTAACACATTAACAACGCTATGGCCTCTACCGACACAAAACTTTTAGAGGGAACAAAATTCAGGTTTCCTTGTCAAGACACATAGGCCTAATGTCACTACTTGTAAAAAATTGACCTCCGCGTTGCTGTCCACGTCAGGACGAGAAGAAAACCAACGCACACAATTAGCATGCGGCATCATCATCGAGAAATTTCAGAAAAATTACGTGCACGTGTCCGCGCAAGGGCACATGACAATTCCCTTAATTTTATTGCAAAGTACACCATCAAAAGGTGAATTCGTGACTATATTAACCAGAGGACCTCAAACGTTCTCTCCAAACTGTAACTCGGTTCCCGTCCGCCAGGTACACGTAATTTTACTGAATTTTGCTAACCACTTCGCGTTACAGGAGCGTGCGTTACACACATAGACATAGCGACCTCTGACGGAAGTCCACCATCATTTTATCAATACGACGAAGAGGTACACTGAGTCGTGATCGTCACTAGACACTCGACAACATTTGACATTGTCCAAATTGTGAACAACTCACAATATTCCTTTGATAACAGAAAAATTACCTTGTCAGATCACAGCTTCATAGTTACGTAACCAGTCACTTGAAAATGGCCTGGCTTTGTTTCGGAGTCGTCAACCATTCAACAACGAACAACTAACACCTGCGTGCTGCAGTTTCAACTAACTCCTGCCACTGGAGCTAAGACCCAATGTTATCTTGCACTAAGTGCCACTTACAGCACCACTCAACTCAGGTTACCGAAACCTTTAATTATCAATTTTATGGAGCGAGTTAGCCTTCTAATTTTCATAACACAAACGGATACTTTTCTAGGGGTGGCCTATTTCTCAGTGTGGTGACTTTCAAATGATTACAGAGTGGTTGCAGTTCATGGCTACATCATAGTAAAAGTAGACATGGGAATAAGTACACAGGCTCAAGCCAAGTTGACCAACACTGAAGCTCATATACACAAATGCAAAACACAGTAAAGCTATTGCAAGATTCATTATTAAAACATAGGCGGATTTATGAGGGGGGCCGGCTTCCCCCCCCCCTTGGCTGCCGCAAGGAAAATGGAACAGCAACAACGTGAAGCCTGAGGAAATATTGAGTAAGTAACTAGGACCGGTAGTGGAGGAGAGGCCCCAGATCGGGGTGTACACGTTTTTTTTTTTGTACACCGGTCAATTTTCGGAACAGAAGGTTCACATAAGCGGCCCCTGCAAATTCGGGCCTGTGCTGTACATACAATCGCACTTTGCCCAATTCCCCGAGACAACATGTTGGGCCGCCCCTTATGGTATCATAGATCCGTCACTGTAAAAGCAACATAAGTTAGCTACCAAGAAATTGTCATTAGATCAACCAAGCATTTTATAACTCATATCAATAACTTGTATAAGTGTCACTTTCTCCCTACAGATGGCACCTCTCCACAACAGCACATCCCATAGTAGTGCCTGAAAGTAAGTCTTTGATGAACACAACTTTACTGCAAATGATAAGCAAAACCTACAAAGCTGTTCAGGACGGTTTTTCTTGTCACTCCAATTCAGTAGGGGTGTGCAGTCCCTACCCACAAATCAGCAGGGGGGGCTTGCCCCTGGTTCCTACACAAATGACATTTTTTTAAACTAAAGCTAGGAATTGCAGCTCAGTACAACCCATTTTTCACAACCTGAGTAAAATGGTTTTGACCATACAACCAGTTGCACCTATTTCAATTAATCACGATTCTTGGCTAAAGAGGGTTCCCTGGTTCCCATTTCTCCCCTAGGCCTGTCTCTTAACAGTGGATAGATTACACTACTCTTGGTGGAGTGCACAAAGCTGGAAAAATATGATGACCTGAATAACTAAGATTTTCTGAAATGATAAAATAAGCACCAAGTCTTTGTGAAATCTCTATGTCCACATGGGGACAGCAGTTACATAATTGTAGATGTTCTCTGAAAACAGACAAAATCCTGATTACCAAAGGAAGTATCATTACCTTCTGTCTTTTCCTGAAACTTAAACCGTAGTAAATACAAAAGGAATACAGTCAGGGCCCTCAAATAACAGGAAACTGTTAACATACACACAGAGTACAATCAAAGCACTCCTGTGAACTTCAGTGGCAGTCAACCTGCTTGTCCTGTGAAATCCCATAATTTGCACAACAGGCTATTGCATAGGGCACAGATAAGTTGCTCAATAATATCCAAACATCAATAACAGGAAGACTTGAAGTGAGCTTACGGCGCAGCATAAAACAGGTTCATACCACTTGTGACATTACACAAGACCCCAGTCGACATGCTAAGCACACCTGGGGTTTCATTCTGAACACTAGTGTTATTACCAAGTAACATAAAACAGCAGAGTAGTACAAACCATCAACTCACACTAGAAATGTTCACACATAAATTTAATACATGTATTTCCAAAGAACACTTGACTACAACTAAACCTATGTGAATCTTCATTCTACTGCCAGGCTTAATCTAATCATTACAAAAATAAAACATAGTGGGACATTGGAACTGTCTACAAACGGGACAAAGCAACATTTGTTCAAACAGACACTGGCCTCAGTTGCTTAGGTTTGCTGGTATTAAATGGAGCCTCATTTAAAAACATTTTAGTAACATGACTTAAGAGAACATTTCAGACCTGTTGGGAGTACTGCATCTAACTGCCAAGTCTTTAACATAAAGCAGAGTTTGATAAATTATGTAAGAACCTGTGGACCAGCTGACATATAATACAAACTTGCTGATGTTGAAAACTGAAAACAATATTAAAATCAAACAGAGCATTCAAAGTCACAAATATCTTTCCAATCATTCAATTACTTGTTTACTTACATAATTTATTATAGAAACTAAACTTTCATTGATACTTAAACAATCTCCAGATTTTTTAAAAAGGATATTTGCAACAATGCTGCTAAGCTTATGAAAATAATAGCAAGCAATTAAAATTTAGGTAATTAAAAATAGAACATTTAAAAAACTTCACAATTTCCCCTTAATGTCATTCAAACATCTGCTTATGTACAAGTAACACAACACAACACTGTCACCTTATGTTAATTACATCATAATCTCACTTGTGTACCAAAACATAACAGCACAAAACTAAGTATTTAACAGGTTTTCTCAACATGAACAAGACTGTCAGTGAAACTTAACAAAATCTTGCTTCTTGTACACTAGATATTCAAACTACAAAAATGTGCCAGGTATAGACCAGATAATGTTTATCATGCTTAGCATGCACTGTATAAACCAACTAAATTGGTTTACTTGGCAACATCCAACACACAGAGTTTCCCTTATACAGGAGGCAAGACCAGACTATCTTGAGTACCAGAGGTCACATATAACAAGTATTGCACTGTACTATGACATATAACAAGTAATGCACAGTACTATGACAGACAATGCAGTGTGGCAATTTACTAAGACTTCAAATTCCTACTTTTCGCAAAAAAATTAGCTTTTCCACTTAGTCATTTCAAGGATTATGAAAAGTGTTTTTAAAATAATAAACTTCATCTTTTGAAAAGTTAAATTCATATCTAATTCCTAACTTTCAAAACTCGGGTTTAAAGACTAACATTGGCAAGGCAGATCTACCAAAATGGCAAATTAATTTTAAAAAATTTAGGGAAACGATGCAAGTAAATTTAGCAAGAAGCATAAAACCTTTCACTTCGTCTTTTATTTTTGAATGGCTTTACTCAAAATAATACGGGATAATACATTCTGATGGCCTTAACTTAACATTTTAAGAGTCACCCACCCACACTACAGGTTATCCTAGAACAAGTTACCACTAAGCCATTGTCACTGGGTCTAGAAGTTGTGTGGATGGTAATTCTCATACTGACACATGTGACAACTTACCCCACCTCATCCAGCTAGGGTAAATTGCCTCAATGCAAGTCATAGAGTGGACACAAACACTGTAGTAAAAACCTGCAGACAAGGGGAAGTAATTACGAGCTGTGTGCCTGCTCAGTTACATACATGGGAGTGTCTAATCCTTTTGGGCCATATTTTCACATGGTGTAAGGTGTGGACTGTGCAAGGTGCATTAGCCCAAGATGTTCTAAGGCAACTCCTAGAGTGGACACGACTTTAATCATGGACAATAAATTATAAACACTGGGGGGCCACATTGGGGGGTCATTTCTGTAGCAATAGTAAGTTTATTTTTTCACCACCTCAATGATTTTAAAGGAAAAATTGATGCCAAAACATGTTCACTTCCCCATCAATTGATTAATGCATCAATAAACAAAGGCTTTAACCAGTGCCCATGTGTATCATTTGAAGCAAGCCGCCTAGCCATAAAAATGCTTGCAAAAATGCCAGTAGGTTTGGGGTAAGTCAAACCTCCAGCAAAAAGTGACACCTTCTGCCTTTCCTATTTTTGGCCCCTTTGCTACTGGCAAAAGTGACAGTGAAAATACAGGTGTTTTAGTAAGTTTGTCAACGACGAATCAGTTTGGTAATGTTTGAGTAATGACCCGATCACAACAAACTCATTCTGAGAATGTCCAAGCTCATCGGGACATCGTCATGGTACAAGTAGAAATGGGCAACTTGAGCCAACGAGTACCCCGAATGTGACACCATCCACTAGGGGTTCTAACAAAAAATGTCTCCATAAGAACTGAAAGACTCAGATTGCTACCCATATATAGAATGGCCTAGTAGAATCCTATACCAAGTAGTATATTGTAAAAAAATAACCAACCCTTAAACTATTATTTTTAAGTAATATTATTTACTCAGAAAGGTCTTAACTCAACAGTTATTTTTAATGAAAATAAAGATTGTTAAAAATGACTTGTTCCTTTGGTGGTAAGACGGACAATTATATTCATTTATTTTAAGAAAGTTATTAAGCAACTGTCTTAAAGCCTAACTTCAATGGAATTTTGTTATTTTAGAAGTATTCAGCTAACCAGATAGTCCTAGCACAGCCTTAGTAAAATAAGAAAACAGGACTTCAATCACGCAAATGTAAGCCCGTCACATGATAGTGAGGGTGCCTTTTCGTGCCATGTCACATCACCACAAGATCCCAGCACAAACAACAAAATGCCGACAACAGTTGTATTGAATAGGGGTCTGAACACCATTGCGTGAGGGTGTTATTCGCAGCTGTTTGAATTAAAAGGTGATTTTCGCGGTGATGTAAACAAAAGCAAGCCATTACGCCTAACAGTATGTTACATTTGGCAATTTTTGGCACTAGTGGGCTCAGAACAATGCTCTTAACATACTGTAAAAATCAAATTTACAAGTGTTACCATTCAAGATTGGCTTTGAGAGCTAACATTGTTAAAAAAGGGATTACATGATGATATACGTTTATCTGAAGATGCGACTAGACAGTAGTCACTTATGTTGGAGGTTTACAATGCTATATTGAGAGCAGCTCAATGAATTATAAACCAATGTTAACAAGGACTAGAAAATTCCCAATTATACAAAGAGATCATAAGGACTACAAGCCAGTGCAACATTCTCTATGGAGGCCTTTCTCTAAGTTAACTGGTAGGAATTGGAACTCTTTATGAAAAAAGTTACCGAACATTAGTCTTCCTCGTCAACTGTTGCCTAAAGAAGGAGGTGAGCATTCTCTAGTTTCATTGATTCACTTCCCACGATCCACTGCATATACGTCACAAATCCATTTATTAATGCATTGCTTATTCATCACTAGAAATAGGCAAACAGGTGCCTAAGCATAAAAGTAAACTTTTGAGGAAATGTTGAAAGACTTAAGGCCACGTTTACAAGTAATGTTTATGCCTAACACTACTGCTAACTAGAGTACGGTCTCTTTTCTCTGCTCTCACTTACAAACATAAACATTGAATGCACAAACACTTAGTTAACAGCATGATTTTGAATTTGGGTTTGCAAACATTTTACTACTTTCCTAGTACTTATCAAGTTCAAAATTTAAATGTCTAGATATGAAGTCTTCTTTGACATCGTGTTTATTAGAATTCAACAGTCCTTCACAGTATTCCTAGCTCTTAACTACGGATGTAACAGCAAAAACTACCTGACTGCCTCCTGTGTGAGGGTATAACTCTGTGACTCAACCAATTATTCTTCCCTAGCCACATGGCCAGCACCGCACCAAAGATTTAAGTTTGAATGGAGCACTCAGTGTATTATCATTTACACTGAACAATCCGTGCATGATCCTTTACACTGAAAACTCAATGTATGATCACTTACATTGAATACTCAGTGCATGATCACATACATTGAACTTTCAGTGCATGATCATATACACTGAAAATTCAGCTAATTACCATATACACTAAACATCTGGTGCATGATCATATACACTAAACACTCGGTGCATGATCATATACACTGAACACTTGGTGCATGATCATATACACTGAACACTCGGTGAATGATCACATACACTGAACACTCGGTGCATGATCATATACACTGAACACTCGGTGTATGATCATATACACTGAACACTCGGTGAATGATCACATACAATGAACACTCGGTGCATGATCATTTACACTAAACACTCGGTGCATGATCATATACACTGAACACTCGGTGCACGATCATATACACTGAACACTCCTCAACACATCAATGTCTAATATCCATGGCAATCCTCAAATACAGTCCAGACAAGTTGCCGCCTCACGCTGGTTGGAAGCTTCAAACAATGCCTACTGGTGGTCGCGACTGCTGTGACAGTTTGAAATGCATTCACAAAAACTAACTGATAAAATAAATATGACTGTTGATTGCAAAATGAATGTAAGTCCCTTAAGAACTTTATTTAGTTTTATTCATTATTATTTACAAGAGCAACCGGGAATGTTGATATGCGCCCACCATGTGCATTGCATACAGCCCTGATACAAGGGATCATTCATTATTTCAAACATTCTCACTAAACAAGCAATACTAGTAAACAATAGCCTCTAGGGGGTGCAAATCAACTTATCAATACTCTCCTCAATAGGAACACACCTGCCTCTAGGGGGTGCAAATCAACTTATCAATACTCTCCTCAATAGGAACACACCTGCCTCCTTTCACCATAATTCTTCAATGCTGATTGACGGATAGGGAGGCGGACGACAAAGAAGAGACAAAAACAAGTAATAAAACGGCCACTAGAGGGCACAACCTAGGTCAAATCCAACTGAAATGGGCAGGTGCTCTTGTCTCCGTGATAATAGCTTATTTACAACATTTCCAGAGCATCCATCGGAACTTGGCCAAGAAAACCAACAATGCCACTAGGGTACACACTGTAGTCATATTTGTCCCATAAACCTCAGCAGAAACACACACCACAAAGAATCATCAAGATATTGAGCCACAGGTAAAAAAATGCCTATAGGGGGCACCCCAGTGGTCAAAAAATCAACTTCGGCAATGCACTTCCTGGTAAAAGCAAATGTGCCAATTTCATGATCGTTACGAATTGTTTGGTTAACAGAAAGGCAGATGCCAAAAAACTCAAAAACAATGAAAGTGATTACTTGGTGACATACAATATGTCAAATCCAGTAAGAAAATGGAAATTTGTCATTGCCACAGAACTCCAAAGAAACAGAAATGAAAATAAATAAAACTGACACTAGGGGGCACAACCACAGACAGATCCGCTTGATTTTTTTGTCAGTAGTTGTCAAATTCAACAAAAAAACATGCAAGATACAGGTGCAGACATAAAAAACTGCCACAAACGTGGGTGCCATCCAAAAATAAACATCAGTTCTGCTCTTCTCAACATTAAGACATCTGACAATTTGCATAATGGTTCTTATGGCCACAAAGTGACACAAAATAAGAAATATCCAAACGATAATAGGAAGGCTTTGTTGTCCCTTAAAGAGGCGTGGAATGCGAAAGCTATCAAAACTATCCTTTAAACAATTCTTGAAGACAGTTACAGTGTCTACAACAGAGTTGTTCACTTCCCCCGTGAAGGAATTTACTTCCTGATTTTTGTAATATGCGCAAAGGAAAAACTCAGTAGTCACCATAGTTTCAAATATCCCTCTCACGTATGACCCATGTGTGCACGCCCTCAGTCATTTGACAAACAGATGACTGACAAGAAGGATATCATAATTCTCAACAGCAGATTATCATGTGAAAACACAATCCAAATCTGAGGTCAACAGCACAGTCTGTGGCAAAAAAGAGTTCCAAGTGCATTTTAGAGTATATTGGAATACTGCCAATTTTAAACCGCTAGGACTAACATCAATGGAGAGATGGGCTGCTGCTTGAAGTCGCTATTGTTTTGTTTACATCAAAAGTGAAAGGTCACACTTTCCATAATTATAAAGGAAATGTGCTATGTCTATGCCTTGCCATACCAAATAAAATCGATGAAGTGATGAGCAGCTGACACATCGTTTTTTTGAAATTTGAAAATAAAAGAAAACTGCTTTGACATCAACAGAAATTTGAAATCTTTCCAAAGAAACCATAAAAATACTGGTGAACAGTTTGAATTCTATTTTAATAGCAGAGAACCATTTTGAATGGTGCAATTTAGTATGTTTTTCATATTGCAGGCCTCTTTCAAGACGTATCTATAACCAAAAAATTCATGAAAATATGTCACAGAACTCCGAAGATACAAAGGCAAACAAAAACACTAAACGTGCCACAAGGGGGCACACCAGTAGATTGGTCCAAAAGATGTCATCGTCTGTTGCCAAGTTCATGGGAATAAACATTTGCGAAATTTTACAACAAGCCCACGTAGGGGTTTAAGAGAAACAGCCATGGATGTGGGACCGACAGCTGGATGGACGCCAAAGATGACAGCAATATGTGACCACACATGAATATGAGGGCACATAAAAATGAAGCTATGTATAACTGCTTTTGGCATCTTCACTGAATGAAAACATATGCTGAAAGCAACATAATACACTAATCAAATCACAATATTGCCAAATCAGAGCCAACTATTTTTGGTGAAAACAACAGTATTGGTAACAGGAAAGGACTTTGTGCACACTTGGGGCACATGAGATGAAAACATTTCTTGAAATAAATAATTTTGGATATTTTGTATAATTGTTATCAATTTGAGAAAACCCAAGGTGACAATTCCATTACGTAGTGCAAAATATTGTTTCATTAGCAATCTTATTGTCACATAATTATTTATCCTATTTAAAGAATTTTATAGTTTACATTTCTTACCGACTATTTTTGATCAAAAATGAATCATTTAGTTCAAAATCAATAACTTTAAAACTTAAAGTGCTCCTGACCCCTACTTACAGCTGGTCGACGTATCATGCTTTCACCATTAACTCTCCTTTTAATATTTAACATTTATATACCATAATCATACGATTCATTTCTCAAAAACTAGAAAACAGGAAAAACGTTTTAGCACCAGATCGGAGTGCTGCATGTGCACTTTTTTCCACAACGTTGTCTCAGACGGGACTTTCTTGCACAGCCCGGAGTTCATAAGTACAGTAAAACGAGCCCAGCTATCTTTTTAAGTAGGAAAAGTCTTAAATCAGAGTTTTTGTGATTGCATTTCACTAGTGTGCCAGCACAGAATAGTCGTTACTGCCCACCTGATAAGTCTATAGTCACAAAGGAAAAATGTTTCAACATCTTTTGACATCCATCTTCTTTCTAACATTGCTCATCTCTGACTAGTCCAAAAGATGGAAATCCAAGACATACCCAAATGATTGACAGCTCTGTTTGTTATTGTGACCAGCAGCAGATGATACAGGCTGTTTCTTTAGAATGGAGTTGTGTCCCCTGCTTTACACTATCCTTGCCAGAAGAGGTCCTTGCAGTACTTGCTTGACTGGGCAGCAGACGCCTTGCATTCAGGCCAACAGTAACAATGCTATGAACATCACCAACACAAAGCACCAGCTATAGGCAACAGTTTTGCCTATCATATCTAATACGGAAAACACTAATAAAAGCTCATCACAAATATTTACAAGGTACAGATCTCATGAACAATACAGCAAATAAACCTTGTTGTTTGTTTCACGACTTCACTCTCTGAACCCATGGATATCTTCTGACCTCATCTTCCACCACTTGATTTGCTGAACTCTGACCTAACGTCTGCTTCAGTTGGGCAACAAGGACACGTTGACCTTGGACAGTTCAATCATTCGCCTGTAATGTAACATAGTGACTTAATGAGAAAATTGCCTGCCAGCGGACTTCTCCAACAGTAAGAGTTGGTTAGACATATGCTGCCATCTGGTGGTATTGTCTCAAACTATTTTTCATCATTTGACATTTAGTTAATTATGCAACAAGTTGCTTCCGTTTAACTATTACTGAATTGTCCAACAATGGTAAAGGATGCGGGAAGACTGAACGGATCACACATGAGAGACATTTTACAAAATCAGGCAATAAGACGTTAAACTTTTAACTCTTAACAAACGAATACTTACTGATTATGGCGTTTAAGAAACTTGACAGCGTTAGCAGGGTTGGCAAACTTCACTATGGCTATGCCACGAGACTGTTGCAAGTCAAGACCCTAGAGAACAGACAAGTCACAGTAACATTACACAAGTCACGTGGTGAAATATCTCTCGTATCGAACCTGTAAATAACCATTTACAGACTAGAGGCAGAAAACTCGTGGAACACAATTTCACTTTAGTTTTTTCAAATCACAACTGTTCATTTGGTAGTTGGAATGCCCAATGAAATCTGGATTACTTTGCATAGTCTGTTTGCAATACTTGCCAACAGTTCCTTATGTTCAACAACAATCCTGGCAAGGTACCTTCTCCATAGATGCATTATACTGACTTGCACAAAGACAAGACTTCCTGAGATTTCCCTATGCATTACAAGCCAAGCATGTGATCACACAAGCTTTATCATTTTGCATCTACTGAACTCAGCCCTAGTGGTGACTTGTTTAACAATTTTGGACTGTGAATTTTTGCGAAGGTCATGTGACTAGAACAAGGGATGTTACATTTAATGGTAAAAAATTGTTAACATCTTCAAAAACATCTGGTTGACGAATCTGATGTGAAGAAAGCACGTGTGGGAACTACTGTCAGCAGATGAAATTTTGGTATTTAAAAACTTTGGTGATGTAGATTTTACATCACGTTAAGTACAACACTTGTATAACGTAAATGCGCCACATTTACTAAGGAAATCTTAAAAGCACGTTTCATACATTACAGTGAATCCTCAAAATATCACAACACAAATTAAACAAACAGCACAATTCACAAGGATCATCAGGAAAGTCTGTTCCTCATTTTTGTGAAAATGAGATTACTCTTTGTGACTTTTTTCTTTATGTTAATGTTTATTATTACATTAAAGTTTGTCATCGATTTCATGTCTCAATGTTTTGTCAACTACCTCCTAATCTTAAAGAAGCTAAACGACAAAAATGGAACTTATAGTCAGCTTCATGAAGATATTAAACTAATTAAAATCAAACCTCAACAGGCCCACAAGCCTCACACAGGGACTTTATGCAAGCCTGGCTGGTAGTCTTGGCTAGGTTGTCAATGCGCACTCTACCAGATCCAACTGGTTTGACCACCCGCTGAAAGCCACTGTCTCCAGGAAGTACCTTTTGTACTTTCTGTGAAAATTAGAGACACGCAGTTCAACAACAACTATGTCAACCTCCAACATTGGTGTATTGCAACTGGCTTCTAGGGACACTTGTAACCGTGAAGAGGTAGAAATATACTACTTCAACAAAGATCTAAAGTTCCCACATAGAAATACAAGTTATTTTTAACAAGAGCAACACAAAGCATTGAAATGCACCTATGACTACACCACAAACAGTACGCCGAGAGCAGTGTTTATCAGTAGCTTGAAAATGGATACAACCTGGCGCAGAATATGTCCATATCGTCCCAAAAGGTAAAAAATGCTAGGAGGAACAGTAGTACTGTAGTCGGATTTATCCGGAAAATGTCATCTGTTATCACGCGCATATAGCAACACATTTGCACGGGGTTAAAGAGATACAGCCTAGGTGTAAAAAATGATACTAGGGGGCAGCACAGTAGTCAAACTCGGCCATTCATTAAGCCACTAGTTCTCTTGTCAATACATGTCAACATTGTCATAATAATGGCGTACAGGCAGATAAAGATGTAAACATCAAAAACAGTCTTGAAAATAATAAAAGTGGCCAGTAGGTGGTACTATCTAAAAATGGAAAGTCCTTCTCCATAATAGAAATGTATTTGATATATTACAAGAAAATTGACCAAAGAACTTTGAAGATACAGTCAATGAGAGTCAAACATAACAAATTAAAATTGAAACACACAGGAGTCGTCAGATCTGTCCCAGATCAATGTCATCAGTTGTCATAATCACAGGAAAACACTTGCTTAATTTCACAAAAATCCTACAACGGGTTTAGGAGATACAGGTACAGACACAAAAGTGAAATTACCAACAGGGGGCACCACAGTAGCTGAAATTGTGGTCTTCTCAGCAGGAACACATCTGCCTATTGTCACAATTCTTCAAGCAGTTTGGCAGATGACGAGGCAGATACCAAACAAACGGACATGACTACAAGGTGGTGCAGAGTACATTACATTCAATTGGAAATTGGAAAGACGCCTTTGACTTCTTAACAGAAATCTGTCAAATTTCATGAAAATCCATCAAGGAACTCCAAAGATAGAAGCAAAGGGACGCTTTTAATAAAAGCAAAATCCATGACGCCAGGATTGCACATTGAATTTCATGTTTTATTAATTGTAAACTTGTAACTGGCATCATCTGCACTCAATGTCTTACAACCAACAGTCTTACCTTCGGCGGCCCACCCTCACCGAGATGAGCCTCCCCCTGACGTTTCACCACTCCTGTTCCTCCACCAGGTTTTACCACTGTCCTCAGATTGGCAGCAGGTGCCGTCTTCGGAGCTGCCATAACAGTGCGTGTAGTGTTAGGATTTGGACGCTCTGTCCCACTACCCAACACCTGTCTGTTATTATTATTATTGTTACTTCTGTTAAACACACTGTTGCTATTATTTGTATTGGCACTTGCCACATTGTCCTGCAATGGTATTGTCTTTAGATTTGATGTCTGCACACTAGAGGGCATTGCCGGTGTCCGTCCTTCCACAGAGGTTAACCTCTTGCCAAGCCTCTGTTTAACACTGAGTTTATTCCGTTGCACAGCAGTTTGCCCTTGGCCGTAACCTTGACTATGTCCCTGCTGTTGTTTATTCATTGTGGAGATCTTGTTCTGCACTGAGCGCTGTATGGCAATATTTTTAGCTTTAGTTGCCAAGGATTTGGTTGCCATGGCTTTGACAACTGCCAGAACTTGGCCAGGTGGTGCTGGTGCAATCTCATCCAAAGATTTACCTGAGTACGGAGAAGAGGGAAACTCCTACAGATGAGTGCCACTTAAGATCACAAGAAACATTGAAACCAAAGAATCTAAAATGATTAAATGGATCCTGCAAAATACTTAAAATGCAACTCTTCAAAAAAGGCATTATAACTAATGACAGATGTTTAGTATGAAAGTAAATTACAATAAGGCTTTACAAAGTATCATTTATCAAGCAGATTTGCTTGATAAATGCATGAGCACTTGTTAGAATATAAGAACAATTAGTAGGCAGTAAGAATGATGGAAATGTAACTCAATCATACAAGTTGCAAGAACAGCACAATTTTAATCTCAAAGGTCAAAAGCCTATGGCCACACAAATTCATGTGATGACACAAAAGCTGCCTCTCGCATCTCTTCATAACTTTGTTTGAAAGGTTGTCTACTGTGCACATGTTGACAAGTGAAACACATATACCATCTCCTCGCCTCCTCTACATTGCCCCACCCACCTGTCAAGGCAGACTTCTGCTCCAGTTGTTCCCGCCCCTTGCCTGACATCAACTGTCGACGTAATTCCTTGCGTTTTTTCACTTCCTCTCTCAACCTTTTCTGAGCTTCAAGTTTTTTTTGTAACTCCAAAGTTTCTGGGTCCATGGTTTTCTGCAGAATTCACAGAAAATCAGATTTCAACGAGTATGACACTTCAGACAGAGATATAGTTTTCAGTTATATTCATTTCATAGATAAATATTCATACACAACCACTAGTTTTGAATTATGCACGGGAGTTTGTCGCACAACTGTTTACTGCTGATATTTAGAACAGCAGGGCATGTTCACTGTAAAGCAAATCGTTAGGCCAATAATAGCAACAAACTAACAGTAGTCGTAACATATACACACTCAGGTACATTGTTTCTAAAATCTATTGGTCTATTTACACCAACCTCTATCCTATTTAAATTGGTACAACGTTTTGCTCCGTCATTTCTACAGTCGTCTCCACATGGTACAACCTTCTCAAGAAAAAAGGGAAGAAAATTGCTCATCATTGACCGTCATGAGTGTACCATACACCCGTGAGTGTACCATACACCCATGAGTGCATCATACACCCGTGAGTGTACCATACACCCGTGAGTGCATCATACACCCGTGAGTGCACCATACACCCGTGAGTGCATCATACACCCATGAGTGCATCATACACCCGTGAGTGTACCATACACCCATGAGTGCACCATACACCCATGAGTGTACCAAACACTTGTGAGTGTACCAAACACCTGTGAGTGTACCAAACACCTGTGAGTGTACCATACACCTGTGAGTGTACCATATACCCATGAGTGTACCATACACCCATGAGTGCATCATACACCCATGAGTGTACCATACACCCGTGAGTGCATCATACACCCGTGAGTGCACCATACACCCGTGAGTGCATCATACACCCATGAGTGCATCATACACCCGTGAGTGTACCATACACCCATGAGTGCACCATACACCCATGAGTGTACCAAACACTTGTGAGTGTACCAAACACCTGTGAGTGTACCANTGAGTGTACCATAAACCCATGAGTGCACCATACACCCGTGAGTGTACCAAACACCTGTGAGGGTACCAAACACCCATGAGTGCACCATACACCTGTGAGTGTACCATACACCTGTGAGTGTACCATACACCCATGAGTGCACCATACACCCATGAGTGTACCATACACCCATGAGTGCATCATACACCCATGAGTGTACCATACAACTACGCTCGTTCTTCTAAGAATGCTGTAACACCTAAAGATAGCTGGGGAAATGAACAACTGAAACATTGTGCCAATGCAGTTAGTCTAGAGGTTGGTGTAAATAGAATAACAGATTTTAGAAACAATGTTATTACATCACCACCTCAAAGTGGTTTTAGGAAGACATATACATAGCTGTTCACTTACAGATGGTGCTGCTCCTTTGTTGGCTGGTGCCTGCTCAACCACATTCCCTCCCATATCACCACCTCCAAGACTCTGTCTCTTCTTGGCAGGCATTTCTCGATTCCTGAAACGAAATATCCAACACTTATACGAATCAGAAGTATCAGAGTTCACTGAACCAATGAGCATACCAGAAATTACTGCAATTTCCTTGAAGAGATATTATCATGTTTATGAAGCAAAAACATAATTTCGGGGTTATTGTGGGATACGTCACACTTTTTGGAATTATTGTGGGATGCGCCACACTTTTTGGAGTTCCTAGCTTTGACCATAGCTATAAAACAAGAGCAATGCGGAGAGTTGAAATGTGTCCACGACGGCACCGCAAACGGTGTGCTTCTAGGGGTGCTTATTAGTATCAGCATTAGATGCCACAAAATACACTGAAGGCAGCGTCATCGTCTCTAAAAGCTATTTGCCAAATTTTATGAAACTCCAAAGGTACAAAGGCAACCATGCCATTAGGAGCCACACCAGTAGTCCAGTAGTCCAGTAGTCCAGTAGTCTAGTAGTCCAATCTGTCCATATGTTGTCAAGTTAACTCTTTCAACTCCAAGTAACTGTCGGCCATTGTGTCCCTGAACCCCAAGTAACTTAGCACACATGGGCTGAACTGAGGTGCTTGTTTTCAAAATTCCATAAACAATCCATTTATAATTGAATTTGTGTAATACACCAAAATGTAGAGAACAGAATGAACTTTATCTACAAATTCACCAAAATTAAAAAATCCCACTCTCTCACGTGATGCAGGTAAGTAACACCTGAAATGCCGGTGTTTGTTTGCCAATTTGCCAATTTAATATATCGTTTAAAAAATAAAAATGATTTATGAGTAACAGTGTCGTCAATATTCTTCAGTAAAATTTCTTAAGATACATTTTCGATCATATTTCACATCTTCTATTTACATTTGAAGTCCATAAAGTGACTTAAATTAGGCGATCGTTAAGTTCAACGATTCAAATTTGTCCACTTCCGGTTGTGACTCGCGCTTCGTTTGGGCGTTCAAATTAATTACCCTGACAATTTCACCGAATATTTCATCAATATAGAAATTTCTAAAGTACTCAACTTGCTTATCAGAACCATCGTACACTCTAGAAGACTCCACATGTTCAGAAAATTTGCGAAGTTGTCGGAGTTCAACGGCGTTTGTTTGACCCAATTGCGAAATTCGTGACCTGTAAAGTTTTCCTTTGGTTCAAAGCCATGTAAATCAACTTCTTTGTCGTAATAGTCAACAAAATCTGGCCAGATATACAAGAATTCCTTTTTGGGTTATCTTGTATATTAATTAAGTAAAAAGTATACAAATTATTGCCAATTTCGTCATTTGAAAAGTCTATGTCTGAATCGCCGTCGGCCGACATTTTGTTTTCGCGAGTCATCGATCTAAATTCTTGGAAAACCCCTTCAATAACTCACGTTACCTCTCAGCAACGAATCAGAAAAGCTGTTAGAAATGAAGGTAAGGCTATATTTAAATTTGTGACGTACACAAAAGAATTCCCCTAATCAACCAATCAAATATTCTGTTGCTTGGAAGTTCGGCATATCGTGAGACCGATAAAGCGGTCCACGGTGTTGAATGGAGGTAAGTTTCAGAGACCGCTTAAGAGGTCTGCTGTGTTGAAAGGATTAATAGGGATACAATTGCAAAGTTTCATAAACGTCTTGAGAGGCATTTAGGAGATAACAGCTGTAGATGCAAAAATATGTCACTAGAGGGCACCACAGTATTTGGACCCTATGAAAATCTGCACCAGTCATGCTCTTGTCAGTAGGAACACATCTGCCTATTTTCATAATGATTCTCTGTGTGGTTTGGCAGATACACAAACAAATGACACAAAAACAGACTCAAAAATAATTTAAACGGCCACTATTTGGTGCAGAATATGTTGAATCCATCACAAAATGGAAACGTCATCTGCATAACAGCAACTTCCCAACTTCGTGAAAAAGCATAGAGGAACTCTGAAGCTACAGTGGTAAAAGTAAAAAATAAGATTACCACTAGGGGGCACAGCTGTAGTTGGACAAGTCTGAAACTGGTCATCATGTGTTGCCATCTCCATACGAACATATCTGCTAAATTTCACAAAGGCAGGGCTCGACGCTATTAAAATCGCCAGGTCGCATTTTGCGACCAAGCCAAAATCCCAGGTCGCATTTTCAAAATCCAGCTCGCATTCGTAAATGCCAGGTCGCAAAATTTTCCCGCCATTTTTACGCGCCAAAATAGATTTTTTAGATCATCGAGAAAATGTTTAGATTATGCTCTTACCAGCAGCGTTAAATACTCACAAATTTTGTATCTCAAAATTGACTTCATTCATGCAGGTACGGCCTTACTGTTCTTCACGACCGCCATTGAAAGTCTCTAGAGCGCAAGGCAAGTTGCCGGCGTGAAAGTTGAATCAGTGCTCTCTAACTGACATGTGCATTCGAGTAGCTAAATTTGCGATGTGAAAAGGGAGAAAATTTCTTGGCAACTGAAAGTAAAGACGTGACCGTCGTTTGGCGATTAATAAGGTTGTCATTTTCACTTTGGCTGTCTTAATACGATAAAAGGAGAAGCACATCTCAGTCTAAGTCACGATTGTCTGCCGGGACCGCTTGCGCGCTAACGGTGCTGCAGTGCGATATCAGGGATATTGTCGTGGATATTTGTTACATGTAATAAGGACATCTTATGTGAAACTTTCTTCGGCGAATCCGGGAATTTACAAAAGTGGCCGAAAGTGTTAGTCAATGAAACGCGTCAAAGATCGATTCTGCATATCCCATGTTCACGCGACATGCTTACAAGTCATCGGGAGGGCTGTTCTCGGTTAGTCTTCTATTAAACTTGTATTTGGCAACAACCAAATAACGGTCGGTTTAACAAGAGCTGCTTTGTATATGATGAGAAGTGTAAAAACTCAGCTCGCATTCGTTGGAAATTCCAGGTCGCATTTTGCGACTTGATACGAGCTGACAAAAATCTCAGCTCGCATTTCCAAATTTCAGGTCGCAAATGCGACCTGCAGCTCGTTATGTCGAGCCCTGAAAGGGTTATAAAGGGGCGACAGAGTAGTCGAACACCTCCAAGAATCAACGCCAGCCTAAATCTTCTCATCAGGAACACATCTTCCAATTTAAATACTGATCCTTTAAACAGTTTGGTGGATGGAGAGGATGAAGTAAAAAACTTTTAAAAATTTTAAAATGACCATCGAGTGGCACAGAATACGGCAAATCCATCTGTTATAGTCTCTTTAATAGAAATCTGCAAAATTTCATGACAAAAATGGCAATTACACGTCGAATCTACTGAAAATGGGAACGTGTCGTCTTTTCATAAATAGAAACCAATTTATTAAATTTGCTTCAAAGATACAGACTACAGCGAAAACAAATTGCCACTAGGCAGGCACAGCGATAGTTGGATTCGTCCTGTCGTCATTATTCATTGTCAACTTCATACAACTACACTTGTCAAATTTAATAAAGATCCTGCAGAGAGCTTAGGAGATACAGCCATAGATGCAAAAGAACCTGCCACTAGGAGGCGCCACAGTAGTCGGTGATACCTATTTGTTAAATTTTATGAAAATCCTTTAAAGGACCTCCAAAGATACAGAGGTAAATGAAAAACTAAAATTGCCACTACGGGGCACACTGGTAGTTGGATTCGTTCGAAAATTTGCTCATGCCATTCCATTCATGAAAGGAACATATCTGCAAAAGTTCATGAACCAAAATTGAAGGCTTTTGAAGATAAAGCAGCGGATGCCAGACGCCGGATGGATGCTGGATGGATGCCGAACAGACAGGAATGACAAAAAAATGCGACCACATACAAATACAAGGGAGCATAAAAATCTGTTGTGGTTTTGTGGTGCTATTGTAAATCGTCAATTATTACCACTGTCTAGCAAACGTTCGCTGAAATTAAGATCATTGTCTCCACCAGTTTATTACGCTTAAAATACTCTGCAACACACTAAGGGAGATTCAGCTCAGCCACCAAAGTGTTTGGCTGCCGTTCCTGATTTGAATCCCAAAAGACATTAAGCACATACATATGTATACATGTATATATATATATATATATGTGTAACTCACCTCTGCGGGTTGGCATGTTGCTGAAACTGCGACCTCTGACCCTGACCTTCACCTTGTCGAGGTCGGAACGGAGGCCTTTTCTGAGGAAACCTTGGGCTAACTTGCCTGGGAGGCTGCTGCCTGGGAGGTTGCTGTCTTGGATGCTGCTGCCTAGGGATGCCGTGAGGGTGTCTGGGCGGGGCCTGATGACGTGTGGGTTGCTGAACCTGCCCACTAACCAATGACTGAATTGGTTGGGCGTCCAGGGAGGAGCGGGACTGGAAACCTTGGGATGATGGCACGTATGGCCGACTCTGCCAATGTTGTGGTCGGTTTGGTCTTGGTTGGAACTGAAGAATACAAATGTAGACTCAAGAGTTGGGTCACAGGGGCCCACAGTGTATAGTTGGGTATGTGACTACAGGGACACACAGTGTATAGTTGGGTATGTGACTACAGGGACACACAGTGTATAGTTGGGTATGTGACTACAGGGACACACAGTGTATAGTTGGGTATGTGACTACAGGGACACACAGTGTATAGTTGGGTATGTGACTACAGGGACACACAGTGTATAGTTGGGTATGTGACTACGTAATGTAGGGTGCCGTGTCAGAAACAAAACTAAGAACAAGCATAAGGACAACAGTATCCACTAAACATTTGTTAGAGTCATCAAAACTAATATATCTGGATTTTGCCACCACCAGCTGAATGTGAAAACCAATGTGATGCGTTTGAACTAGCTGGAGATTAGTCATTTAAATTGTTACCTGCATGGGCCATTTATTAACACTTAACATCAGTTCAGTGTACATGTTCCCAGTTTTCCACAAAATGCACCCAGATTTTCTGATGAGTTTGGTCAAATTTGAATTATCTGTTGTGAAGAGCACAAATACAATGAGAACAAGATGGTTCTCATCTTCAGTGCATAACTGATGTCAAGATGGTTCTCATCTTCAGTGCATAACTGATGTCAAGATGGTTCTCATCTTCAGTGCATAACTGATGTCAAGATGGTTCTCATCTTCAGTGCATAACTGATGTCAGCACACCTCCCAACTCATAGTGATCACACAAGGCCACCAACATCAACACATTGTAACTACATTAAATATGCATACATCTGTAACTGAAATCGATCATTTCTAGCAGAAGATCATGTATTCAAACCCTCGCTGGGACAGAAAATCTTTGGAACTCCAAAGGCAATGAAATGTGACCTACAAATGATTTACTAAAAGGCAACTATGAAATAATACAGAACACATGATTTTAACATTCACAATGATAGCAATGTATTTGCTTCAAATATGCAAGGTTTTCCAAATATGGACAAACTTCAAATGAAAATAAATGTGTTGTTTCCTGACTTAGGAGCAAGATTAACGGTTTATTAATAAATACATAAAGGAGTTGTGATTAAAGTCTTTAAACCAAAATAAATGCTTCTTGTTTTTAACTATAAAATGTTTTTAGTTGGTTTGTATTCTTCCTTCATACATTTGTTAGTACACAGCAAGGCCTAACCATGCAATAGGTACGGGAACTGAATTTGAGCTTTCGGCACTGTACGGAAGTGCGGCTGTACTACATCTTTGCCAATAGTCACTTGCAGGATATTTTGAGAACCAGGTTCATGCCCAATATTCAGTGGAGAAAACTGGTTCTCAAAATGCGAGACCCCTGTCAATGACTACTACGGTATCTCCACCAGATTAGGCACACACCACAGAAAGGATGTTAAATACTGCAATAAATTCATCCGGCCAAAACTTCAGCAGTACTTATAAAATTTTCTCAATCCTGATCACCATAGCAACAACTTACTTGACCTCGCACTTGATTTAGGGGCCTTTGTTGAAATAGGCTAGAAGGTGGAGCTTGGTTGTATTGTGGCGCACTCTGTTGATAACCTCCTGGGCCTTGGTGAAACTGGCGGGGACCATTGAACTGGGGTTGTGAGGGCATGGAGGCTGGACAAAGAGGAGTTAGTATTTAGTGTGACTCCTCAGCAGCATGAACAATTAGTGAATAGTGGTCCATAAATGTGAGTGAACCCAACAGACACATGAACAACATAGACTTCACAATATGATGATGAACAAAGTCAGGAGTATACAACATCTTATCTCAGAAATGGCAGATCAGGCCAAAGAGAACACTTCACGTGTTAATGTATGGTAAAGCCGGACTAACTTAAGGTACAATATGGTAGAAGAATGAAATTATATTCAAATTGTATTTCTTCATTATTTTTACAGATTTAATTAGAACTACATAAAAACGTTATTATTTGTGTTTACATGACAGGTGCCATCAGAAAAGGATTTGAGAAATTGTGAGCATTCACAACAATGTGAGAAGCCTTAAACAAGAGAAAAAAGACAGATTTGGGTAATAATTTTAACCATACCAACCCACCTTAACACGAGATACTATAGTAGAACAGTGACAGGGAAGGAACAAAAGTCTGCAAATGAATCATTCACTAGGTACAACACTCACCTGGACCTCTGCATCTTTGGTTGTGCAGGACGGGGTGCATAGGTCGACTCTGAGTGGGGCCCACCTGGTGACTCATGGGCTGCAGCCTGGGGCCTGCAAACTGTTGCTGTGGCTGCTGGGGTATAGGGCCTCCGTGACTTACCTATCAGAAAAGGGCGGATTTATTCGAAACCATTTTCCCCGCAGAATACGTAGAATATATCGACAGATTTCGCATGTAGACCCGTCACGTTTGATCAATCACGGCTGCATCAGCACAGTATCTTCAGCTAGGGTGCATTCTACTTCGCTACCATTAAATAAACACCTCAACACGAAATATCAGACAAAGAAACGAGGCACACCCTTTTAACTATATCACGTAGATATAGGAAATAAATTTAAAACAATCAGCACCTCCTTGTGGTCAGTCTCGTGCTACTTCAGCACCACATGCTACATTCAGCCATTTTGTCTAAATTCATCACATGTTTATCTACATTCAGCCAGCGTAATACATTAAAGTTGTATGAACATTCTTTCTGCTGAAAAATTTTTCATGACGACCTTTAGTTATAGAATGAATGACTTGTAGGACCTTATCGATATAGAACGAATGACTTGTAGGACCTTATCGATATAGAACGAAGGACTTGTATTACCTTATCAATATAGAATGAAGGACTTGTATGACCTTATCAATATAGAATGAAGGACTTGTATGACCTTATCAATATAGAATGAATGACTTGTATGACCTTATCAATATAGATTGAATGACTTGTATGACCTTNAATGACTTGTATGACTTTATCCATAACTCTGTGCAGTTAGCAACATATCTAAACAAATACAATTTTAACTCAAATTACTGAAAGAAGAAAGTCTGTAGAATTTGATTTTTGACTTCACCAATCTCATATTAATTGGGTCACCTGACCATGTCTTTTAAGCAAAATTTCAGAAAAAAGGCACATCGATAGCAAAACAATGGAATCAATCACACCATCAAATTTTGTGCTATATAAATGATCGAGGTGAGATATCAAAAACGCTGTTACAGTTTTCTAAAATATCACTACGTTTCAGTTTTATGCAACTTTTAAGATTTTTCATGAAAATCATTATTAGTTCTATTTTTTGTAAGCCCAATATCCCAAAATGGAGCACTTAAAAACAGTTCTTAACAGCATTTTTGCAAACAAAGCATGTTATCTGAAAGTACCGTATGAATCCGATCAGCGGTTTCCAGTATGTGATGCTTTGAAATCAGTCCAATTTGGCCATTTTATGGCGTCCTACATAACCTTCGCCTCAAAGGTGTTCCTTACTCAGATGGGCAGATTTATGGCTTTGAAAAGATTTAAAAGTTGATCACAACTCAAAATGCAGCATTTAATATTCTAAGCATGACTTCACGCAACCAACTGTCAGTTCTTGCTAAATATACCTAATGTGAGTACAAACAAGACCAATGGATGGTGCTGATATGTGCCCACTGTGTGCCTTTAACAGACAAAGGATGGTCATTATCTTAAACATTCCCATTAATGGGAGCAATGCTAGTAAACTCTAGGTGGTGCAAAGCAAGTTGTCAATGCTATCCTCAACGCTATCCTCAATGCTATCCTCAACGCTATCGTCAACGCTGCCCTGAAGGCTGCCCTGAAGGCTGCCCCCAATGCTACCCCCAACGCTACCCTCAACGCTATCCTCAGTGCTACCCTCAGTACTACCCTCATTGCTACCCTCAGCGCTACCCTCAGCGCTATCCTCAGTGCTACCCTCAACGCTACCCTCAACGCTACCCTTAACGCTACCCTCACCGCTACCCTCAACGCTATTCTCAACGCTATCCTCAACGCTATCCTCAATGCTAGCCTCAGTACTATCCTCAATGCTATCCTCAATACCCAGGTTCACTCCTGCCACCTTATATCATGATTCTTCACAAAGTTTAGAGGATACTCAATAAAAAAGCCCTTAGGGGCGTAATGTAAGTCAAATATCTCAAATAAGGCTATGCTGTCGTTCACATGATAGCATCTTCTTTGCTAAATTTTATGAACAACTAGTTTCCTTATGGTTATCAAGTCAAACGAAAAGAAAAAAACAAAATTGCCACCAGGGGACTCTGCATTAGTCACAATTTATCCCAATTCCACATCAGTTGCACTCTTCTCAATAAAATCACATGCAAGTTTCGTGAAGATCCACCATCAGACCGATTCGCCGCAAATTTGCTCATAACATCCCTTCCACAATACGAACATATGTGTAAAACTACACGAACATCAAACCAAGGGTTTTGGAGATGCAGCAGTGGATGCAAGACAAACAGGGATGACGGCATGATGCGCCCACATACATATCTGTGGGTACATAAAAACTGACACTAATTTTATTACATGAAGTGATCTACATCAAAACTTAAGATTTCTTAGAATGCTTGTTGAACTTACAAATGGAGTTTGTTGAAAACCTTGCTGTAAGGGGGGACCTTGGTTCTGTGCTTGTCCTAAGGGAGGTCTGAGCCCCATGTTATGAGGAGTCATGTGTTGAGGGGGGGCTTGTGAATTGGGTGGAGCCACATTCTGACTTACAGACGACCCTGTCCATGCTGGCATTGGTTGTCTTGACGGCACCTACACGCAAGACATTGTACACTTAAAAAATCACGAGCGTTTTAACCAATATATAATATAGTGAGAAAACACAAGTATGTACATGTACAAGTAAAACAAAATTTATTTCATAACATATTAATACAGACTGATGAGTGATACATGCCCCAACATGAGGTAACTAGCAATTAGAAGACAAACAAGCGTGATGTGGAATCGATACCCAATGCAACAAACTACACACAGAGACATTATGGTGATTTGATAACTACAATCTACAAACAGAGCGGCTGAACCTCCAACTGTTAAAGGCGAAGGCAACCTTTTTTCATGTCATTTTAGCAAAAATAAAGTTCGTTGATTATCCCAGACATATTTTTCACTTATTTACTGCTTTTCGTAATTTAATTAATTACTCGTCATCTACTCCGGAAGTGACATTTTGGGAGGCAAGAATTTCGTGCCAATTTCTTTTCATAGAGTCTGACTGTGAGAGCAGTCGAGTCAGTAATTGTTGTACCTCGATTGTGATAAGTTCAGTTGTCGTTTGCTTTTGCTTACGAGTCAGTCAACATGCCACACTGTTGCTCCGTACTGGGGTGTACTCATTATCGTCTCACGTACAGAAGAACTGTCCCACTTGCCCGAGTGTCCCACGACACACTCCCACTGGAGGGTGATCTGAGCATCCAAACTGCTTACATCCCGACGTTTGACTCCCGCGCCACACACTTGGCACCTTCCAAATAGCTCCAATATAAGTGCACAATAAACTTATCAAACTTAGGCTCACCGATCTGTTCATTTGATGACGAACTGTCCTCTTCACTGGGTGTCGAACTGGGCCTGTATTCACTCCCACTACTCGACATCGCTGCAGGGCTGCTTACAGGCTCTGGGCTAGAGACAACAGCACAGGGCAAATCACTGCTAGTTCCCGAAATTGCATGCAATGGGGTCCGTTTGGAGGCACGGGTGACAGTAGATGAAGTGCCTCCAGTCACTGTATATAGTGGCCACAGCTCGCGTGGCTTCTCGCTTCAAAAACGCACTTCTCGGGGTTGGCGACAGGCACTTCCGGGAATCAACAGCAATGGTATGGTACCCTTTTTCAAGCGTTGTTTCGCAGGGACCTTCATCAATTCAGCGTACATATCTGTCATAATCTGACGGCAACCCTCCACTGCTTTGTACGTTGCGTGGACGGGTAGCGCTGCGTTCTTCACATGGACGAGCTAGCCAAGTACGGTGAAGTGTGTCATCCTTCGGAAAGCGACGCAAGGTACCCAAAGCGCTTGTGAGACGATAATGAGTACATCCTGACACGCAGCAACAGCGTGGCATGTTGACTGACTTGTAAACAAAAGCAAATGACGACCGAACTTATCACAAACGAGGTAAAACAATGACCGACTCGGCAGCTCTCACAGTCAGACTAAAATGAAAAGAAATTGGCACGAAACTCTTGCCTCCCAAAACGTCACTTCCGGAGTAGAGGACAAGAAAATAATCAAATTACGAAAAGCTGTAATTAAGTGAAAAATGTGTCTGGGATAATCAACGAACCTTATTTTTGCTAAAAGTGACATGAAAAAAGGTTGCCTTCGCCTTTAAGGAATGTTTCAAGACACAAAAGTGATCCACAAAAACGAAAAGAATGAATCCTTTTTTCCCAACAAGAGCAACGCGGAGCGTTGAAATGCGCCCAAGAATGCACTGCAAATGGTGTGCTTTTAGGGTTATTTATTTGTATCATGAAAATGGCCACTAGATGGCGCAAAAACAACAGGAACATGCCATATTTCATAAAAATCTGTCAAAGAACTTCAGAGAAACAAAGGAAACAGAATAAAAAGAAATTGTGGGCACAGTTTCCGTTCATCTGCCTGAAAGTCGTCGCCGTCTGTTGTTATCTTCATA
This sequence comes from Phoronis australis, assembly GCA_002633005.1. Classification (NCBI taxonomy): domain Eukaryota; kingdom Metazoa; phylum Phoronida; family Phoronidae; genus Phoronis; species Phoronis australis. Next base: position 10,745 of record NMRA01000954.1, on the reverse strand, counting down.
TAAATACACTTACCAAATTTAGTAAAGATCCTGCAGTGGGTTTAGGAGATACAACTATGGGCGCAAAACATAACTACCACTAGGAGGCCCAATAGTAGTCAGTCACCATCATCAAACGTCGTCTTCACACTGAGAACATATACGCGAATTTTAATATGATTTGGTTGATACAGGGGTGGACACCAAAAACAAGACTTGAAGACAGCAAAAATGGCCACTTGGTGGTGCAACATACCTTGATTCCATCCAAAAACAGGAAGATAGCGTCACCACACCAATAGATACCTATATTTAAAATTTTATGAAAATCTGTTGAGGACCTTTGAAGATACAGCGTTAAACGTAAAAAACTAAAATTGCCACTAAGGGCACAGAAGTAGTCAGATCTGTCTGAAAGTCGTAGTCATCCGTAGTCAACATCGTATAAATATACTTACTAAATTTCATAAAGTTCCTGCGAACGGTTTAGGAGATACAGCCAGACGGAAAAAAAAACTGCCACTAGGAGGCGCCACAGTAGTCAAAATCATCGGAAAATCCTCTTCAACTGTCCTCTTCATAGTAAGCACATACATGCCAATTTTCACAATCATCTTTTGAGCGGTTTGGTTGATAGAGGGGTGGACGTAAAAAAACTCGAAAACAGTAAAAATGGCCACTAGATGGTGCAAACTACATCAAATCCATACGAAAACGGGTGGATAGCGTCATCTCACTAATAGGTGCCTACATACCAAATCACATGAAAATCCGTTCAGGACTTTTGAAGATACAAAGGTAAGCATAAAAAACTAAAATTGCCATTAGGGGGCACACCGGTAGTTGGATTCGTCTGAAAGTTTGCTCATGCCGTCCCATTCATGGATGGAACACATGTGCCAAATTTCATGAACGCAAGTCAAAGGGTTTTGGAGATAGAGCAACGGACGCTGGACGGACGCCGCCCGGACGGACAGAGATGACGGCATAATGCGTCCAAATATAAATATGAAGGCGCATAAAAAATGGAGAGAACAAATACTGTGCTTTAAAAGGCTTATTTTCCCAAATTCTCAAACAGATTTAATACCTACTTTTTTAAAGAATGTGCATACCTGAAGGAGACCTGGTTGATGGCCAGGTATTTGATGTGGTGCAGGTGCTCTCTGCACCGGCACCATGCTGGTTGGTAGAGGCTGCATGCTTGGATAACTTTGGACAGGCGTTGTTGTGGGAGACGAGAATAGAGGGGGGTTTGACACAGAGCTTTGGAAGTGAGACTGAGGCTGTTGCGACTGTTGTGGTCGGGGCCCAGCATTATACAGCAATCGGACATCAGGGCCCGCTTGCACTGTGCCTTTGAAATGCGGGTTTATGAGAATCTTCCTTGGGCGGTTTCCCATGGATGACTGTTGTTGAGGAGACCCCAGTTGACTGACTACAGTTGTGGCTAGACAAGTCGGGGGCGGAGCTTGTGAAGGGGCACCGCTGGGTATTCTCGGATGTAACATGTCTCGTGACATATGAGAGGGACCGTGTAACCTCTGCGGTGGACTACAGCGCAGATGACCAGGTGTTAGCCCCCTTCCTGGACCACCGTGCCTCAGCCCACCTCTCTGCTGATGTCGATGCTTGCCAGGCTTGCCTTTTGTCATGAACTCATCTATCTTGGCTTGCTCTTCCTCACTGATTTCTAAGAAAGCACAAAAACAAAGAAATGCGAATAAAAAATTGAGAGCTCAAGAGTTTTAATGATTTCAGTGGCATTGGAGAGTTCAAGGTAGGAACACCTGCCAACTTTATAAGTCTCGTAAGTACGTCTTGGAACATCTTTTGTTTTCTAATCCCAATCCTCTGAGATGGGTAGATAGGTAGGGTGGGGATAATAATTCTTCCAAATGTTCTTGGTCAGGCACACTAATTTTTGCAACAAAGACATTATGCTTTCAAAATTAAAAAAAACAAATGTGACCCAGCACCACAAAGTGAGTCTTAAGCAGGGATTTCTCATTTTTGTAACTGTTATTTTTTCTGAAAATACAGTATTTTCTGATCATTTTGATGTATGAAACATGTCCTTATCTTAACAAATGGCCGAGTTATTGCCATTTCTAGTCGGGAAAGCAAAAATTTAGGGCTTACACAGGTCAAGGAAAATAGCAGAGAAAAAGTGATGATAGTGTCTTTAAAATTTTCCCAGCAACCTGCAATTGAGTGCTACGTTTTAGACTTATTAGTATACACAACAACATAAACAAATAAAAGTAATAAAAATATTGACCCTTATTGCATAATTTTGGCCAAAAACGAGTGATATTCATGTTGGGTTACAGCAACTTGGTCAAAAAATTTCCAAGCTAGTGTAATACAGGATCAGTCAACTTGTGGCAGGAGGGGTTACTGCAAGTAAAAAAGTAGTTAAAGAATATTTTGGAGAAGTTTAATAAAACAAAGTCATGTAGATTACAATATACATATTGGGGACTGACTTTTGTTCACAATAACTCAAAATTTTACACTAGTATAAATAATTTTGAAAATAAATGACCATCACTCATCCCTATCCAAGTCCTTCACTGACAATTGCAGAGCAACGATTGCCTCGACACCACACTGAGTTTTGCAGCCCTGTCGAAGATTGTTCTCTCTTGCAGTAACTTTCAGCTAATTGCACCCCGATCCTCTGGCTTTTCAGGAAGAAGACGTTGTTCTGCAATTAAGCTAATCTGGAGTGTTTTCCTTAAGTTCTGCTTGTTCCAATCCAACGTAACCGTATTTACGGTGGGTTGATCATGAAACTCATCTTGCGACGAGTTGAAGTCGTCAGACGACTCGTCGCTGCCACGAAATTTGTCCTTGTCTCCATGCACAAATGTGCTCTACGATGAGTTCAGTTAATTCTTGCTAATCTTGATACGGCAGTCAGCGGCAAGAGTTAATCAGATATGAGCTACTCGACGATGAGCCATCTTAATGTCTTGTCAACGTTCCGTGACCTAGCTCACGACCTCACTATTTCACGCCCACTTGACTAGTTCTAGCGAATGAGGTCAACGATGTATTAGATAAAAAGGTCGTTGCTAGCTAAAAGACTGATGAGTGGCACTTCTGTTGAATTTACCCCGAATGCAAAAAGTGAAATTACGACTAATGATTGGATGAATAACTCAATGAGCTTGCTACATGCATAATGAGCAGAGTTTGACCTTTCTGTTGATGTTTTTAGGAGGGAATTGGGTCATCGGGTGATTGAGGAAAGCGGTCACGAAAACCGGCATATTTTGATGAAAATTTCACGAGCTATCCAGTTGTGGAGAAGGTGATGTTTTTCAAAATGAAATAAATAAGGCTTAAAATAAAGTTTGCTCGTTTTAAAACCATGTTTTGTGAAGTAGAATGAACAAATAATCCTAATCTGCAATAAAAAAAATTTTGACCTAATTTTCACCAAAAGCGACTGTTTGCAGTCTAGTCAGGAAATAAGATTCGCGACTTAAAGACTCATTTTGTCACAAATAATCTTTGGTCAGGCTGAACCAGAAATATTTTGAACGTGTTTCTAATAATGGTTGGTTACAAGAGGCGAACCATAATTAAGGTTATGTAGGACCTTATCAAGAAGCTCGTGTTTTCATACAAATAACTTCAAAACTATAAAAATCAAGTGAGAGAAGTACATAAAGCCAGTAGAGTTTGATTTCTAACTTCATACCAATCTATCATTAATTGAGTCATGTGACCTCATTTTATTAAAATTAAGCAAACACAAAAGGTAAACAAATAACAAAACAATAGCATCCGTAACATAAACAAACTTCATTTGATTTAAATGCTCAAGTTGAAATCGCAAAAACACTGTTACAATTTTCCAAACTATCATTTTGCAACCAAGATTCTCCACTTTTTTATGAAAACGTTGCAGATCGCATCTCCCTGTTCAACTCCGAATTTATTGTTCTGTGTGGAGATTGGAATTTGGTCCAAGATTATGACCGGGACTGTTTTGGTTATTTCAATCTGAACAATCCTCAGGCTAGAAAAGCAGTTTTAAATTTAAAGCAAACGTTTAATTTAGTTGACCCTTGGAGAGTTTACAATCCAGACCGTTCCTCTTTTACATGGAGTAGGAAAAACCCAGTTAAGAAATCTCGCCTTGACTTTTTTCTAATTTCCGACGAGTTATTATCTTTGTTAAACTTTGTATTTTTTTGTCAAAATCCTAAATACCTTTGACTTGTGAAATGTTCCAAGAATGTCTGGAATATGAGACATACCGAGAGTGTCTAGAATGTGAGACCTACCAAGAGAGTCTAGAATGCGAGACATACTGAGAGTATCAGGAATGTGAGACCTAGAGTGTCTGGAACGTGAGATCTAGCGAGTGTCTGGAACGTGAGACGTAGCGAGAATGGAGTGTGAGACGTACTGAGAGTGTCTGGAACATGAGACGTACCAAGATAGTCTGGAATGTGAGACGTATCGAGAATGTCTGGAATGCGAGACGTCCTGAGTGTCTGAAATGTGAGACAAACGGAGAGTGTCAAGAATGCGAAACGTATCGAGACTGCCTGGAATGTGAGACCTACCGAGAGTGTCAGGAATGTTTGACCTGTCCTTGGTGCTGCTGACAGTGACCGTGCTTGACCTCTCGCTCTTAAACCGACCTCGCCTCTTATCTTCACCTTCATCTTCACTGTCTTCATCCTCATCTTCATCCTCTTCATCAAGTTTCGATTCATTTTGAGTTGTCTAAAAGTTCATATTTTCAGACAGTTAAAACACAAATAAAATTTTTTCAAAAATCTACTTCAATTCCCTCACATTATCATAAAGCATTGTACAATTTGCAACATTTAAGAATTCATGTTTTATGGCAAAGCACTGATTTGCTCAAGATCCAAAGTCATTATGGATCCTGTTTGTCCTGTTTGACAATCTTACAACTACTAATTACTCACTTGGTTGAAACTCAACACTTTCAGTAAGAAAATGCCTTCACATTACACTAATTAGTAACCATGGTGATCATACCAACCTCAGTTTCAGTGTAGCTGAACTCTTGACCCTCTTGATCATGGGTCTGAGCTTTAGCCGTGACCTCTGTGACCTCTTGACCACTATCCTCAGGAATCTAGGCAAGACAGAACAGACTAGGTAAAGCACATTTTTAGAAAGCAGACAAAAACAAATGTTTTATTGATGATTGTATTCAGAATAAAAAACAATGAACGCATACCTTTGACTCATGAATGAAATTGATAATAACAATGCAAATTTTTAGAATGGCGACACAATGTATATTATTGAAGATTTTATTCACAATGAAAACAAGAAAACAGGTAGTTTACTAACATGATTGGGGCTGAAATTCTCGGAGAGTATCCTGTCAATAACTAGACAGCTAGAGGTCGCTGAAACAGAGTAGCCTGTCAATAACTAGACAGCTAGAGGTCGCTGAAACAGAGTAGCCTGTCAATAACTAGACAGCTAGAGGTCGCTGAAACAGAGCAGCCTGTCAATAACTAGACAGCTAGAGGTCGCTGAAACAGAGTAGCCTGTCAATAACTAGACAGCTAGAGGTCGCTCAAACAGAGTAGCCTGTCAATAACTAGACAGCTAGAGGTCGCTCAAACAGAGTAGCCTGTCAATAGACAGCTAGAGGTCGATGAAACCAAATTAACCAAAGCGACATATACTTAATAAACGAATGTTAGACTCAAAACTTAACAGTCAAAGTCCAAACCTGGGGTTCATCTAGGGGCTCCATTCCTGTATCCTCCACTGTTGACTGAGTTCCATATCCACTGAATGACACCTCCTGTTCACCCTGTAATGTCTCTTCATAGAGCGTGTCCTCGATATCAGCATTAACAGATATGTCAATCACATCACCTTCTTCTAAATCCTCCTCCTCTTCCACCACCCCCTCTTGCTTTTCATTGGCTGGCCAATCTGGTTCTGCCCCATCAAGCTCCTCCTCTTTCCCAAGGTCATCAGTTGCTTGGTTTCCAGTGAAGCATTCCTCTTCATCCAGAAGTTGGTCTGCAGAAGTTAACAACAAATAACTAGTAGCAGAAAACAGCATCTTCCTAATGCAATTTAAGGTTCATGTCAAAACAGCATCTTCCCAATGCAATTTAAGGTCAGGGCTCGACATAACGAGCTGCAGGTCGCATTTGCGACCTGAAATTTGGAAATGCGAGCTGAGATTTTTGTCAGCTCGTATAAAGTCGCAAAATGCGACCTGGAATTTCCAACGAATGCGAGCTGAGTTTTTACACTTCTCAACAGATACCTGGCAAATACAAAGCAGCTCTTGTTAATCCGACCGTTATTTGGTTGTTGCCAAATACAAGTTCAAAAGAACACTAACCGAGAACAGGCCTCCCGATGACTTGTAAGCAAGTCGCGTGAACATGGGATATGAAGAATCGATCTTTGACGCGTTTCATTGGCTAACACTTTCGGCCACTTTTGTAAATTCCCGGATTCGCCGAAGAAAGTTTCGGGCCACTGCTTACACGTGATAACACTTCACAAAACAACAGTGTTTCTATTAATTCTTAAGCGATCAACTTACAAAACTTTAAGGTGGACAAAAATGCTTATTTTTCACATAAGATGTCCTTATTACATGTACCAAACATCCACGACAATATCCCTGATATCGCACTGCGGCACCGTTAGCGCGCAAGCGGTCCCGGCAGACAATCGTAACTTAGGCGTGCTTCTCCTTTTATCGTATTAAGACAGCCAAAGTGAAAATGACAGCCTTATTAATCGCCAAACGACGGTCACGTCTTTACTTTCAGTTGCCAAGAAATTCTCAAACCCTTTACTTGTTTCTGGGGCTACGTGCGCGAAATATGATTGTCTTTCACACATTGTTGCCAACGTAAAGTGTAGGCCTACTCCAACGATTCAAGTGCGTGAACTCACGCGTGCGCACCACTTCAAAGAACAGCGACAGTCCTAAATGAAAGAGTATACCGGCTTGGCTCTGGTTTATTTGAAAATGAACTCAGTTTCCCAGCGGTTATAAAAGACCCGATGTCCCGGGACCGATATAACCCAGAACTAACGTTATCCTGTTCCGATGTTTCCTGGGGTTGATGTTCTGTAAACCCTGTATTCGATGCCCGTAGCCAGCTATTGCAACTAAACTGGCACTAGATGCGAAATTGTGGTTCAAGTTAGCGAACTTTTCATTCTTCTCTTTATACACCCCCGGCAACTTTTCGCTCCCCGAACCACCGTCGCCGTAAAATGTTCAGACTCCTATAGAAACAACCTTGTTCCGGCTGAAGCGGGCAGTTAAAAAAATCATTCCGGGTGGCTAAAAAGGGTACAATGTAGGTGGTAACGATATCCAGAAAGTCACCCCTACCAGATGGAGTTTGCCTCGCAAAATCGTATTATTATAACTTTTCTTACCATTGCAGCGTTTTAATATCTTATTACCGCAAACACTGAGGTTAACGACTATGCTCACGCACAAGCCTACTCCCTACCTTTAAAGTGTTTCATAATAAGCGCTCACTGATCTATTAAAAGTCCCCCCTTAAATTTTGAGAATTTCCAATTAAGCGCCCACAGTTCAAGCTAGCGCCCATCATTGCGCACTACAAACGACCGCGTGTGGTTTAAAATTGACACGCAGCTTATATGTTGTGTGTCACTTTCATTTTACACAACTTCAGTTTTCAAAAACGTCTTTTCACAATATGTAAAAACCAAATCCCGGCTTTGTTTTATACCTCGGAAAGAAAGTTAACACTAGTGACGTGCGTGTCGTTTTGCGACTGACCTATTTTTCCCGTACTTGGAGAGTATTGAAGAGCAAACTCGCGATTACCCGAGTTAGTTTGAATCGTTAACGACTTTGATGACGGCCAGTAGCAGACCAGATCTAACAAAATCCCGGATACTTTTTCAACGGGCATTTTCTCCCTTTTCACATCGCAAATTTAGCTACTCGAATGCGCAAGTCAGTTAGAGAGCACTGATTCAACTTTCACGTCGGCAACTTGCCTTGCGCTCTAGAGTCTTTCAATGGCGGTCGTGAAGAACAGTAAGGCCGTACCTGCATGAATGAAGTCAATTTTGAGATCCGAAATTTGTGAGTATTTAACGCTGCAGGTAAGAGCATAATCTAAACATTTTCTCGATGATCTAAAAAATCTATTTTGGCGCGTAAAAATGGCGGGAAAATTTTGCGACCTGGCATTTACTAATGCGAGCTGGATTTTGAAAATGCGACCTGGGATTTTGGCTAGGTCGCAAAATGCGACCTGGCGATTTTAATAGCGTCGAGCCCTGAAGGTCCACATCAAAACAGCATCTTCCCAATGCAATTTAAGGTCCACATCAAAACAGCATCTTCCCAATGCAATTTAAGGTACACATCAAAACAGCATCTTCCCAATGCAATTTAAGGTCCACATCAAAACAGCATCTTTCCAATGCAATTTAAGGTCCACATCAAAACAGCATCTTCCCAATGCAATTTAAGGTCCACATCAAAACAGCATCTTCCCAATGCAATTTTAGGTCCACATCCAAGTTATTTCTTAAGATTGAGAAAACTATTATATTAAACCATCCTGTGCAAACTTAAGTACATCCTATGAATTCAGGCCTGATCATAAACCTTGTCTGAACTTCGACTGCACTACTTTATTTAGAGTTACAGCATTTTTTTGACAGAGCCAATATCTAAACTCAAGACTGTAAGTAGTGCAATTTAAAATTGGTCGCTATACATGCCAAGTAAAAAATATATGAGTATGAAATCAAAAACTGTGAGTCGGTGCTTGAGTCAAATGTGAGTTAAGATGCCAAGTTTGAAAACTGAATTTCAGTGCTTGGACACGGTCAAGTAAACTGTACCATGCCAGTGAGTTTGAAACCTGACTGTACACACCATCATTGCCATCGTCCTGATCAGTCGTTTGCTCCAACTGGCCATCGCTCAAACCCAGCAGTGCATCTTCATCTAGTTCCTCCTCTGTGTCCGACTGCAATGGAAAGCTTAGCAAATTGAATCATCACAAAACATTTTTGAGCTAAATAAAGCTACTAATACAAGCGTATATAGACTTTCATAATTTGGGATGTGCTTTAGAACAGGTCTACAACAACATTATTGTATCTCAGGTCACAATAAATGGCCGACATACAGTACAATCCAAGCTACCAATACAAGTGTATATAGACTTTAATAATGTGGGATGTGCTTTAGAACAGGTCTACAACAACATTATTGTATCTCAGGTCACAATAAATGGCCGACATACAGTACAATCCAAAAGAGAACACAAAATACCATTTTCATATCATGACATTCCAACTCCACCAGCAGATTCATCGGAAAATCATAATCACAAAAATAAGAACACATTTGCAAAACACATTCATAAAATGAACGTTTATCTGAAGAGATGTAGATTGTCTTTGAGAACATTTTAACACAGTCACGCATGTTACAAGCACGGCCACCATTAACGATAAATTCACATTGTCTCAATGAACTGAATGCGGGACATGCACACCTGACATTTGATTAATTGGATTGTATATCTTGAATAGGGGTAACAATAAAACTATGTGCAGTCACAGTATAAATAGGGGTAACAGTAAAACTAGGCAGTCAAAATATAAAGAATTCAACAAAAACGTATCAAATTTTAATAAAAATCTTCATTACGCTCTAAGTAACTAAATAATTTTCCATGAGGATGGGAGGAAAATACCGAGACTAAATAACAAATTCATGTAAATGCAAAATGGAAGCCCATGGCAGACGAAACAGGAGCACAAATTGCAATTTTCGTGACAGTTTATTACAGTAAAGTGTAGGCCTAGGTCGGTGTGCTGGTGTTGTGAACAATACCTTTGAAAAATTAAAAAATACCAATTTTGGCAATTGCTATTTGTCTGAAATTGTTGAGATTGCAGAAATGTAGTGTTTATTAATTAGACTAAAACTACAACAACAAACACCAAAAAGATACTTCTGCCTATATCGTCCTATCCAAGTTCACAAATGTATCACAAACCCATGTAATATTGAATACTCAACCACATATCTCGAGTGCACAAACAATAGACTAAATGCCACTTACCTTCTTCAAATCTGGGAATGCATCAATACCTGCTATGTGACCCGTGAGATCATCGTCACTATCCCAAGAGGCTTCTGTTGGACGAACTCTTGGCATTCTTACCAATTAATACTTCAGATTTCTACAATCCAATAAAATAAAGGCTCAATTTATAAAATAAAAGATTAATTTGTTGTTTACTGGGCGAGAAATTACAAGAACTAACCAGGGTTGTTTACTGGGCGAGATATTACAAGAACTAACCAGGGTTGTTTACTGGGCGAGAAATTACAACTAACCCGGGTTGATTTCAATGTCATTATTGTTTAGCCCAAGCCTACGCGCACATCAGGAGTCGAGTGGCGAGAAAAATGTAAGGATTTCTAACAATTTGTATGTGTAAAAAACCTTGACAAGATCAAAATCCTGCTGTTTCCAATAATATTACAAACGCATATTAGTGGTAGAACAGTTGTCTCGGTAGTCATGTAGTAATGAAGCAAGACATGAGGAAATCCCTAAGAGGGTGTAGTGTGTGTCCTAGTGTGAGGATGCAGTGTGTCTTAGTGTGAGGAGGCAGTGTGTCCCAGTGTGAGGAGGCAGTGTGTTCTAGTGTGAGGAGGCAGTGTGTCCTAGTGTGAAGAGGCAGTGTGTCCTAGTGTG
>NMRA01000953.1:32155-89740 GCA_002633005.1 Phoronis australis | reverse complement strand
AATCACTTACGATCTTGGCAAACTTAATAATGTTCTCAACTATTTCTTTCAGTTTCCGAGGAAGTCCTTTGACGACGTCAACGAGTTTACTGATTAGGTTGCGTAACCCTCCATCTAGAAGTACCAGCAAACAGCGTTAATTGTAATGCGACAGGGACACTGAAAACAAGACAAGTACGAGACTAGTCAACGAGTTCTGAACACACCTGCATCCACGGTGCGGCAAGGGGAGAAAAAGCCACCACCTCGTAATACCGTCCGGCAAGATCCGACGTCATTGGCTAAGGACACGACCTGTACTCGAGCATCCATCACTGCAGCTTGCTTCTTTCACCCCGGTCACATCTCTCAGCACAAACTGAGCCACAACACCACGTTCCTTACAATATCTCTTTTTATCACTCCGGCTGGTCTGCTAACTCAGCTTGTCCGGAACCCTGCTTTGCAGGTTGTTATAGCCCAGTTGGCTGTTTAGTGTACACACTTGGTACTTTATATGATATTTGCCCATTTGGCAGTTTGTACCCACTTGGTACTTGTTATTGAATTTGCCGTTTNATTACCTTTTCCGGTCTCAGAATATGCCGCATGGTTCTTCAATTTCTCCAGTAAAATAAGCACCATTCAACCTCTAACTCACTTCCTCCTCTACCAGCGACTCACGCAAACTATCGGAAGTGCGTTTCATGGTGCGATCTTGTCGATTTTTGCCGAGCAATTTCGATTTCATCTATTTACACCCTGTTGCATTTTAAGCGCTACGGGTGGCAAATGCACCGATTTCATGAAATAATTAGAGCAATTAAAAAGGTAATAAATCCAAGAAAGTTTTTACTAATTTAAAGTTCGGAAGCCACTAAAAATTTTGAAAAGAATATGGGGAATAATTGCCTAATGCTGATACTCGCTGCGACGACTTCGTGGCGTCTTGGCATTTTCCCTGGTCGTCAAGCAGAATCTGAAGTCTCAGTGGCGGCTTAGAGGTGGCCAAATTGAGCACTGCACGGTATATTGTTCTTGGTCTTATATTCAAAATGTGTTTTTCTGGTCTGCATTACATGCATTCGGAACGCCTGCAAACTTGCGTTCAATCCTAAAAAAGAACTCATGATTTGGACCACTTGCCGCATAAGTCTGGTCTCAACTACAGTAGCTCGTTAGTCAGGTGAGAATTGACACTTATCATTCGTTAAGAGCATGCTGGACGCCTACAATGACTAGCAACTTGTAGAGTCACCAGTTTAACTACTGTAAGCAACAATTTGATAACCGAATTCCATGGCGGTAAGTCGTCTATTCCACACTGTTTTGTGACGGAAGCCCGGTTTATAGCCGATTTCAAGGTCCCATGCATATTACCTTCCGGTTGCAGAGAGTGAAGACAAGGCGTTCATCAACAATGCTTGGCGCTGCGAAGCTTTAAGGAGCGAGCTGTTTTTGAAACGGCCGCCCACACTTCTTTGTTACAAAAAGCGGCGGAATTATGCTAGAAAATGAAGTTTATTGAATTGATTTCCTCTTAAGCGGCTGCAACGAACAAGGTGAGTGCCGGTTGACTACTAGATGTTGCATGCACCCTTGTCGGTCCGTTAGCTTTATATGTTGATGTAGCCTTAGTTTTTACGACGAAGTAACGGGCATAAGTCAACTATACCCGGGTATTCAACGGGCTGTGTGGAATTTCCCTGTGTAACGGAGCTTAACACTCAGTGGCACGATAGCCTTCATACAGCTGAAGTCGGTAGCTAACCAACCTTTCAAGTTTACAGGGCTGAGTATTGGCTGGCAGCTGGCTGGCTGAAGTCCACATTGCCCAAGACAGTGACACACCATTGTAAATTGTTGATATGGACTGGTTGCACCGGCAAATCTTCGTCTGACGATGACGACGACTGGGTATCACTTTGTATTTCCTTTGCTTAAACAGGTATCCCTGGTGACTCGAAATTTCACACTAAGAACGCCACTTGACTTCACGCTAACACAGGCCAGTGACTTTGCGCCCACTAAATACGTAACGAGAAGCAGCGCTTCAAGCGGGTAATTTTTTAGCTTCGTTAGAGAATATTTTTAAAAGTTTACTTTAGATGTTGAATTATTTGTGAAATTAAACAACAACTCATAGAAAATTACCCAAATTTTATTCGGAATACAATACAGTTTCCTTTTAAAGCAATGTCATTGAGATACACAAATCTTTCGGCTGCTTTTGGCGAATTAGTAGGTTATGTTTATTGCATCTGCTTAATTTCTACAAATTTCTTTTTTCGCCGAAAATGCCCCCATAAACAACATACTTACGTTTAATACTTACATTATAAAAGTCAACAATATCGCCCTTGACATCCTCAACAAAGTGCTTTACGCGGTAAATGACTTTCTTCACTGCTTCTATCCAAGGCAATTTGCCGTAATCACTTACGATCTTGGCAAACTTAATAATGTTCTCAACTATTTCTTTCAGTTTCCGAGGAAGTCCTTTGACGACGTCAACGAGTTTACTGATTAGGTTGCGTAACCCTCCATCTAGAAGTACCAGCAAACAGCGTTAATTGTAATGCGACAGGGACACTGAAAACAAGACAAGTACGAGACTAGTCAACGAGTTCTGAACACACCTGCATCCACGGTGCGGCAAGGGGAGAAAAAGCCACCACCTCGTAATACCGTCCGGCAAGATCCGACGTCATTGGCTAAGGACACGACCTGTACTCGAGCATCCATCACTGCAGCTTGCTTCTTTCACCCCGGTCACATCTCTCAGCACAAACTGAGCCACAACACCACGTTCCTTACAATATCTCTTTTTATCACTCCGGCTGGTCTGCTAACTCAGCTTGTCCGGAACCCTGCTTTGCAGGTTGTTATAGCCCAGTTGGCTGTTTAGTGTACACACTTGGTACTTTATATGATATTTGCCCATTTGGCAGTTTGTACCCACTTGGTACTTGTTATTGAATTTGCCGTTTTGCTCGACCCAGTTGGTAGGCAATCGGCCAATACCCATTTGGTATTATGTACCCATTTGGTACTATGCTAACCTGTGCCACTTAGCATCCGATACTCAATTGTACTTTGGGTATCGGAAATGTGTGTGTTATCTATTGTAATTAAGGTTCCTTCTGTGAAATATTTATTTGTAGAGCTGTGACCCTGAAATTCCCAATACAACTTAAAATGTAGTACATTATTCTAGTTGTTTTATTTGTCCCCAGTAAGTGCATTATGGTACATAGGACATGGACAAACATGTATTGCGTATATTAGTGATACTATTACACGCAGTGTCCGTTACTGTGAACGAGAGACAGCAGACGACATGTTTGCGATAGTTTTGTCCGGGTCTCGTAAAAGTCATGTAACGTCAGTTTTTCTCTTTAGTAGAAAAACAAAAAAGGCTATGTCATGAGGTAAATTACAATAGTACAGAGCGAAAATGTGTCAATTTCTCCGTGTGTCAAACTATCGCAGGGCATTTGGATGGTGTGGCGGAATGGGCCACTCTCCAAGAGCATGTCAATTATTAAGACAGGGTACTGTTGGCTGTTGGTTCACTAAGTGTTGGATTGGAATTTTTTACAAGGCAAATTTTACAACTTTTATTTCACAAGTATGGGAAGAAGTATCCAGGTAACATATTGACATCGGGCATATGGGTTATACCTGGAACAGTATAAAAGTAATACTAAACACATTAATACACGCCCGCGCACAAACGCACACAAACGCGTGCACACTCAGTAGGACGCGCACGTGTACGCGTGGACACGCACGCACACACACACCCACACACACACATACACGCACACGCACTTGTAAATAAATTGTAGGACCTAAACATTTCTTTTATATTTCCAGAACAAACACTCAGATAATAAATGTTGCCGCTATGAAGAAATGACAAGACAAAAATGAAGTTTTGTTAGGCTTGACAACTTTTAACAGACAATCGAAAGTTCATCAGCTCTATCATGGATATACCTGGAGTTGACATGTTATGCTTAGACTTCTAAATGCATGGTTACACCACGAACATGATGAATTGCATTTTTATCGGATTAGAACTCGACACAACGTGCTTTTCACAGAGGTAGAGTTTCGTCTCTCTGAGGATCATGCCCAGACATTCTTACCTCGAGTTAGTACTTATCTTAATTTTCAAGTCGAGCAGACACACTGGACTTACCTTTAACAAATTCCATCACTTTTTGAAATGCCTCGATAGTTTTTCTAATGGGGTCCACCACATTGTCATGTATTTTGTCAAAAATAGTTGCCAGTTGTGAGATGTCATTGATGCCAAAATCCTGTAAAATTTATGACGAAAGTGTGTCTTTGTTAATCGGTTGAATTTGGGTGCAAATGCAAATGTATTAAAATGAGGTCAGTGTAAATAAGCTGTCACAAGGGAGTAACACAGCTTACCTTCAATATGTTTAGGTTGTAGCTTATATCACCACGGTAACACGCCTTGGCGCGGAAGATGTCGAATTCCCAATTCATGAATCCAACCAATCCCTGAACATATGCTTCGTTGTCGATATCAACCTCAAAAAATCCCGAAAGTGGCTCTAAAAATACAGTAACTATACCAGTGACAATTCTGAGGAAAAAATCGTATGAGTTCAACTCAGTTATTCGTATTAGCTCAGTTGTTGGTATAAATCTGTATTAATTTCCCACACAATTTAATGTGAATGACGGTGGGATGAAATTTTACTGTATTTAGGACATTGTAGTCTGTCCGCCACACGCGTTGCGTCCCATTGCAAGATATTGAGATCTTGTTAAAGTGCGTCTGGATTTTGAAGGGGTTTTTTGTCAATGCACATCTTTCGTAACGAGATATCTCTGATGTGTGAGTCCTGAAAGACATTTGTAAAGTTAACGCAGTTCCTGTTTCATGTACTGCACAGTATGGCTCCAAAGTCTGCTTTTTCTTACTTAGTTGCAGTCTCACGCCATTGCGTATGTTTAGACCAAAACTTGCGCCAATGGCTCTCGAGCCGATCTTTTTAGACCATTCAACGCCAGGTAGGTAGACTTTGAAACTCAGTGCTTTAAATAGTCTTGCCAAAAACCGCCTTTTTCTACTCTTCAGAAGAAGGGGGTAGGTGTATGACTTCCTAGAATACAAAACGGACAATAATGGTACAAGTTACTCCGCAATACGTTTTATGACCTTATACAATGTTCTATAAATATTTGCAACTGTCCTCGCTTTGTCAATTTTAGGACAAGTTCTTCGTGATGTTTAATAAAGAATTATAATTGTAGAATCCAGGTCCAAAACCCAGCTATTACGTAAAGTTAACCCAGTTATTTGCTAATAAAATATTGAAAAGTCCACTTACTTTAAAACTAAATCATATGGCAGAGACCTACATGTACATGTAAGCATGACTTACAGCAAAATAAATTCATTCGCATCAATCAGCTTGGGTTATGTGGTATTTAGAATGCTAATTAAATCGGATTAAGAGGGTCTTACATAACAAAAAATCTGATTGTGATTTGTAAAGCTTTCTTTGTTACATCTGAGGGGATTCCAGGGATTCAAAGAGCTGGGACAAACGAAACGCAGAAATCACTATCCGTTTGCGAAAGAAACATGTTAACCGTTGAGTTGTTCGCATCTTAGACGAGGTTTACAGTCGCCTCAAATGGAATATTAAACCAGACCTTTCAAGGGAAAATACTTACGCAAAAACCATATTGAACTCGTCTGAGCTCATATTTCGTCGCATGGGGTGTTTTTCATAACGGTTGTGAGCTAACTCTCGCACAGTCTCGTAACGATCGTTCAGTGCCGTGTCCATGAGAACAGATGCACTCTAATAGGTGAAATACATGTAACATTTTAGTTAAAGCCCACGTGTGAATATTTTTTTATAAAAATACAAGCAACATAAAACGACTCATTTACACCCGTTTCATAAAACCAAAGGTACTGATGTGATTTGTTTTAAAGCCAGATTCATCACTAATTACTTCACGTCAAAACTGTTAATCTCAAACTCCAGGTGCATAGAAGAAATAATCCCAACCTATCCGAGAAAGTGGTTGCCCCAAAGTCGAGGCAGTTGAAAAGTCGTCAAGTCATCTCGTCGTATTCAAAACACCTAGAAATAGCCCCACCAAGAAAATATTGACCACAAAAGTTTTAAAGACGTGTTAATCACACTGGATTCGGTTTTATTTTATTTAAACTCGTTCTTAGAATAGTTTAGTCTCCAGTGCTGGCGTGCAATCAATGCGTGGGCTATAACTGATAATTTCTAATTCACGGCAGAGTAATCTGCAGAGACTACAGACAATGAAAAATTAACATCCATATTAAAGCTTTAAAAGACCCTAGAAATCTCCCCAAAACTTCGGAACATCATACAGATGTACAAATAGCTCGTCCGCTTTACGTCATGCTTTATTCTTTGTCTTCCAAAACTTCATTAGGAAGTGTTTTGAAAATGTTTGCAGGTTGACCAGTTGATGTTATTTAAATAAACGATCAATATGAATGTGGTGTGTCACTTTTTATGTAGAAAAACTATTGCTAAACATGTCACCTTCGCACGACTTAGAACAGAGCACAAAACATCATAAAATTTGTCTAGGGAAATTCTTGCATGGCTTTGACAACGAGTAGTAGGAGTTCAATCAACTTGATATTTCACGCACCAGTCCAGATGCAAATTCGGGCATCAAAGCCTTCGTAATGTTTATTTCATTTTTATCGAAGATGCTTGTATCTTCTTCAATTGAACGCTAACCGGAAACAGAATCGGACATGACTGAAGTAGCGATAACACAACAGTGGAACGGTGAAGCAGTTTCGTAATTTTTTGCGAAAGGATTACCCCGCTTCCGGTTACTGGAGTTATGCATGCGCTATAATATGTACCTGCCCATCATCAACTAACTGATGTGGTAACAAAGAAAATACAGACTTAAAGCGATGCTTTGTGTGAAACGAAACAAGCCTATAACTCAGTCACGACTTTAATCGAAGTGAAACAATCCTAACATCTGATCTATAAAAGCTCGAAAATGACATTTTTGCGAACACTAACCGAACTTTAGACCTGAAATTGGTTATATAGACGATTAAATTTACTTTATGCCAATTAAATTAAAGCCCATATCAAAATTACCTCTTTACATGTGTACCAACGCAAAGCGTTAATAGCCGATCTACGCCATGATGAATGACCTGCGTTCGGCTTGGCGTACGATATAATGTGACCAAGAGCGTCGGCATGACCTGTGTTCCCCAACGCTTCGATCAACACCATTTTGGAGAGCACGTAATCGTCTTCCGTTTCGTTTTTCACATTAATCGACTTTCGAACACGTTGGCCGGTATGAAGGGCTGAAACCATATAAGTGAACTTATTTCAAAAAAATCAAAAAATTAAATCGTTGTTTTCACGTTCGGTCTTGTAATCAAAAGGTCTTAGCGATGACTGGCAATCCTGAAAAACAAGAAATCACTAGAATAAATCTTCTTGGATAAAGGTAGTACTCTATTAATTGCACTGGTATATTCCAAAAGACTCGTGGGACTTTATAGTGAGTAAAGTTTGTGAAATGAACAATGGGGGAGCTGCACGCCCATTTCTGTCATCAAGATTGCTACTTGAACACAAGCGTGGGTCATCCTGGTTGCAATTTTACCATGCGTTTTCTGTGGGTTGTGATTATATATCGTCGGTTTTTCTCAAATTACAGGTCGCTAGTTACTCAGTTTTCGTAACCTGGTGTAACCGATAGATTGTGACTTTCAACCGATTTGAAGTATGGACCCAGGCGGTTACGCTGATTTCAGCAACTGGACGCGCAACATCAAAGCAGCTTCGCCTGAAAATGCACAGCAGTGTTTCTTTGTTGCAACCCGAGGTTGGAGGAGAGGGAATTGTTAGAGGTACCAGAAGTTCTTCGCACTTAAGTGCTCACTATAACGGCAAACATGTATGTGGATGAAGGTTACTGGCAAACAAATTGGGGATGCATGCGCGTACCCAGTCTAAAATTTATGGGGGCTCGAATTTTTCGATATGCGGACTTTTTACTGAAAAAAGTCAACAAGGACTAAAGAAAACGGAGCCACTAGGTTCAGGCCCACGTATTGTGCATCAGCGCCGACTTCCCTTGGACTTTGTAGACTTTTGTCTCGTTTATCCGAACGTTTTGTTTCACTGAGCCGGACCTTTTTTGCCCAATTCACCAAACGAGCCCCCTGGGTGCGCCCATGGGATGGGCTTTTCAACGAAACCTTTACGTTTCAATATGAACATTTTGAAAAACCCGGGAAGGATGTTTAGTCGCACACACCTACATGTACTGTAGGACGAAAAATGCAGATAGGTGTGCCTTGTTTTGATGCAGATTTTGGAAACGCGGAAGTAATCTGTTCCATTCCAATCGTGAAATATTCATTACGGAAGCATATTCTGATACTCAAAATACGAGTGCATGTTTCACAATGGCTTTATTAATTACAGCTTACCACCATTAAGATAAGAGGAACCACAAATTCGATCAGTACATACAATCAAATACACGCGAGGATGGCCACCGGAACGACCTGCGACTAGCAATCGTAGTAGCGAAATAAACGGTCATACATGAAAATAGCTCTAATTACATGTACTTACCTCCGTCATGTCGGCCAACCCAAGTAGCTAATTCTAACACAATTTCTGTGGCGAGTGTCTTGTTTGTTTTAGAAATAGTCTTGGCCAGTCCTCCGAGAGTTAAACAAGCACTATGAGTCTGCTGGGATGTGTTGTGAAATCCTGAATAAACCAAATGTTTTAGTGAGACTCTAGTGACAATCAATGATGTTTATATGGCATTTACCGTTTAATACGTCATAAGCTTATATACATTGTGCTGGCTTTTAGCTATTCTCTTATCAACATCACACAAAGGAGACGATACAATACTTGAAAATGTTTTTTAGACAATTGTGTGAAATTCACTTCCGACCCCGATTCAATTTGTAAAGCCTATCGGTTTTTTGTTGTGCTGGGACCTCGCGAAGTTACGCAATATGGCATGAAAAGACAGCTTCCCCTATCATTTTGGGGTTGCATTTTCTTATTTTCCTGAGACCTAGCTAGCACTAACTGGTTAGCCCAATACATCTAAAATATCAAAGTTCCGTTGAAGTTAGGCTTTAACGGAATATGTACTGTACGTTGACCAGACAATCAAGACCACCTATGAACAAAGATAAACTGGGCAGGAATCAGCCAGGCTTCTGTTCCATAAAAAGTGACTAAGAGTTAAAGCAAACGTTTGACTGTAGTCTCTACGCAAGTTTGTATACACATATCTGCGAAGTAAAGAGATGATTTTAACACAATATTTCTTGACAGTGACGTGATCATAAGTGCTTGACTAAGCTTTTTTCAGCTACAGTGAAGTGGGAGTGAAAGACCAGATTTCTGTCTTAAGTTTTAAATCACTTTCATGACACAAACCAATGAGCTTGATCAACGTGTTAGCAGCAACATGTCATACCACGCAAGATTTGATTGCGGTTGCGATAAGAATCGAGCTTAAAGTGAAGATAGTACCAGGAGGTCGTATAAACATCCGTTACATGTGTAACGTGGTGCTGAACAGTTCAACCGCGACCAATTTGCGGTGCGAACATGTTAAATTCTAGCTAAGCATAGGCTAGGCCTAGGGGCAAGCTTGAAGTATAGTAGGGGTTGCATGTATCCTCAAAAATACAAGATACAATAATGTTTCTGCGCTCATCTTTAGGGCTCGTGATGTGAAATACACTAAAAACTCAAAACTGTTCACTCTGTTCTTAGAATTTTAGACAGAGGGAAAAGAATTTGACAAGTCCTTCGATGTGTTTTCTGCTTTGCAAAACCCAGTAATAGCTGTTCTGTACCAACACCCCCCGCCCCTTACATTAAGATCGTGATCAGGCATTTAGTATAATAATTGTTTTTCACTTACCATGGTTCCTCTTGTCCTTCCCTAAACATAGTTCACGCACGGCATTGACGACATCCTAAATGTTGATAAGAGAACTCTAAAATGTTTGTTGCTAAACAATAAGTAGTTCAATGTATAGAAACTGGTTTGTCATAAGGTTTTAGAAATTAAAAATCTGACAACTTAAGGTTATGCAATGCGTTAGAAAAATTCCAATTTTGGCCAATTTCGGAACATCGTATCTCAGATATGGTTTATTGGATTCACAGGAAAGTTTCGAATACAGCGTCTCTTGCTTCATGCACTGTTTTACAAAGCGCTGTAAGTATCCTTTTTTAAAATGTTCCACTTTCCCATGAGGGAATATCAAAAATAAGACTTCAAGGATTTTATGAAACTGTTGCTTAAAACAAAATAAAATGATTTTTTAGAAAACTGTAACAGTTTTTTAAAATGTTATCTTGAACATTTGCATTATACTAAATTGGTTATTTTAGTGATCCTTCTTTTGCTATAGCTGCACCTTTACTTTGTGCTCAATTCTTCTTAAAAAGCAAGGTCATGATAAACTTGGCGCAGGTAAGTACAACGTAAAAAACAAACTTTACAAACTTTCTAGTTTCAGAAAATGTATAGTTTTGATGACTTAGAACCTACAGTTTTGTAGATGTATGGCTTAATCTACAAACTTGTCCATACGGTCCTACATAACTTTGAAGCGACAATAAGACCACGCCTTCTAAAGAAATAACAACTTCTGATTAAGGCTGATGGTATACGTGCATACAAATTTTCAAAATATCTCACCTCGTTTTTATTCAGGTTTAGAAATGACTTTTAATAGAATAAAATAAAATAAAATAAAATAATTGCAGGCGATAGGATACACGTTGTACAAGACTTGCGCAGGCCGCGCATGTGGGCCCATTGCACTGATCACCTGGAACCATTTTTAAGCTTAAAACCGAGCTGCCGTGCTAGAAACTTGGCTCATGGTCTTAGCAGTGTGACCCACTGGAACTCGAACCCACGACCTTGAGTAAAAAATGCGGGCACCAATCACATTAGCTCACACTGTCTCTTCTTACTTTTAGCAGAATAACTGGCAGACAGTAATTATTCGTCAGGGCATTTGTTGTCTTGTTCATGGAGCGTTCGGAGGAATTCCAGGCATTTTAATTCAGCCAAAGAATGAGAAAACGGTGAAGTTGCTTTGAATGATCAAATGCGCCTGTGAAGACCCCAAGACACGTTAACGTGATGGAAAGTATTATGTAACGTGTAAAGTATCGGCTAAAGTTGTTAAAAATGCTTCTTACTAGAAACGCTAAAGCGGCTGACGACATGTTAGCCTATTTAGATCGGAATGAAAAAAAAATACTTGGATATCTTCTGTTAGACATTTGCTATTAAAGCACGGTTTTTATGAAATTTAGTTGAATGAAGGGAGTGTCGCATGCAAAGAGTCGGTTTTAAATTTCGTCGCTTAAAGAGTTAATGACTGATATGAGCATGGTAGTCGATCAGAAATAGAGCACAATAGAAAACTTAAATACTACTGCGTTCTTAAACGTTTACTCGGTTAAGTTGTTCTTACCATAGGCTTCAAGTGGAAGTCGATAGGCATGAGAAAGTGCAATATGACTAAAAAATATGATCGATTTGCAATGAAGGTCTTGTACATGTAGTGGAAGAGTATCGGCTCCTGTTTATTTGCAAGAAATATTATCAACGTAGATCGTCACGTTTCATGAAAGAAGTTCAGTGGAAGCATCCAACTCAAGAATAATGTATACATGTACGTTTGCCAGCGAAACCCGATATGTATGCTATTAAATATGTGTACTGATGCCCTTACAAGAAGAGAACAAATCTTAAATAGGTTCAGTGCGTGGGCAAGTTTGCCTGATTAATTTATGTTTACTGTACTTTGAGTCAGAAGTCTTTCATACAAATAACTGCATAAAGTATAATAATACCAACGATAAACAACTTTAAATGATTACCTTTCTCAGTGACTGATCTGCTTCCGGAGTGTTAATTTTGTTTAAAACGGCTCCTGACATTGTCGACAAGCGACTCATGTTTTTGAAAACATCACAAAGATCCACTTTACCTGGTTTGGTTGATCAAGACCAACAAACTGGAACAGAATACGTGCAACTTCCTCTTCGTTGGGATGCGGTCGTTTGAGCACGCGCCTTACCAACAAAGACTGTACACCAGGCGCCGCTATCTGACACATCACGTCAATAATCAAATAGCGATCATCCTGGCACCTGTTGTCGTGTTCAGAGCACGTGCGGTCTAGTAAGTCACTTCCCAGAGCAACCAAGTCTTCTGGATACAACTTCTTTAAACTTTCTTTCAGTTGATGGACGCATTCAGTGCGGTTTGTTGCATCTGCGAAAGAACTGGTCTTATGGAACGTCTGTTTAGAATTCCCTGCGGGTATCTCGAACAAAATTATCAATATCTACACGAACGTTGTTGGAGATAGTCTCAATCTGCAAACCAGTGACACAAGTTCCCGCGTAGAATAAAAAAAAAACGCTGTTTGAGAAGTTTAAATCAATTCTACCGTGTGACTGACAAATACACACATGTTCCTTATGATGAAGCTCACTTACACTTGTCGTCATATCTTTTGATGCACTCCATGCTATCGTTGATTTCAGCCGTCATATTGCTCAAGTGAAACAGGCGAGGTGGTTTCTGAAATCGGAGTTGTAGATTTTATGTACGTAATTATGAGTGGTGTAGTGGTAAAGTCGGCGACTCGAAACTCTTGACGCCCGGGTTCGAATCCGGCCTCAGTTATTACACCGTTGATCATCGACATAACCTGGTTGTTGACCCAGGTGATATTCAGATACCGCTAACTTTGTCCGGCACGTTGTATCTGCCATTCGAGGCTAATAATGTGGTATAAATATAAATATACGTGTATTTAAAGTTGCAGTTATGTGACAGAGGGGACGTTTGATTCAAACACAGACATGTAATATGAAAATGTCAAATAAAATATGAAGTTAACGTGTTTACTATAGTCAATAATAATAAAAGAATCTTCACACTTCAATAAGTGCTGTACAACTTGTCAGTTCCAAACATCAAATATTTTAACAGTTTTGTAAATTAAATTTGCTAATTTGGCTCATCAGCCAAGTAAGACTCGTGGCTGATAAAACGTGTAAGTAAATACAAAAATTTCAAAGTACCGATGCAAAAATTGTGACCAAATAACCTAACATGCTGAAATGGTGATGGTTGACACTGAAATGTACTATTATACCAGAGCAATGACTATTATATAATGTAAATCTAAAATTATATTAAAGTACACTCAAGGAAATTGCAGAAATTCGAAGGGAACTTTCACCTGCCACGCACCTCATGTGGTGGCTATTTCTAACTGCACCATCGGATTAGTCGTATTGTTTTCACCATCATCATAATTATGTTTGCTATTCGAGGACTATGAAATAAAAATCTCTGTCATACTCTTCCAAACGCTATGAAATATTGCATTGTTGTAAAGCGCCAAACACCTTACCTCACGAGGTAGAATATCATCCCGTTTCAGATTTTCATGACCAGAGCTTTCCTTTACCAGGGGACTACAAAATGAGCATAGCGGTGATAATTCTTAGTTTGTTAGTTGTGTATTGACATTCGCTCGAAGCAAGGCAGCGCAGACGTTTGGAAGATCAAAAAAAAACATATAAGACTACACGTACACAGTAAAATATAAGTGGACCATATAGCATTGGTTCATGTGTTTAATTTTTAATCATTGTCCCAAAATCTGCAAAGCCCATGATCATCGACATAACCTGGTTGTTGACCCAGGTGATATTCAGATACCGCTAACTTTGTCCGGCACGTAATTTTACAGTTCAGGCATTATTTTGCGCAACAGAGTATACGTTCCAAATTTCCCCCAAAGTAATGTGCATGAATTGGAATTCATCATGATCAGATATTCAGATTTTTAAACTGGACTTGGCCACTCAGGAGAGCATGGTCATTCGAAAATTTTAAAACTCACCGAGGCTTTTCAGTCGGTTATCTTTTCGTTTTATGACATCCTCAGTTAACATATCAGAATATTTATCCATCAGTGAATTTTTCGAAACGGGAAATTAAGCCGTGCGCCCATACAGGGCGACACAATAACAAAACCAGTCTGTGTGTTTTGAATATAAAAGGCACATTATGCGTGAATTCGCGATTCAAATATTCTGCTGGTGGTGATTAAAATGAGTTTGTGAAAGAAGGAAACTAGAGATGACAAAATGATGTCAACGTACCAAACCCACACATTTATTTTAGACTCCGGCGTAAAAACTATTTACTGTACGTACAATGGTTATTCATAGCTATTGTGTATGTCTGACACCCCCACGCCGCTCCCACACGCACAGGACGATTAAAACTCCAGACATTGACAAATATCGGTTCAGCTATATAATATTTATTCCCGGGGTTAATTAAAAATATTTCCTCACGCTGTTGCTCCTTATTTTTGCGGCCACCAGGGGTGGAGGTTGGCCTGCCCCCTAAATCTGCCTATGGGTCATCTAATTGGAATTAAAACTGAACGACCATCTAATCCAGTTGTGTCGATTGTCATTTGTTGTTAACTGGTAGAAGACTGGAGGGTCTGTTACGCCGTTTTGTTACTTTAGTGTACTAGCTTGAGCGACGAAAACGGGGGTTGGCTACCACGTTATGTTGAACATGCTGGTCAATTTTTCTTACAAAAAGAGTATGATTAAATTGTTTTTAAGGCAAATCAATGCATACAAATGTTTTTGATTACTGAAAATTCGAAAGTAAAAATCGAAGCAAGAATTTGAACCATCTGACAGCCATGTTTCTGTCCGCTCGGGATGGTTGCTAATGGCTAAAGTCGTACGAAAGTAATGTTTGAATTGTAACAAACAACGACAAAGAGGTTGATGCATTGCTTTGAGACCTCCTGCAGGATCACTCTAACAAGCGGTGGTTTATTTTCACCGCCCCCGCAAGGCCAGCTTTTCTCCTTGCTTCAGGAATTTTGAACGTATACACTGTATGTACTGTTTTTGTTTACTATGCAAAATTGTAATGGCGGCTTCCCGTAATATCCGCCATATTTCATAGTTATAGCGAAATTTTTTGTCTACACCAATGTGGTCAAGTTAGTTGGTATTTCACGTATAACCCGTTAGCCGCCCGCTATTAGTTTTAAGGGCACCCTGTTTATATTATCGCTGGTAGTACGGAACTTATTTTGTTGTCTTCACTTGGTTCTTTTTCCAACAACAGGCCTTGGGGTGTCGGGTACAGCAGATTGCCATTGTCATCCAACAGGACTTCGAACGATGCATGGCTCTAGATGGATTTATTAATTTCTTTGGCACCTTAAGATATGTTCACCGTTGTTGTCATTCTACCATTTTTGTAGGTCGTTCCCTTTTGCGAAATATAAATTTCTTAACTGTCACATGCAGGACAGTAGTGGCGATAATTTTCCGCATGAGTCTGGGGATGATTCACGGATCCGGAAAATGTAGTTGTAAGCCGGCACTTTGTGGATATTTTCATTCAACGTTTCTTTCGGAAAAATGCTTTTACGTGCCCTTACAAAGTAATTGAATCGACATTTATGTCAAGGTGCTCATGTCACTAGTGACAATCGGATGAAAGAGCAGGGATGAGTGTAAGTAACCCCAAATAGTGTACTTTTCCACAGAATGATGATAATACACCCAGTGACCACATTGCAACACATTTTCACAATCACCGTCTTTACTTATAAATGTGTCTGAGTTTTCATGTGACATGTGGATAGAAAAGTAATTTTGACAGGACTCAATACTCACATTTTGTTCGTGAAAATGACCTTGACATTGGAAGAGCTCTGGATAACCGGGATTTCTGAAATACATTACCAAGTATAAAATAATGCATGAATAATTGCATTTGATATATTTACCCCCTAACCACCGTATCCCCAATTTCCGGGTGTGATTATCCTGCATTTCAGTTTTGATACTGCGTTTCCACAGTTGAGGCTGGTTACAGGATATAAATATTAGGAAATTAGGAAGAAAAAGTTCTGCAATGCAATTAATTTACTTACTTCCCTTAACCGTGTCGTGGATAACATATTCGTCAGGATCAGGTTTTCTGCAATACGAAATTGTTTTTAAAAATAAATTATGTGCTGATATGCTACAGACAGATTAGAGGTTGAAATGTGTGTGATTCTATGAACAATACGGTAAAAAATGGAAAAGGTTTATTCATTTTCTAGATCTGATGGAAGCGGAGAGACGTTAATTTAATCGTGTGTAATCTATTGCGCAGTCGTTCAGTTGTTAAACAATGAATGCACTGCCCTACCGTTCTTCGAAGGACGAAAACTTGTTTTCCATAACCACTTGGTCAAAGGCGTTGATTTCTCGCACTTCTCTTGATGGCAACATATGCATAACCTGCACAATGCAAAGTGCAATTCATTACTTTGCGGTATCATCCCATATTCTTCATGCATCCATGGCTTTTGTGGTGACGTGTTTTAAAGATATGCTCATATTCAAAGAGGTGACGTTTTCTCAGCTCCATCTTGGAAAAGCTCATGCTATTCACACAAGCCGGTTTCACACGTCTCGAAATGATGCACATGTTTGAGTTTATTTCATGCCCCGTTTGTATTTAAAACGAAGCAATGTCACTGAACAGTGAATATTGAAGTACCTGTTTGTGACGTTTCTCAACTTGCTCGTTGCTATGGTGAAAACGTTTTAGGGTAAGCGCGTCGTCGTTATGGCGTTCAATGAAATACTTGTTCTCCTTTCTTCCACTGTGGTCTGTTTCGTTTACAGTGTACGTCCACAACTTTCCAGGCACCATCTAAAGATATAGCATGGTGTAGATGAAATAGAAAAACAGAAGAATAAATTCAAAATCATGTGCAATACTGCGAAAGTTACATGTATTTTAGGTTAAAAGTCAGATGGATATAAGACTAGTATCGAGATCATTAACAAATGTCAACACCACCTTGACACTTAAATCATGCAATAAAACAATGCTCTGGAGACCTTAAATACTCCTTAGTAGGCTACATAAGCAATTTATTTTTTCGAAGTCACCAAAGCATGATCCCTTTAAACCGGCAATTACACGATGACTTATTGTTGTGTGCATGTATGGGTGTCCGTGATTGATGGTGATGAATACGTCACTGATGCTGTGGCAGTGGTAATGGTGGTGGTGTGGTAGTGGTGGTTTTTGTGTTGGTATTAACGGTGTTAGGTGATGGTGACGGTATTGTAAGTCAGTACTTCATAATAATTACACAACTCAAGCATTGTTTATATTCATATATGCCGTTTTCATTTTCCCATTTAATCGTCGATATGACACCAGATCTGACTTGGGCCAAGGTCAAAGCTTTGGGGACTAAAAACAACGTCAAAATGACACCGATGAAAGCGAACAGTGATTCAAAGAGAAAACCCAATGGGCTCACACTCTCTTCATTTGTTCTTACTTTAACGTGCACTGAGAATACGCTACTGAGAACTTTCTTTAAGTTCACCAGTTCTATTTCGTCTTCATCGTGATAGTGAACGAACGTGATCTCGCCATTGTCGTTCCGTTCAAAGAGAAACCTTAAATGAATAATAAATATACAGCGACAACAACATAAATGTATGTGAAGATTATGACAGTTACTTTTCAACAACTTGCGCATAGCTGTATTAACACTCGTTACGTACATGTGGAATTGGACGTTTTAGTTCCCGTTACATAAATGACAGACCACGGACAGTATAACGTATCCAAAAATCTGCCGGTGGAAAATGATTCAACGTCCCACTTTGCGCTGTATTCGAAAGTGGCAACCAGTCACTTACAGAACCCGTATGCTGGTGTACAAGAAAGCTAATCGGTTTTTTAATTCATGACTGACCGATGTATAAATATACATTTCTGTCAAATCATATTGTATGATTTAAAACATAGAATTTAGGCAAATCTATTATTGCTATGATTGTTCATCTTACGGTCTTGACAGTTTCCACTTCAAGGGATTGTTCGCAACTGAAAAAATACAAAGTGCGTCATTAAACATACACATAGGCTACAAAAAACGTGGATGTGCCTCAAAAGTTATGCATTACCAGCACCAATGTTCATTATTAATATAGCCAATATCTTTTAATGCAGCCTCTTACAAATTCTGCACAGTTCTCTGTTTCCAGTCATCATAAAAATGACCAATTACGCATACAGATGCTAAAACAGTTTCTACATGAACAGTAGTTTTCACAGACCCATACTGAAGTGAGTAACTATCCTTTTTTTCATTAGAATCCACTTCATTTTTGTCTACACAAAATCTCGAGTGTTTTGATACATGTATATGCACATTGTCGAAATTGCGACAACTTATCCCGCAAATCCATAAATTCACAATTAATGGATAGGTGCAATAACGACGCATTCAACTTTTACAAAAATTCGACAAAACGATTTTATTGCGACAAAGGTGCGACTAAACTGCCAAACATTTCTGGCAAGACGTTTATTCGAAACTGGCAGAATCTAACAGACTTCATTCGCGGTTTTGATTTTCGTTTTCTAGTATACATGTATGGTGAAGCTTAAAACAAACATGCCGTTAATGCGAGCAAATACTTGACGACACACAATAACATTTGTTTACCTCGGCCATCCTGCGTCCGCTGAAGAAAGCTGTCAACCAAAAGTTCGTTAAGATCTCCATCACTTGTTCTGTTCACATGACGAATGTGTATCTAAGACATTAAAGAATGAGAGTATATTACTTAAAATCAATTAATAAGAAATGCCAATATCAAAACGAATAAAAGTAACTAGCAATACGGCTAACAATGTCAAGTGTGACAAATATTCAGAAAGATTTGTTTTATGTAGGCCTTGGTCTCATTATGCAGTTTACATTAAAACTTTACAATTATAACATTTCCAGCCAATTGCACTGTTACTCCTGAAATTCATACACCGCCAGGCTTTTAGTTGAAAAAGACCATGGCTTTGAAATAAGCTACTTTGGTATCATCTGTCACATCCGTCAGCAAATTTGTGTGCACATCGCTAAGGACAGGACAGTGACACATAAAATGCAACTACTAATACGACAAACATTGTCAACTGTGAAAAATAAAGCGATATCATTTACAATAACCATACATCAGACAACACCATATCGTGGAGATTTATTACCAGAGGTTTCCGATACACATGCATACAACCACTACGCCTGTACATATATCACGCAGCTTTCTGGCTGTTTCCCGTTTCCTTGTTCTCTGTTTGTTTCATAGTGGGCTACCAAAATGACCAGCTATAAATTGCCAACACTGTTACTGTCAATGTGGCTGCCGAATGCAAATGTTCTGACCCTTTTCACAATCAGCCTCCTTGACCGCTACCCTGCAACTAGCGAATATTATTTAACTATGCTCATAATCTATAGTTTTTCATATTCTTCAAAGCAGTGCTTAACGTTATCAAATATCTCCACGTGTGCAATGTTGGCGTGTTTATTACTTATGCCGCTACCATCAGACCATTATCATATATATTCCTAATTTTCAAGCTTACCTTAATCACGGTGGTGATATTTTGCAGGCCCATCAAATCAGACACAGCTGAATATGTATAAAAGTAGTCATGGCCGTCTTCAAAAACAACCCGGCATTCTACGAAATAAGAAAACACAATTTTTAGCAAGAAAAGTTTGAATAGAAAGAGGCTCATATTTGACTCACAAATCAGCCATGCTCCTTCAAAATACCCGTCACTTTTATCATGCGCACTGTTTCACTGTTAAGGTTTCTTGTCTGAAGTTACTGCGCTTATCCGGACTATTTTCGATAAAGAAGTAGGTGGCTCGATATCGCATCTCGGATTTTTTATTAAGGCTCAGATACTGTTTTACGATTAGTTTTTGATCAAAAACTTAAAACAAATTAATTTGTATTGGACTTGTTCCAGCATTTGCATTGCTCTGTTCCGTAAAGTAGGTTGCAATAAAATGAGGTATATCGTAATAGTAATGAAATTTAAAAGTTATCTTCATCATTATCATTGCTACCGCTGTTATAATTTTTTATGATTTTATACTATTTTTGGTAATCATAACACTACTGCTTAGCATGATAATAATTATTGCGACTGTGATAATTGTATAATACAATTATATTGCATATTTAATTCAACTCAGAATGTGTTCAGTGTAAAAGAGAATAATAACACGATGAAATGCTTAACAGCAGTACTGGCGATTTATACATCGCTTTGTTGCGTCTTTGTTGAATAAAACAATACTGGTCGCATAGATATCATATCTTGAGTGCACATCCACCGGTTACCGATAATAGCTTGCTCTTGTCTTTATTATGACAAAAAACAAAGTGAACAATGGATGCCGCAATCCACCGATCCCTATGCGACCCACTTGCTATTTAAGTTTCATGTGAAATACCGACAACTAAGTAACTAGTTACAAAGAAAAAAATTGAGTTCAACAATGGTTGGGCATTGCATTCTTATGAGCGTTTCATAACAGCTCAAAAATCTTAGTGTCACTTATTTCAAAAATAACATTTTAGGTTCTGTCAATTCCATCACCGCTTGTGTTTCCCAACTACTGTGAGCAGTGATTTCTTAATCTTGCCACAGATGTTGCTAAGAGTTTGGTATTAACCCAGTTTAAGCTTATCACAAACATCCCATATTACATGTATAGATACATATAGTCTTCCTGGTCGCCCGAGGCATTTGCACTAATGATAACGAGAATAAGAATAATCCACAAAACACATTATAACATAATATAAGTAGTCGTCTAATCTCAATCACCAAACCTTGCGTTAATTTATCTTTCAATTTTTGACTTATCAGCTTGGGAG
Organism: Phoronis australis; assembly: GCA_002633005.1. Taxonomy (NCBI): domain Eukaryota; kingdom Metazoa; phylum Phoronida; family Phoronidae; genus Phoronis; species Phoronis australis. Next base: position 68,828 of record NMRA01000953.1, on the reverse strand, counting down.
AAAATGATTGCTCCAATTTATCAAATATCGTTACCCGGTTTCCAACGACTATTTGTGTAGACGTCGGACACGATTTACTTAACCTCGAATTACTAAACTTTATGAAAAAATTAACATGTTGCTTTTGTGATAAAAATCTTTTACTAAGACATTTGTTAATCCACCTGGGGGACAGTCTGTGACAATAGTGTCAAGTCTGGGAAACCATTCATCACCAATTTATCTTTGTAGCAGCTGTTTCACAAGTCTTAGGCTTTTCGTTACCTTCCTGTCGCGCCACCTGAGATTTGGGATGACTTTGATCAAGGAAACATGTTTTCCATATGACATTACATTGTAACTGAGTTTTATCTTTTGGAATTTATAGTAGGGGTCTTATTTTTAAGTAACGAACACGTACAATATATGCAGTCACGAGGTCGCCAACAGTCGCAACAAGAAGACTACCTAAAATATGTTTACAATATACAGACGTGATACAATCTGATCATCTTAGCATGATGACAGATTGAACAGGTTACTATGCAAAGGTAGTGATATAAAGAAAGCTGTATTTCGTCGTGCTTAGTTGACTAGGAAGTAAACGCAAGTTGGGACTTTCAGTGTCGTGAAATAAGTTTCATAATAATTCTTACACTGATACATGTACGTGTAGGATTAAACACCGAAATCATCAGCTACTCCAAAATTGTGCAAATTTGAAAATGACGACCATTCGGCAGTCACTCAAGATCCGACGAAGTCGACATTGATAGCTTAGCTTCAGCAAAATGACTCTTAATTCTAGTTACCTATCCTTGCATCCATAACAACAAACAGCAAAAAGAGTACGACAGTTTGAATTAGTAATGAAGTCAGATGACAACTTTAGCATATCAGAACACGACAGCCAACCAACCATAATGAAAAAATGTAATGATATTAAGCAATGTAATGATTAAAGACATGAGTGTTGATTTCACCTACGGTTATAGGTTTAAGGCAAATATAATATTCTAAAGGTGCTTGGGGGATTTTTTAGATAAATTAACAATTGTAGTTGTGTTTAAAGCAAGCGATGGGTGACATTGGGAAAATTGTCACGCAAGACCCCAATAAAACGTGTGTACCCAGGAGGATAAATTGCAGTTGGTGATTTCTATGTACCTGCGAGGGTTCACTAAAACATTTCAGAAAATCGCGAATATGTTATCTATTTCTACAGATTGGGCGGATTTTTCATTTGATGATCACGAAGACCTAACAAGGCATGGCAACGCTTTTCTGTAAAGATTTGAGCCTTGTGAAAATGTCAAAATTCCATAACGTTACTCCCAAAAATAATTAAGCGTGAGGTTAATATAGATCGTGTTTATCAGGTATGTTTAGGGAAACTGACACATTGGAGGAAATAAAATCCAGTTGCTTTGGCATTTTCGTTACAAATTTCAAGGTTTTTTTCCATGCGGGAGAAGCATCCAAAATACAGACGAAGTTCAGGTTTTTGCATGAAAGATGTGTTAGACTTAGAGTTAAAGTTCAATTTCTAATCAATATAATCATTATCTGATTTCTGAAAAACGAGACAATGGCAAAATTGTAAGCAGATGCCCGCTGTATATTTGCAGATTGATATATTGAGTTTAACCGGCTTCAAGCATGATCATCAAAACTAAACAGTAAGTTAATACCGGACGGGAGCAAAAGTGATGTACCAAATTCGTTCTGTTTATGCGTACGTGTTACTAATCTCTTGTTTTTGTTTAAAATTGATCTATTGACATAGTGTGGCTGCGATGTAATTCTTTGCATCAATATGTTTTAGGAAGTTAAAAGACTATAACTTGATGGTCAGTAGCTCTATTTACTATTTTCTTTAAAGACATGAGCGACGACTTATTCATGTTATCGTCTGTAACCTTATCACATCTTAAAAGAAAAACTGTTCCTCCGCGTCCTACTTGTTGAAGTCAATGACTGTGTGTAGTGGCGATAGCGAGGAAGCTGGATGTAATCGTCAGGAATTGTACATGTACATGTACAGTGAATTTACTATGGTAAAATGATGCATAAGGTTGTTTATCTGATGTTTGCCATTTTCTGTTATGTTTTCGAACATGCTAATGCCCAGAAGTTTGATCAGCAGGCACGCAACTTCGAGCACGATTTCAACGTGGTTCATTCGGACGCTGGGCCAAGTTTTAAGCTCAAAAGTAGAGGGCGATTTAAAAACGTTATTGATCTCGACAATTTGAAAGGTGTGAAGGTAAGATTATTTGTTCTTCATGTTAACAATAGTTCAGACTCAAAAGTCTGTGCTTGAAAGTAACCTTGACAATTACGATACATTTAACCACTGTGTGTTTCATAACAGGGAGTGCGTAAGATTAATACACTTTTTGGGATAGTTTGAATGTGTGATGTGGGAATAGGGTGGAGAAGGCAGGACTGTGTTTATTTGCGATGACAGGTAGTGTGCCATGGGTCAAAATAACCCCATTATGAATTCTATGGCTTCATGCCCTTGCAGAGTTAGTTCATGCCAAGCTCAAGTTGTCGGGTCAAAACTAAGGTTCCTGCACGGAAGTGTGAGAGAACATATGCACTATAAACGTAGACATCAACACCACCCCTATTCTCCAATTATTTACCACTCCCCGCGTGGCCACTGCTCCCGTCACTTTCGCCACCCCACATTGCCACATTGCCATACAAATTCGTTCTCACCTCCGTTGTCCAATAACACTCAAATTTAAAGACGAATTCAGTATTTCACTTCATTTAAAATAAGCACTTTGTCATATTTCCTCTTTCAAAGTCCTGTTTTGTTACTGGTTGGGTTTATATTTTTCTTTCAGGAGTTAAAGTGCTCAGACTCTGGCATTGTTTTACAATTAGAAGATCCCTCTGTTGCAAGCACGTGGAAGATTGGGGACGTGATAACCGGAATTGATAAACCCGATTGCAAATTGGGTGAGTTAAAGTGTACACAACATGACTCTAGTACCTCAAAATAAATTTTATTATTATATCTTACTTGATTTCAGTGCCTTTAGTGCACAGCTCATAAAGAAACACGCAAAAATTGAAAAAATAATAATTATGTACAACGTCACGGGTTGAACCCAAGTCGTTCGCCAAACTGTTCGGATCGGAGACAAAGTGTATAGAGTGAAGAGAAAGCAAAGTACATTTAGCGTCGAAAAGGTTCGTAGAGGGATCAAAAGATGAGTTTCCAGAGGCTTCAGCAACAGCAGCCAGGCGGAGAACGTCTCGGTGTTCCGAACGACACCAAAGTTGCGCAGAAGTGGCATCGCTTCTTGCGCCGAACGAGAGTGTGGGACGTCATCGTGGACCAAGCGATTCGGTCCGGGGCCACTCTGTGTTCTGCCCACTTTGAGGACTAGCGTTTCGACTCCAGTCACAGGAGACGTTACGATGAAGGCCTGGTTCAATAAAGGACAATATTTATCATTCAGAAACATCAGCTCTTAATTCAGGATCGTCTGTTGGATGACTGGGATGACTCGCCGAGCCCGAGGCAGCTTCTCTCGCGGGAGGATCCAGTTCGTAAGGCTCAAAGTAGAAAAGTACGCAGCCGGAAGCACATTAAACTTGTTCTCGCTTTCGTGCAACCCCATTTCCTCATCCTGGCCACCATGCCCGTACGTTTTTTCATAGTATTCGTTCAATTCTTGCTCATAATCGTCGTCGCTTTCAAATTCCCTGCTCTCCGCCATTGTTCAATGCTAGTCACTGATCTCTTGTGTTCAACCCATGACGTCACATGGCGGGAAATGTGAAAATTGGCAAAATTGAAAGAAAAATCAAAATTTCGAGCTAATTACACAAAATAAACATGGGTTTAACTAAATTTTACGTCATACATTTAGTCTGTGACCACCGGTAATTCAAAATGTGCAAAAATCCATGGTGTGTACTGTTTAACAGTTTCAATGGAATATAATGGGATGAATTAATGCAGAAATCAGGGCCAATAGCATGTATAAGTGTTATATTTTGTTCATACTTCTAGGCAGATCTCGGGGTCAATGTGCATGCAGCGTTTTGCACCTTCATTCTAGAAACGCTCATCAACAAAACGCACCGAAATTTATTATATATAGTATATCTTTCGTCGATAGATTCCAATAAGCTAGACGGTGGACACCGTTCTACATTCTTGTATGGAGTTATGTTTAAGTAGTGCCTCTGTTTGTGTTTAACAGGTGGGAATTATGGGGGTGGTAAAGGAGATTTGAGGAAGATAGGAAAGATTACAATCGTAAATAACGAAGTCGTGATAGAATCCTCGGACGCAAGGTATAGTGTTTTTATTCACATCCTACATTGATGAGCAAATTTACACGTAATACTACATAGTTTGTGTGTATTATAGAGTGGTCTTTTTTCAAACGTCGATGATTTAATTTAAATAGTTTATTGCCAGTGCATAAGGTACGGATGTAAATAATGGGACACATGTACATGTGGAAAACACTCACAAAAAACACACACGCACACGCGCGTACACACACGCACACACACACACACGCATACACTCACGCAACCACACACGTGCACAATTATTTGGAGGTCTGGCATCAACTAAAACACTAACTCGTGCTTAAAAAACAAAAGAGCCAAAGAGAATCATCGCAATGGCTGTGCATTATTTTGCCACAGGAATAAGTGGTGTAACGACAACTATATCTGATTCGTGTAACTTTACCAATGGAAGTATGTATTTAACGAGATTTAGTAAGTTTTGAGTTTTTTACCAACCCAACGGCCGAGAGCCACTTGTACTTTCCCAAAATCATTCAGTCCCAGCAGTGTACAATAATGCTTTGATTGTCGACCACCTTCTTAAGTTAACTAGTCGACGGTGTCGTTGCAATATACAGTAATAAAATAGTGAAAGGTACAAATTTCAGTTTCGTCGACGTGTTTGAAAATGTCGACATATTCTATCACACCGGGACAAGTGAATACCATCGAAGCAAGAGAAGTGCAACGTCTAGCTGGTCTACGGAAAGCCAGAAGCTTTCTAAGGCGGACGTGTTCTCAGAAATTTTCCCTATATATTTGAACAAGTCCTGTTCAAATAAATTCATTAAAGATATCAACTATGACCGCAAGAGCGGTAATGCGGGAAGTGCTTTCACTGTTGGACTAACGAAGCGCAAAGAAGCTGTATTCGATGTCAAAAAGAATGAGTGGCTCCGAATGGCAAAAAAAGAACAAGATGATGACGTAAAGAAGGGAACCAGTACTGGAGCAGAAATAAACTGCGCGTCGTGTTTTGCAAATTTTGCAACTGCAGTGACTTTGTAAGTAATACTTCACCTATTCATAGTGTTACATAAGCTACCTCTTTTCTGCTGTCAACTAGTTGAGGCCGCTTGTCACATTGACATACATGTACTACAACAGTCGGTATAAAGTATCGTTATTACTTAAAGACATTTCAAAGTCCAACATCGTTTTCTAAATTGTAAGAGCCAATCAGTAAGAATTATTGATTTCCTTACACGAAATACATGTTTATTGGTCTTATTGCGTTACCTATAATAAATTTTGAAAAAATGTCTGTTCTGACTGAGCCTCGAACTCGTGACTTCCTGCTAATTGTGCAGAAGCTCTGGGCCATTGAGCTAACAGTGTACTGGGACCAATCGTCGACCACAGAAATACAATCCACGTTATAGGAGGCATCTTACTCAAACTTGCTGATGCATGTAAATGCATACGATTGTCCTGTTGTCATTCATCGCGTTCATATGGTACGGTAAGAAGTGTTTGGAAATTTTCTTACAAGGACGACTTCTGTAATCGGCAGGTGGTTCCAGTAGCTTAGTGGACAAGAGCGTCTTATCATAATGTCCCAAGTTCGATCTTACATCGCGATAGAGATTTTGTCAGACTTAACATGTACATCACGTGGTGTGGCCAATGACGTCATGTGAAAAGACTGACACTTGATACCCATACCATAATTATTAACACCCAATTGTATGGAAGAGCCATCAGCTCAAGCCAATATCTAATTCTGTTTTTCCTTGCCTTGAGATAATTTATTTATCGACTGGAAAAAGAAAACAAAATAAGGGAAATGATGAAGTAGAAAATTTTAAACTCGAATTCGTTATACGCTTTGGTTATCAATGTTCATCTACATGTATCATTGATGTATTCGATATTTCAGTGAGCTAAAAATTAGTCGAGACAAGGATCAGCGGGTTGTGTTTGAAAAGTACATGCTACAGGTAAGTAATCAGCTGCCGACCCTGAACAAACTTTTAACCCAATCAACCATAACAGTCTCCATACTAACGTTTTCATAATTATACGTGTGTGTTCAGCAGTTTTCAACGTGACTTGAACCAGTCAAGTATCCGATTCAGTTATGCATAAATGTCGACGCCTTCCCATATTGGTGACATGTTTTACTTAATTACAAAATAATCCATAGTTTGACAGATTCAGACAAAGTTCTGTCCTTTGAGTTCATCAAAGGCTTGAAGTCGAATATTTTGAATGATATTTTTAAATGATACTAACAGAAGCAATAATGAAGTGTCCGTGTCATTACAGTTTGATGTGGAAGCAAGCTTGAGTTATACGATGTCCCTCACCACCAAAGAAGAATTCAGCACTGAGGTCCTCCAGCAACTATGGAGAGCAGAAAATCCCCAGACGTTTCAAATCCCAGTCAGTAAAGACGTGAGCCTGGTGGTGTCTTCAACGGCTGAGCTGTGGCTAAATGCTTCATTTGAAGCAAGTGCTGCAATGTCTCTGGACACAGCATTTAACACAACGTCTAGATTTACTGTTAGTAAGTACACGTTTAACATACAGTAGTGTTATTCCATAACATAAGATACAGTTCTCAATTTATTGAGATAATGGTAAAACAAATGATCGACTAAATGCCGGCCATGACATCCAATACATGTACATGCATGTACTGATATTTACTTCTCCTTTGCAATGGTGTAGTATGTACGTAGTTTGCGAATTTACATGTTGAGCTTCGATGTGGTTAGAGTGCAAAAAGGAAATAAAAGTTGTTGGCAGTGTTAGTTGCTTGGTTCATTGAGTCAATGTTATATTCCTTAACGCCACTGGAATGTTTCACCATTTGACTGAAACTTTGTTTTCCCACCATCGTGTGGAAACTAGCAAGTACAAAAGTGTCAGATCGGATGTTGAAGATTGATGTTTTGCGCGACGATGCACCTGTCACAATTAGCAAATCAGTAGTCGAAAAAGCAGCAGACGTGTCGGGGACTGTCAGTATTTTCCCGCAGGTAATTGAATACCTTTACATCATAGTATTTCATTGATATTTAATTCCACAAACTTGTTGAAACATGGTGTATGTGTCTTTATTGTAACCTCCGTAATGTGGGAAATCTTGATCTTTAAAGAAAGCTTATTGTTTGAGTGTCGAATAAGCAAGCATAAGAGATATCAAGTCAGGTGAACTGTACGTTTCTGTTTTTGATACTATCGGAAATACTTTTAAGGTTGAGTTCGAAACAGCCTTCAAGTGGACAGTGGCTGAGTCAATATTTGAGATGACGCTCAATGCACCATTAACAGTCAGGTAAGTTTACAAATTAGTCGAGGCAATATACAATTTTAAGAACACGTAATATCATTTTACGAAAAAACCAGTTATTTCTATTGACGAATAATTGGACCCATCATGGAATTCGTGAATGTTACATGTACTTCTTTCTACTTCAGAGTTGAGCCCACTGTGCAGATGAAATTTGATGTTCAGTCAGCAATGGGATATGCGATGGTTGGAACATTCAACGCTAATCTGACTTTGGACATGGTGTGGGAAATGAAACCAACTAAACTAAATATGTCTGTCATTGGAACATTATGGTAAGTTAGCTTTCAGTTTTGACAATACTTTCGACTATGTTTTTTTTGTCCAACAAAACATTATGAATAAGGTGGGTGTGGTCGTTAATTAACAGCTCAGTATATTCTTAGGGAATGGGATATTCTGACGGAATTGCAGACAGCGAAAACTTCGCTTTTGAAGAAACCCTTGTACCTCGCTAGCGCTGAAAGGCTAACTTGCGCTGTGGAAGCAGTCAAACCTTGCAACCCTTCCTCTACTAAATCGGGGAAAAACAGGTAAAACACTTCGGCGTGATTCTTTCTTAAAATTTTGACAGCTGTTGTCGCTCAGCATGCACGATGTAAGTAGTACATGTATAGCTGTGTAATTGCCATCTTGAAAAATTGTTTTGTTGTGCTCGATGTTGTGTCAATCCAACCAATAGTTTTGATTGTTGGAATAAGTTTTACCTTATCATTGATGAAATACTATCTCCGAAATTAGGATTACAACCGACGTGGATCAAAATATCACGGGGATTTTTAAATTCAGCAAACACCAACATGTTTTTCTTATTGCAAATGAATTATTTAAACTTGTATTTTTCTTGTTTAGACTAATGTCATTATCTGAAGGAAATATCGTCTTCACATCAAGCACACCCCCAATGCACCCCAACATGGCGTCTATGGTTCTGAAGTTTAGTAAACTTATAAGGAAAGAAACAGGATGGGAAAATCGTAAGTATCTCTTAATAACTGGGTCGTTTGTTGCACGCTTCCAAATACATGAATAAGCAAAAATATCACTAACATGTTGTACACCACGCCGCATTTTCTAGACCAAATAGCTTGGATTGTCCACAATTACTTAATTTGATTTTGTAGGTAAGCTAATCGTCAAAAATCCGCTTGATCCGTCTGATATGGTGGCAGAAGGTCGTCTGGTGACCCTTGATGTGACATCGTCTTCGTCTTCAGCGGAAGACCACGCTCTCGTTATGAATAAACTATCAGATCTTGCAACATGTGCAAATTTCTGCAATGTCAAACGAAGTAAACACGGCGTAACTGTAGGTGTTCAACCCAGTCTTCAGTCCAAAAACACGAGATACTTGAGTAGTGAGTATTTTAATATTATTAAAATATGCTATCAAACTGATATAAGTCCTGACAGAAGGAATTGGGGGATCGTATATCGTTCCACCAGACGAAGTGGCCCAATTAAGTAAGCAGTGATCAAATGGGTCACAGTTCATGTTTTGACAGTATTCGTACATTTCAGGGTACATGTACACGTAATATTAAATCATAGTATGAGAAGATGTGACACAATTTTATTAATTTGATTTGCATTGCCTTGATTTGCGTTTTTGAATGTTAACAATGGGTCATTGAAAAGTTGTATTAATTTTTAAAAAGCGTTGGTACAATGCCAATTTGATTTATTAATATTATTGTATTTTTGCATTTACCTTACACATATACATGTTTGAATATGGAAATAGGAGTCCTCGTGTCCAGACTTATCACTATATTTTTATTTTTGTGGTATGATTTCAGTTATGCCGAAAGCGCAACCAAAGAAGCTGCGAGTGTTTGATCTCCCTGTAGGCGAAGGTGATGCTACCATAATACAGTGCCCTAACGGTGACATCACACTTGTCGATATGGGCTCCCGATCGTCTTCAGATAAAGGTTTCTGGCAAAGCTCCCATGTTTCTACGTTTATGGGAAAAGAGAATGTTCATAGAATAAAACACGTGTTCTTGACGGGAACAGATGATGGTCGCAAGAACCTGTTGACGGATGTATTGGGACAATTACCGTCCATCAACTTGTACTATTCGTCCTCTGGAAATAGAGAGATGTCTTCAACGTTACAACGATTTACTCATATAAAAATTCAACGATGTCTTGGAGCACAACAATGTCCCGAGAAAGCTGTGTGCCCAGGAGTATCGTTGCAGATTTTGTCTTCTCAAATTGGATCTAAATCTTCTGAAAGTGGCCTGGTCTTGAAATTGATAAATGCTCATTTCAAAATGCTGTTTGTCGGCGATGTTTCTGAAAAACAATCAGTTGACTTGCTTAAGCTTAATACTGACGTCACTGCTGATGTTTACAAGCTTGGGCGTCACGGTAGTAACCGTAGTGAAGCTAACACTGGCAGTTTCTTGAGTGCCGTTAAGCCAAAAGTCGTAATCACGTCCGGCGATCCTACTTTAATTTATCGCAATCCAGCCTGCTCGGTCTTACAAGAGGTCTTAGATTCAGAAAACTTACTTAAGGCAAGTTCTTCTGATGCTCGATTCAGGACTCAACCAACTGCCCTCTGTGGAAATTCCTCTGGAAAATTTGTTATGACTGGTAGCAGCGGGGCATTATACACACACAAGCAAAACGAGAATGCCGTGAACCTTGTGACAATAGATGTTGATTATTCAACGAAAAAAGTGGACGTGAAGCCTGTTTTCACTGGTCGTAAGTTCAATTTTGTACCACTTCTTTACTGATTCAGAACAGCATCCTTTAAAAACACAAATTTAGCACTGCACTAATCTGGAATTTGAAGAAAGTCAGTTCGTTGTGGCAATGCCGTCAAACACAGTTGTGTGGCGGTAGGCACGTTAATTTTGATAAACTTTGATGTTATCTTGGGAAAGTTTAAAAGCAAAATGGATTCTAAGCGGTTTTTATTTTCGGCAGGTGATTTTCCAAGTCTAAGCTGGTGTGGTGATAGATTTCCTGAATTAAGTGAAGGGAAGTCTACCGATGCAGAATGGTCGATGGATGACGTTTGTCTTCCAATAGCTGCTCCAATCACAAGAGACGATGAAAGGTTTCACAGGTACTATTCGATGCAGCTTGTATGCAATTAGTATAAGGATGACTTGAGGGTGATTTTGCGCAATTGTATGTTAGCTGTTATTCCGAGAAAGGAAGCAATTGTTGTTATGCTAGTAAAAATATATTAACTCTCGTAATTTCTGTGTTATCGAATTACAAGTAGTTCATGTATTCTCACAAATTGTGAACGGAAAAAAGTCACAACTGCAGTAACCTTTGACAGTCAAATATTTCAACAAATCACATGCTAAATACATGTATGTTATTCAAATTATTACATGGCGTTTAGGACAACATTTTCTCAAATTTGATCAGAAAGGTTCAATTTTCAAATTCTCATTGCATTGTGTGTTGCAATTTCATTTCCTTAGTTGAGAACTGTACAATACACGCTAAACAACTAATGCATGGAGGTTTCCTCCTAAGTATTTTTGCTGAGATGTAGCCGTATGACGTTATTTATCTTGTCGCGAGGAGTGTAAAAATGGCTAGCTGCCGTTTTGGGCAACTGGACGAATGACTGCTCCAAAAAGTTTAATTGCGGCAGTATTGGTTCAAGTTGGAAGGACGACCTCCTAATGTCTCCCTCTATGCACAAAATGAAAAAATAGCAACGTGACTTCAATCGTTTAATGAGTCAGAGGCATAATTCAGCGAAAAGCTTCCCCCGTAGGAACGCCTCATGGCATTGCCACCGTCTCTACTTATAAGTAGAGACTGGGGTTTGTATAGTCATCACCAAACCTGCCTAAAATTCAGAAACTTGAATACAGTAGTAAGCTCACGAGCAGTGGAAGAAGACCTGTAATCTAGTGCCGTCCCGTATGTTGCTGAATGCACCCATCCTTTCATTGTGTCTGTCGTATTGTTGCTTGTACTTCTTCACAATTTTGCACCGTGGCAATGGAACAAAATATCATGAATAAATAGTCTATGGTCAATTCATAACCAAATAAGACTAAAAATAATAGGCTGAACAAAAGGATCCACAGTATAGACAGTGTAGAGATAAGCACTCTGAATCTTGGGCTCTGACATTTTTTAAAACTCGAATTCAATACACATCCGCCTTAAAAATGGTTTTCAAAGCAAATGTATAACATAAATTTTATATCACTACCTCAAAAGATAAAATTTCAAAGGTTAAAACAGTGACACTTGGTGTTATTTTTTCCGTGAAACATCAAAGCAGTAACCAAACTGGAAGCTGGTCAACTGCTCAACTGAAGAAGACGATTAAGAATAAGTCATAGCTGCACAAACACTTTTCACCTACCCTTCCAGCTCGCGTAACCAGTAACCTTCGAAATGCCTGTGACTGTGTATGCATGCGATACCATCACAAAGAAATTGACGCATACAAAGTAATTTAACTTCTATGTTGCTAGGCTTTTCTATTACTACATGAATGACGTTTCGTTTGCTAATGGAGAAGCAACAAGCAAATGGTGTGGCGTTGAAGGTGCACCGTGTCCGGACTGCAGAAATGCAGACGAAGATGATGACAACATGGAGAGATGTGCTGACAGAATGATGTCCTTCCGGCTGGCTTTTCGTTTGAGGCGGCTTGCATTCCTGACTGGTCAAGAATGGAGAGGTTTATCTTTTTACATTTAGGAGACCTAAATATCGAACGTACTGACACTTCTATAGTGAAATAAAGATTCGTCATCGCGGAATTTTTCCGTTACTAAATCTTATCGCTATAATCCATACGTATGTTGTGACTGATCATTTGAGCTCTCATACGCCATAAAATGTAATAATTTCGTAAATGTAACAACTGTTACATTTTACGTCATTGTTACACTGAACGTTGCTAAGACTCTTCTAAAATGGAGCAAGTTGTTACATTTTGCTTACATGTTGCATTTTACGTCGAATCCGCGTTCGAGAAATGTATCATTGACACAGTTTACGAAACCAACGTCATATCACAAGGAAAATGACCAAAACTACGGTCAGGAGTACTCGAGCATTTTTGGGCGAATATTTGGATACCTACTCATTTAGAGAATGGGCTCGGACAAAAAATTGCCCATTTATCGAGTCAGTAATTTTATGTAAAAATTCCAGAAATTCAGAAAAGGCACCATTTGAGATAGCATTTTGTCGAAAATGGCACTATTTTGGAAAGTATTATATGCTATGAAAAAACACTCTTTTGGTCGGCCCTTTTTGTATGCCTTTTCTACAGAAAAATCCTCCATGTTGACGCGGCATAAATTTGACTAATCATTATCATTATTACTGTTATTATTAGTATTAACATTTTCGAACGAGGACTTAGTGCAAAATTTAAACTACATTCTTAGCAAGTGCTAGTGCATCATGGTCCTCAAAGATTTTAAAATCATCTCATTTATGGTTCAATATTTTCACCGGGCATCCCATAAAGGACAGCGAGTGCTGTTTCAAAAGGATTTTAAAGGGGTTCTCATTAACGATATTGTGAGAAACACTTTGGTAGCTGTGGATGCAGAATAGGCCCACTTTTTGGAAAAGAGGAGGTTGAGATTAAAAATTGTCTTGGACTTGCGGCAACTTCAAAGCACGGTATCGTTGGTTGTATTACTAATAGGACTAAACGGTTTTCTATCAAATTGGCTCCCGAATTGAAACTGCCATGAAACATTTTATTGTAGACTTTTCCCGAAGAAATGCAACTTAGCCATTATCATACATTGGTGATGGTACGGATTTGAAATATCTGTGTTATCACACCGTGAAATACAACAAAACTACTTTTCCGTATTTTTGTATAGAGCAAATACATGTACCCTTATCATCTCTAGAAAAATATCCTTGACAATGCCGTAAGGTGTAATGTATTTGGTGGACTAAACCTATAAGAGTAACGGTAGTTTTTTAAACTCTACTCCCCCACCCAATGCTCACACTCACAGCATTGGTGTTTGAGTCTCCGATAATTGAAAAACACATGTGACAACTGGACCAAATATATAGCACAAATCATAAACGTATCATTCAAATAAATATCAAATGAAATTTAATTTCAACAAACTTGATGAACTTTAAGGTGAAAACTGTGTTTAAAGTACGCAAACACGCAACCTAAACAATGCAGCGCCCTTATTTGGCCAACTAGTCATAAATCAGTCGTTGCCATGGTAGATATATATGTATTACTACGTCAAATACTTCTTTGTCCTTACCGTGTTGTATTTAGTCAATGAAAGCAAACAAAAATCGATAATGGGTATAACATGTTTTGTATTACGATATTATTTTATTGATTCTATAAAAATTTAACAGGTATTTTTTTCATTAATCTTCTTTAAAACAACGTTTGCTTCCTATCGTCTGCTCAACCTAATGCCAGTTCAGAAGTACAAGTAGCAGAAGGCTGTTAATTAGTAATTTCATGTAAATTTGTTTCATATTTTGATTTGTTTACAACTGCTCCTAGTTTACATGAAATAAACACACACTTTATAAGTTCAAGTTTTTTAACAAATTCGCAACGACATATATCAATCAATCAGTTAATCAATATTCATTTAATTAATTGACCTGTAGCAATTGCTACCCAGCCACAAGTTGGACATATACTGTAAGTCACCATTCCCAATGAGAACGTACAAAAAATAGGCAAATCATACATGTATACAATAACAAAAAGACATTTATACAGATGTTACCGCTTAACACTAAAGATTCGTTAAAAGTAGTTCACGCTATACGTACTTTTCCTTTCGTCTAAATTGGCTTGCATATTACTTATCGCGATATACATGTAATATCCCACAATTTTCTTCGTGTGCGTTAGTAACATATACATGTACAAATACGATGTCATTGCTTCTGCTGTGCTTACCAAGGGAAGAATGTTTACTGTAATGTCGGATGCACCATTTTTATTGAGTGTTTATTTTGGAATAATCAGTACAATAAATATACAGACCCAGAAAGCGCCAAGAGGCATTGTTTCTTGGTTACACCATTGGTTCATGACTTGTCAACATAAGATTGCAAGAACTCTCCAACAGTAACAGAGTTGTTACTTGATCCTGGAAACTCCTTTCGCCTGGAGTTGAAACTGTACGGGGTACACTTGTGACCACACTAAAAATATTCATGATAAAAATTCAATGGAAAGCACAGGACACATCTAAAAATTCGATCCGATAAAGAAGCCGTTAATGGTGTGAACCCTTTTCCTCCGTAAGACAAATACCATGGAGTATGACGTCGTTTTCGTAAAATGTAAAAATTGTATATTTCTCGCATGTACAATCGACGTAAATTGTAACAATTTCATAAAATTTAACAACTTTGTACATGTTAGGAGAGGCCTGGTAACGTGAAATGCAACAATGACGTAAAGTGTCATTACATTTTACGAAATTGTTACGTTTTACGGCGTATCAGAGCTCAACCTAAATGTTGGACAGCGTGTTGCCGCGCACTGCAGGGCGCGGTAAACTGACTATCCATGTAATGGCCGCGGAGATTTTGTAGCAAAACTGCAGCTGATGTGTTTTGATACGTTTGCTGCTAGTGCATAGTTGTGTTTCAACAAAATTATCAATTAAATAAAATCTGGGACTACTTTCATGAAAACTGACCAAAGATTAAGGCGTTTAAGTCTTAGAAGACCAAAGATTATCTAAGCTACGACCGAAATTCTGGTTAATTTAAGACTGATGACGAAAATTCCGAGAAGACTGGTTTATGTATAGAAAGTCAAATTTTTGTCTTCGATCTTAAGTTACACAGAAATTATGTCATTTTTGACATAATTTACTTTCACTTTGTTGAAGTCCTCAAAGGCCATAAGCCCACTGCTAAGTTTGAACACATACATATTTGCGTACGTGTAAGCGGAGTAAACAACATCGAAATTAGTACACACCAAAAATTAAATACACAACAGAATTAATACGGACATTCTTCTAAGCGCTGTGTTCTTGTGGACATAGCGTGATACAGAAACTTAACCAGCTTCTTTGCAGACACCCGAACACTTCAAGTCCAGAATGCTTGGAAAGAACCGACATCGAACTCTTATGTGGATAAATCCGAAAGCACGTTATATACAGAAGGAAGGTAGGGCAAGTGTTGGATGACACCGTTGTTTCTGGATTATAATGTGGTTATCGGTGTTGCTGGTGCTGGGCTGATTGCAAAGCGGGTTTACAGCCTACTGAAACGTTGTTAATTTTATCTCTTATACTCTCTGAAAATGATGAGCAAGAGTCTGTAAAACTAGAAATGGACACTTCCTTTTGTTACGAGCAATCAGTTGTGATTTATGAAGATGTTTCTATCTACTCGGAGGTATTACACGATGAGCCCTGGATTCAAGCTACACATTGGAGAACAGATTTGAGATTTTGAGCGCAGACTAGAAATTACAGCTGCTTGGGTCGTCAAGTGCAACCTAGGATTACACATTTGTCGTGTACTGGCTCGGGCACAGACTAACAAAACTCATATGTTGGACCTATACAATTGAACCAAAATTAAGTTAGAGTTAAAGAATTAAAAATTAGGCACCAGGACTTGATTTGCTTGCGACAACTTGTTTCAAACTGCAATTTTTTCAGAGCTGCGAAGCTTCGCTTACTGAACGGGAGATCGAGTGACCTTTCGCGACTGTCCTCGCTGGCACAGTGCGCTGGGTTCGACTACGTTAAAGTTATCGGCAACAATGATATAGAGGTTTGTGTAAAGCCACAACAAGACGCGGTCGGAGAACTGGTCTCATTCCCTTTGACTCAGCTCTTTGTAGCAGGTTTGCCTGATCATGTACGTCATGAATATTCATATCCTAAACGTCTGAAAGAGGAGAGTCGCATCATAAAGCTTCTAGACGGTTCACAAAGGAAGCTCCATCTGTCGGAGCATTTCCTAATCGAAGACTTCGCTTATCCTGGAAAGAGGTATTTTAGACTGGACGTCAAGTTGCTGGAGTGTCTCGAAATCGTGAAAAGTAAATTTCCAAATTTCCGCATTCTGGAAGGATCAGGCTACCGGACGCGATACATAAACAATAGAGACATAGACTTCCGACATAAGGAAGAACGGTATCGTTTCCAAACCGGGCAAGCAGTTGAATTGTCCGTTACAAATTCTGAACTACTATACGACTTAGCCCACGTCGTGGCTCGTAGTTGTCTGCGTGTATTCAACACTGAACACATGACCCTTGGTTTGGGTGCACATCGCAACAAACTATACGTCGATTTGAGTCCTCAGCCACTGGTTGATAATGCTGCACGGATGAAGGTGTGGGAAGCAGAAGCAACGCCATGGTTTAAGAACCTGGAGTCGTTTGCTAGTGTTGTAAACAAAGGTATTGTTCCACTTGTTTCTAAGATGCAACATATGTGATTTATTCCACCGTATCCATCTATTATAGCCTACTTTTAATACACTTTAAGTAAAACTCGGCTAAGTACAGTACACTGAGGTGGCATATACACTGCTTCATTAGGGATGCCGTGAGTTGTTGGTGTCACTTTCACCAAAGGTACATGTTACCAATTCTCTTGGATATGTTTTAAAGTTTACTGTCCCGATTCACCGCACATGCATCATAAGAGCAACTATGAGAAGTAGTTGAGCGCAGGTATCATGTTTCTGCGTTCTACTTAACATTTAATACAAGGTGTCTATCACCAAGTTAGTGTAGATTGGAATCGTCTTGGATGGGCGATGGGGTTCGCTGCTCAATGAAAAGGTCCACAAAACACTAGGGTTGCGCCATCTTTTTCATTTCACGTGAGCTACATGCACGATTATTAACGTGGGGGTATCGTTGAAATACTGTTAATAAACACATGTCGTGACTGAGGTGCATGGGTTTCTTTGTTCAAACGAAGCCCATACTTGTCACCACAAGCTCATTTGAATAGATTTGTTTCTACAGTAAGACGGGATGGATGACATTGCCTGTCCTCTTAAAGATGTACCATCACAATCCTAACCGCTTTAATAGCATTAACACATATATTACGTCTACCTCTTTAACTACGAATCACGACTATTTTAGGTGGATCTCTCATTGACCCTGTCAATGATGGCAGAGCTTGCAAGGAACCAAAATATGGACAGAAGTTTTACTTCATTTCACAGCCATTCAGCAAGAAGAAGTAACATTTTAAAAATGATCGCCGTTGTATTACTCCCACTGATGTTTCCTGAAATACATCACAAAGTTTTTATGACTGTATTTAAGATTCTTCTTAATTGCTGTGTATTATGTTAGTTTTTATCAAACTGTTTCACTTTGGAATAAATGGAAGTACCGACAATGATTTCAAATCGTTCTGTATGGCGTCAGATAATCACGGATTGGGACGTTCTTTTATCCAAAAATCTATTTTCACATATTTACATTCCTGTAAAACAATAAGATAGAGGTTTAAACTTAGATACATTGTAAAGCATTGTTCTATGCAGCAGTCTCAATTTCATCTACTCAGTCTTTTTCTGTTCTTTGAAAAAATTTCAGATTAGCATTTTCGAAAAGGATCGACTTCTGTAAAGAAACTCTCAAGGATCGAAATCAAGGCGTGGTTAAGTTGAAGGATAATTTGAAAAACAAAGGCAACCAGCTCTACTCGACAGAAAAATATTTGAAAGAATGTTTTGTCACCAACTGCGGACCCGGCCTCGGATTCGGTGAATCTTTGTTTTGATTTTCTTGTGTTTTTATTAATCATGGTTTCTTTAGAATTGAGTCCTCAAACTACATGTAGTCATGAGTGACCACTCACATCTTGTGGCTTTGATGAGTTTACGTGATTTGGTTACTCCTGTGGTGTTTTGGCCGGCGATGCCTGGTCTCGAATAGAGGAGACGATATTCACTGCAATGGTGGCTCTATATACTGCATAACATTTATTATTAAACGGTGACCTTCGAGCTTTCATCATATTGCTCCGCTTCTAAAGAAGCCTGCAACGCAAAAGCTCGTCAAAATATTTTTTAAGCAATTCCTGACCCAAGCGCCATCTCGCAACACCTAATACAGAGTCATTCACTTTTATCCACTGAGGAGATTTTTCAAATACATGTACGCTCACCACAATATTCTCCCATTGAAGATAAACGCAGATATTTGACAAACTGTTGACTGAAAAAATGGCTGTTAACAGAAGAGTATCATGCGTCATTGAAATTCAAATCTGATGTCGACAGCATAGTACGAGGCAAGGCACTGAAGCAAGCGATTTCCCAAAAAGGATTCTAGGCTATATTTGAATACTACTGTACGAAACCTTTATAAATAACTTTAAACAGTTAGGACATACACTATATCTTAATTGCCTCTTTATCGGAGTGTGGCTACTTCTTGAAATCGCCATTGTCTAGTTTACATCAAAGGCAAAAGGTCGCATTTCCCGTATAAGGGAAATGTGATACGGCTACGTCTTGTGGGAGAAAAACCGACGAAGTGACGAGAAATTGCCAGATTGTTTTTTTTTTGAAATTTAAAAATAGAAGATTAATCCTTTGTTGTCAATAGCAATTCAAAAATCTGTACGAAGAAACCGTGGATACATGTATGTAATGCAAGTTCGCCTGTTTTTCGCGCTCCAGTGGCCGGTTGCATGAAACTGTCTCAAATAGGGACTCAACTAAGTTCTCTTAATCTAAAGCGCATTTGTTGGCTTGTGAAAATACTGATTGTCCCCTCTTATGCTGTTTGAGTCATATTACTAAGTCAATTGTTGACTTTGATAAAAAACCGAAAGTGAACTCCACGTTGAATTCTTTTAAGAATATTAAAATATGATTATTATGGATCTTTTTATGCAACGCCTGTAGTTTAAGGACTAACTTTCTAATTATTTTAACTGAATTATGGGTGTTTTCAGTTATATATATATTATTGGAAGATGTCATTAGTCAAAAAAGAGCTCAAGATAATGCCATAAAAACTATACGCCTAAGAGTATAGAGCGAAACAAATACGCAAAAGATTTGGGAACTTAGTCCCTATTTGGGACTGTTTCATACATTCGGGCACAGGCCTCGTTAAGCGTAAAGCAACGCCACAGGTTAGCTCACCGGAAACTTTATGGTAGAGAGTAATCGCTCCTTCTATTTTAGGCAAAATATGGGAGAAAAAAGTTGCATCTTGCTTGAAGTTTCTGTCCAACTTTGTTGCAAAGGCCAGCATTCCTTTTGGAAACGTGGAGAAGACGAGTTTCTTTAATTCAGCGAACACGAACTCAAGCGTCCATTCTCTGGCATGTGACACTTCGCTATGCTTGGAAAACACGCAGATATACTCGTTTCTAAGTAGGTATTCTGGATGTTTAGAAATTGATTGTGTTCTTTTAAATTGTGTACTTTAGAGTCTTGTCTGATAAGTGAATTATACCTTAGTGACGTGAAAAGCATGCGGTGTCGTCTTGTTGCATAGCAGCCAACACCAGTTTTCAAACCAAA
This sequence comes from Phoronis australis, assembly GCA_002633005.1. Taxonomy (NCBI): domain Eukaryota; kingdom Metazoa; phylum Phoronida; family Phoronidae; genus Phoronis; species Phoronis australis. Next base: position 48,710 of record NMRA01000953.1, on the reverse strand, counting down.
CCATAGATCATCGAAATTCGTCTGTTTAAGTTTCGTCGCTCAATATCGAATATTCATTTCTTTTCGATTAGATCACGTTTCAATTCCCACAAATTCTCAACAAAATCTTGACAAAAGAGGCCACGTGCACTTTGTCAAAATCGCGGTAACACATTTGGCCTTGGAAGTTCCATTACAAAAAATAGCTATAGTTCAAAGTAAAGTGTGACTGAAATTCGAAAATGTGTCGGTTTATTACAATTGCTAAGCTGTCAATTAAAGGCTGATGAGAAAAACGCCAAGTTAGTCAGAGTCTCGAAAATTATGTCAATTTCATTCTGAGGAACTCATTGTATATGCATGTATATACAAAGTATTTTGTCAGAATTTTTGCTCTCTTAGAAACAACACTGTTCGTACAACACCATGCACATGTCCATGTACATGTATGTTTGCATACCGTGATGAACATCGTTAAGGTAACTGTGTACACGTAACTTCGTTACCAAGGATTTTTTCCAATAAATTAACAACTATTAAAAGTAAGCACAGTCATACTATTACATATGTTTAAAATCCTAAGGAATCAGTCTGTACCTGTGACCGCTTATTTCAGAGGAACTGTTAATGACGAGGTACAAGCCGAAGACTGGTGCAAGTATTGAAGAGATGATTTATGACAGTCGAGACAACCCGAACCCGTCACTAAACTTGCTCGAGCAGTTTCTAGCCATGAGTGCTGTTGGTGAAGTCAATGTCTACATCGAAAAAGATCGAGACTTTTCTGCCCTAAGAAATGTTCTTAAGGTAATTCTGTGTGTTTCGTTTTACACATTTGTTATTCAATCGCACGAATCTGACTTCGATAGTTATCCACACAAAAATTATTCATTATTGTATCAATCCGTGGAATTTTGGTTACCTTTTGAAGCGTGACATCGCAATTTTCCTCAAGAATCTTTGATGAATATCACTATGTTTTTGGAATAAAATTAATAGCGCTGTGTTATATTGTTTCACTTCAGATTCTGCTGGTTTTCAACCAAAACATTTCATTCGTCACAATACATGTCAGTGAGAACGTCAACAAGGAAAAAATACAAGATAACCTGTCCAGAACGACTGAATTCTGGGCAACCGGGGAGTGTCCAAGATGGAGTAGAGTTTCCATTGCGCCATTCAGTGTCGTTAGAATAGCTAAGCATAGGCTTCGTCGAAGTGTCGAGCTCTCGGAAGTCAGAAACAAACGAATGGCTGACGTGCACAACTGGGAAATGACATGGCTTACTAAAAACTGATTTTGTATGTGTTGGCTTTATGCACCATATTAGGATCAATATGCGATCTATAAAGTGTGAGTTGGTGGCCTCTAATCATTAACTTTGCCATTACATGCAGACAACAAGTACTTAGAATTGAGGTGTGTTAGTTGAAGTCACAGAAGCTGAACAATAATTGTATAAAACATAATTTTCATTATAAATTATGCGTGTAAGCCGACAGCATGCACGAGCCCATTTCATGCTCCAGTCGAAGTGAAACTCAATCCTAACTCAGCCGAATGCCTGAAACTGAAGATTGCCTACTTAACCCAGGATCGCCTGGATTACAAATCCGCTTGTGATCAACAAAACGTCAAATTTCTGCAAATCATGCGCAAGTCATGATGCTTCGTGGCACAACTCCAAATAATTCAGAGTAGTTTCATGCATCCATTCTGTGATAAACTCGACTATGTTTACACTCACTCAGAGGTGAATTGCTACGCCAGATGACGTCATATGGAGTCTGCAAGGCATTCTTTAAATTGTTACATCCATGCTGCGAGCGTAGGACTAAGCGCGTCGCATGGATATCACCTATGGGACGCTACCATTGTTGACTCTTTCTAGGATGTCCTAATACAGATTCCATTCATATCGTACCTTGGGCGCTCATCAGCCGGTTACCGACAAATACTTTTGATTATCTTAATTATTATAACATGTAAACGAAGGATGCGTGTCTACCGATTTCTATGCGACCAGCTACGGACTTAGTTTCCGATGGTAGTACGTTGATAGTATGAACGGTTTATACTGTGTCATGAGAGAACTCCGGCAACACGTTGGCGCAAACACAAACTCTTTGGTAGTTTACGTCACAATGNTGCAAGGCATTCTTTAAATTGTTACATCCATGCTGCGAGCGTAGGACTAAGCGCGTCGCATGGATATCACCTATGGGACGCTACCATTGTTGACTCTTTCTAGGATGTCCTAATACAGATTCCATTCATATCGTACCTTGGGCGCTCATCAGCCGGTTACCGACAAATACTTTTGATTATCTTAATTATTATAACATGTAAACGAAGGATGCGTGTCTACCGATTTCTATGCGACCAGCTACGGACTTAGTTTCCGATGGTAGTACCTTGATAGTATGAACGGTTTATACTGTCTCATGAGAGAACTCCGGCAACACGTTGGCGCAAACACAAACTCTTTGGTAGTTTACGTCACAATGTTAATTTTCGCGTTCAGTTTTGTCACACGGACGGTAACAACTTGGAGACAACTGATCTCGCGTATATGTACAACATGAGTTGTAACCCACTAAGTATCCTATGTCACCGCCTGTTTCCCCATTCATCTTTGGGCCACTGGGAATAACTGCCCAACTCTCTCACCACGCCCCACGCTATGCCGCAGAGACTCGGACAAACTACAGTGACTTGAACCCGCTTACCCAAGAGGAAGGGGATCACAAGTAGGCCTAGACATCCACGTTCTTCTCAAAAGTATTACTCCCCTGTCATTTAACTCAAGCCCTTTTTATTTTCCTTCCACACCCCGTTCATTGTGACCTCTGCTGACTGTCACGTGCATGGTCGCGTTGAACGTGAAGCCGAAGCTCTTTATGATTGGCAATGAAAATGACGTCCAAGGCAGGTTGTCTTCACAGTTACATTAGTCGCAATAATTACATGTACCCTGTTTTTTCGGTCGGGCGACGGCAACTCCTTTGTAAACTCAGTATCTGTGTTTGCTACGCTGGTGTGAACTATTCAAAGATTCTTAACAAATATTTTAGAATATGTATTCCTCATTGTTGTTATGAATTTAGTCAGGTACTCATCCAACACTATACAACTCTATTTGTTAATTGGATCTTTGATACCACTTGATACATTTACATTGTTCAGTAAAGATTCAAGACGCAACAAGGGTGACCAACTAATTGCTCCAACCACCTATTCGAAATTCACAGATAAGAGTTTTCTGAAAGAAAACCGAACAAAAACATCCATTGTGTAGCTTTCATATGTACATGTACTGTGGATAGCTCATTATGTGGGTTGCAATGCTGGATTTCCACAAAAGCTTAGAAATAAACTCATTTCTTCAGAAAGTAAAATTTAGTGATCCCGGTAAATGTATTGTATATTACCTTAAACAAGAGAAATTGTGACATTTTCTCGAAGGTGATTTCACTAAAGAAAGTGATTCTGGAAAATAGCAGTGTTCAAAACAAATTAAAAATGTCATTCTGAACGCATATTGCACAGTTACCACGGTGAGAATTCGAGAATGAAAATAATGAACTAAAACCTGGACTGAAAAACGAGACCTTCGGATAAAAGAGCGAGACATTTGGATCTATGCCAAAACGCAATGTTCGCTAAAAAGACACAGACTAACCGGCAACGTTTTTTGTCCAACAACCATAAGCGCTCGACGGTGTTTTGTAAGGCGAATGTGAAATTATAGGTGCCGCAAAAATCCATGAAACTTCCCGATTTTTCTTTTTAGTCGAACAGTGAAACATGGCTGTGTTGCGTGGGAAATTACAATAATTTGATAATAATATGTCAGTTTCGCCATTAGGCAAAAAGCGGGACATTATGCGGCGGGATGGCGGGAAAAACACAAATAGTGGGACAGTTTCCAAGAGAAAGACAATGGCAAGCATGTTGTCAGTAACACAAAATATTAGATTGGAATCGTTTACAATGAACATTTTTATTGTTTAAATTTTATTTCTCGGGTATATGTTAATACTGCAATACTGCTCAGAAATCGAAGTATTAAAAAGTATATGGGCAACATGGAAATATTGCCCAAATTATTATAGCAATAATTTTAACTTGTAAGCATGTATACCAGCGTACAAACACACACACACTGACACACGCGCCAGATTGTCTTATATAAGATCGATGTTAGGCGAAACCTTTCTGTTCTAAGCTAAATAATGCCTGTTTGTCAAAAATAGAATTGCGCATACGTTCACATGTATTTATATATGTGAATATGCGTTTAATAGCCTAATATTCTTTTACAACTAATACTGTATGCCCATAAATTTTATAGTAACATTTCTGGAAGTTTCCATGAGAAGCGAGCCAATATTGCGTTTGCTAAAGAAATTTAACAGGCTCGCATAAAATTACGCACAACTAAAATGAACACCCGGAAAGTTTACTTAAAAATTATAAATTGAGTATCAAACTGGCAGTTGTCAATAAGCTTCACGACGCGATTACCTTATCATGAAAACATAGCGTCAGACCAAGTAACAGGTTTGAACCGCGTCTAGTCTAATCAGGTACTATCATATGGACACACCAGCATTTCGTAAAGGAATATGTCTGTCGTGATCCACTTGTTCTTTTTGTATTTCCTGGTATTAAGATTGGAAGCAAGGTGAGTTTTTCAAATTTACATGGCCTGTTCTTTGTTCTTCTTTAAATAACGAGTGTATTTAATACGCATTCATTGTTGTTTGTATTTTATGGTTCTTTTATAATCCTGCAGTTCTGAAATTATACCCTCCTCATTTCCTGAATACACTGTTACATGTAGTAGCAGATGCATAATATTACAAACGTGTCAGAGCATTGACAGTTGCCTGTGAACTGGAAGGGTAAGAACTTTCTTTGTGATTTACAAGATGTCCAGGTTCGTTTTGTACATGCTGAATATAATAAAGTGAACTCATTTTAAAAACTTTGAAAACCCAAGTGTTAAGAAAGCTCTACACAATTACTGTTCTTAAAAATACTAACAGACATGTTAAAGTATACCAAACACGATTTTGGTTAATTAACGGATATTAAAAACGACGTTCTCATCTAGTGTGTTGCTATATATGTTGTGTTTCTAAATTCACAGGAATCACAGAGATAAGGAATTAGCGTGCAAGTTCTACTTTGACACGTAAACTGTCTGCACAGTCACGCTCAAGAAGACAGCTACTCTTTGGGACACATTGTTGACAATGTCTTGTAAATCAAAATGTTGTTTGTGGTAGTTACAAGGTCAAAATGAATCAATACACAGTGCCGGGTTCTAACGAACACCGCTAATTGGCTTATGAGAGAAGTCGGCAGGATATGCTTAAATACTTGCATGTTCCATACATTTTCCACTTCATTTTATCAACGATGACCCTTCCATTAAGTTAATACTTTTATTTGTGAAAAAACATCAAATTTGTTAACCTGCTGATGTAGCGTTTATTGGTATGGAACCAGAGGAAGGAGTTTAACATGAGTTAATCGAGAGAAGCTTCAACACAAATAATGCTCACGCAATGGAACTTCAAATATTTTCAAATTTAATTGAGTGTAATCATATCACTATTTAGTTCACTGTTTATTTTTGGTGTTGCAACACCTGCTTAAATGTTGGATGTAGTGGGTGACAGTGGTACTTACTCGACAGCATCACACGTAATCGGTTGTCCGAGGAAACCCGCACACTTTAAAAAAAATACATTTAAATTATAAGTGAAATAAGGCAAACATACACTGAGTTGAAATGTTTATAAAGTACATTGGTAATATTTTACGCCTGCCAAAACTCACACCGTGTTTTAAATTCGTGGATGTAAATAAAAAATTGTTGTTTTACTCACTTGATGATAATGACATTAATCATTTATAAGTGTTTTAATTTTCTTTGAAGTGATGGGTATTTGATGATGCCGGGTGGTTAAATTATCAGTTCTATCCACTGCTGGCTTGAAGTAATTTGTACTGCTGCTTTAAAGCCTGCAATCAAGAAAATAATAAGGAATCATTGAATCTCAACGAAAGTAACCCTAAAAAACAAAAATACGAGTTTTCAATTAATTTTTAGCATAAATGTGGCGCAAGAATTTGTGGTTAAAGTACAAACATTATCTCACTGATTCCTTCAAAAGTGGGGCAATAACAAAGCAATATCACGTTCTGATTTCTTTCAACAGACGACTCCGTCATGCCCAAAATGAAGACAACTCGAACATCGTTCACTGCCACTGATCTGAAACTCAAACAGGGGCGAGAAGTATTTTACGACTGTTAAGGCAATCACCAAAGTCGGGTTATACACGATCTTTACGTCAGTTGGAGTGGTTATCAACAATAAACCTCCCACGAGTGGCATTGTCTTTAATGTAAATCATTTCTCAAGTAAATATTCGAGCTCAAACACGTCTTGCATTGACGCATCTTGGAATGGATTTGATGATCTACATTCGCACATAAGACAATACACTGTATCGGTCATCAAGACACGGTTGAGCTGTGTCACTTGAATTTAAAGCACAGCATGGCGTACAACGTCCATGTAAAAGCAGAAGATGCAACTGGTCATGTGTCTGAAGACGTCCAATCAGATTCCCTCCTTATTGACATAACGCCTCCAGAAGGTTTCAACTGTGAGGCTTGGTCTGGGGACAGTTCACACATTACGTCGATAAATGATGTGGATAAAAAGAAGATCTATATATGTAGGCTGATACTGGACGCTCGTGAGACGTATGAGCTCATTTTCTCATCAAACAAAACCAAAGTTCAAGCATTCATGTTATTCTTAGATTCGCGAAAAGAACTATACTTTACCGAAAGGTCCGTAGCAAGCTTCAGGTTTTGTGTCGAAAACACTGCCGTGTACGAATTGGTTTTGTCAATAGAAGGAGATACAACGTCAATTTCTATATCGTTACGGAAATGTACAAAAGAGAGTAAAGATAGTAGCAGTGTGTACCTTCGCCAGTTAAGTCCCCTTACTGTTGAGCTCACTTTAGATATTAAAGATCGCGAAAGTGGGATCCACAGGCATCTTGTCGGCATTGGCACGACATCTGGTGGCTTTCGCTCTTCATAACATCGGCATACAACAGCACGTGACTTACGATGCTTCCTACCCCACGGTTCACCTCTCTACGCAACAGTCATTTCATAAAATAATGCTGGTGTCAGGTCATATTTTCAATCAAAGGAAACTGTACTTGACCACTCATCACCTGCAATATCAAACATCAGTATCGAGGTTTTTCCATCAAATGTGAATAACACCGTTTCCATACTAACATCATGGAGAGCACAGGACAGCGAGAGTAACATCAAAGAATGCACCGTCGAGCTTGGTTTTTATTAGTTTTACATTAAAAGTTTTCGTTTTTGTTAAATTAGGTACGTGAGGCACTAAAATACTCTAATGTATTAAAAATGATACAAACAAGCATTCCATCAAAAACACGACTTTTGATTATACCACTTACCCATATATTCTGTAACGATTTGTAATTAACTTATATGAGAAAAGGTATCTGACCACTTCCCAATCCCTAGAAACCACGTGATTTCTATGTTATTGGGAACAAGTTTAGACCAGCTTCCCAGGTATAAGTGGTCTCAATCAAAAGTTAATGTTGAGACAAAGGCAGCTTTGTAGCAGCTTTGAAAACCTGGAAGCTGCTCAAAGATATGGGTCTACAGGAGGAATAGAACAGGAAAGTTTCATCATTAATATTTGTCATGGAAAGAATTTTGATTTCACGGGCAACAGCCATCACCGTGTTCCAAACAATGGGTCACTTAGGCACTTCTGGACCGTTAGAAGTTCAAAGATATATACGTGTAGATATTTGCCCAACTTTCATTAAACTTTTCCTACGGTTTTATCTGATTAGAAACAAGTCAAACAGACAACGAAACGTCTGTATTGCTTGATGATTAGAGACATGGCCACTGAAAGTTGCTTTACCTCTTTCATAAATTCAAGACTACTTTCCATTAGATCTGCATAACTGTTTTTCATAATGTTTCTTCATCCCCGAGACTTGAACAAAAGCCCTTATTATTTGCAACCCAAATTTGAAGAAGATGCATCACTTTTGAAGACTGAACTTGGAATCGTAACACGTTGGTTGCGACTTTGGAATGGCATTGTATGATACGAGCGGAGCAACTTAAAGAAGCGGATACAGTTTAAATCGAAATGCATTTAAACCTCAAGTCTGGCCTCTTGTAGGACCTGATATACGAGAAATCGATGACACTGTGGTAATCAACTGGAAAGACTGCTTTGACCAAGAAGTCGCATTTTTGTATGAGGTCTGTCTAGGTCTCTCACAAGGCGCTTGTGACTTGTTGCAACCAAGTCAACCTAAAGAGACTTCAATCTCTTTGAAGTCTGAAGACATTGCTGGGAATCTTAGTCGAGTAATATTTGGATTGGTTACAGCCGTGAAACCGTCAGGGGTTTACTACAAAATGGACTTTTCTGTTGTCATTTAGCAAACCATTGACGCGAAGTTCATTTGTATATGATGAAGAACTATGTCACCAGTCTATGTTTCAAATTTTAGCTCCACGTGTCGAAGCTGGTACGCTATAGACTACCAAACTTTGACCAAAATCATTTAACACAATGTACATAAACTTCTTAGTTTAAATGCATCACTGTGCCCAAGTCCCGGTCAGGGGCAGAAATTTTTCCATCTCATGCTCATAAGATTACGTAATTTGGCCATTAGGTGGCGTGCAGTTCAAACTTAAAAAGGTGTGTGATTCTTAAATATATTTTCGAATTATTTTTGCTTCCTCAGAGCAAACAACATCTCATGCCTTTGCTGACACAAGAACGTGCTCTTTATTATAGAAAAGCTCATATATTGATTTCATGAGTTTTTGCTTGAAAAATTTTGTATTCGTCAGACCCTGGAATTTTTACAATGAGCTCCTTGTTTGGCATTCGCAATTTTTGTGTTTGTCGTTTTATTTAGATAAATTTAATAACAGTGTAACACTGAAAATTCATATGCTCATTTAGTAGTGCGGATGGCAACTTCTTAAATAAATATGCGTTTGACTGCAATGTGGTGCTGTGTTTTGATCATCATCCACAAATATCCGTTACGCTCTCCTTGCAAAAGGTTCAATCTGTCCCTGTGATGTTCCACAAATTTCCACAAAATTGAACAGTTGCGACAATTTGCGACTTAACGACGAGTGACTGCCATTTGAACAAGGTCTTCTTAACGACAAAAAACGGCAAGTTATGGAAACGAAAGATAAAAAGGCAAAAAAGACTTTTGTATTGAGCTTCCTGAAGGCGACTAACGGTTGTTAAGCAGGTAAATTTCACGTTCAGAGTCAGTATTCTAAAAACAATTCGGGACAAACTGGACAACTCTAACTACATTGGTAAGTGGCATTATCACCATTCTTATATTTAAACACTTTCTTTTTGAGAAGCTTCTTCGAGTTCTTCTGTTTAATTCTATCACAGCACTATCCATGCATTAGTTGATGTGTAATTTGTCTGAAAGCACTGTCTAGTACAATGAGCAAACCAAAAAAAAAACGTTAAAACAAATATGATCCCGTGCATTCTGTTTCGCCATTTACCGTTATAAAATTAGTCGTATCTTCTTCCTACTCAATTTAGAACTGTTTTTGGGCTCGGGAGGAACTAAATGTGAAGGTCAGACAAAGTGTTACGAGCTCGACCTAAGGAAATTGTAAGCTCCCTCTAAACTCAGAATTCACGCTTGTTTTGAATAATAAACCATTTAAATTCATGTTCATGAACTCAAGTTGCCTCATTCAGGACATGTTTTCACACATAGCGGTGTTGTAAAAAAGATGATCCTTTTCCGAATTGCATTACTTCTTCAGTAATTTCACATTTCATTGTTTCAATCTCATGCTCATGGGGTACTTTAACCACCGACACTATTTCTTAGTTGGTAACTTGAGTATCAATCTCCCCGCTGCGTGGTGTGTATACATGTAACCGCTGCCCATTTACTGTCGACCTTACCTTTGGCTTAGTTTGACTCGATGCACATGAAACTCCACGGACAAAATCAAAAGGTTTTAGTAATTAAATTAATTAAGCATTCCAGAAACACTTAACATTCGAGTAAATGTTAAAATAAAGAACATGGTTAAGGCATGAATATGGTATATAGACAAAAACAATTCTTATTAAATAATTAAGTGGATGCCAAATCCGGTACTGCCCAATTAACATTCATATGGGCTGGATGACTCACATACATTTTTCTCACGTGAACTGGAATGTGGAACGACAAGTCTGGTTAATAACATTGATTACCTATTATTTGCTATTACATGGGCGAATCACATAGAAAAACCCATATGCCTTACATTTCATCGTCTGCAAAACACTAAAAAGCGCGCCAACCAAACAGTTCTGGAATTCCTAGAAGGTGACAAGGTTATTGTTGACAAATCAGGTGTCACAACCGCACGTACTCCCAGTCGGAAGGACATCCAAACAACTTCTTAAACTGACCCATCTTCGGAAACAAATTCCATGCCCACGTTCATTCAAGCGGAGACGAGCCCCAACTCAAGAAACGCAGCGAGACTGTCTAACAGTGCTGTCTCAAGGTCATTCCTGTGCTCACGCGCGGAGAAGCCTTGCTAACTCTTATTTCTAAGCATGTTTGTGTTTTAATATTACAACTTAAAATACTATTTATTAGATTATAACTTCAGTATTTGCTACGAAAGCTGAATGTAATATGAATTGTTAAGCTTAAAATAGATTTATTAACAAAACGTATCTGAATTACTGCAAGCCTCGGGATTTTAACAAAATTTCCAAAAGTGTTTGCCCATGTCATCAACTTGAGATTCGTGTAGGATTCTCTATTAATGTTTATTGTGAAATAGTCAATGCAGTAAATATAGAGACCCAGAAAAAGCCAAGAGCCTTTGTATCTATGCATAACAGTGCAGCACAAAAAAATTGATATAACATCATACACAAATACATAAACTGGTCAACTAATGTTAATATTACAATGATACATGTATATATTAAATATACAGCAAATATGAAAACAAATATCCTTTTTCATACACAATAAGCAATGTACAGTCAAGGTGATGATCCGAAAAGAAGGCTAGCACAATTGTCATGTTTATGACGTTATAAAACTCACAAAAAAGATTAAACATTAAAAAGAAATTTTAAACTATTTCGAATAAAACTTTAATTTTTATTTAAGTCAAGTTCCATACAACCATTTTTAAAAACATTGATTTTGTTAATTATCTCTGGAAGACCTGAATATTTTTATAAACATTGGGGTACTGTTCGAGTGTCTGGAGAAGCTGTGTCCCCTGCTCCCCGCGTTGCTCATTGGAGCGAGGCTTACATTAAGCATAATACCTTGGCCCAGTCTATGCGTTGTCATCAGCTAATAGCGCTGTGAAGAAACGAAAGACACATTATAAATTGTAACCTGTCTGCTCAACATAACAAGTTGTTAAACATTTGTTATTAATCACCTAGCCGACCGTTATCAGAAGCTGGAACTTCGCCAAAGCCGTTTCAAATGATACAGCTGCAAATTACATGCACACATGATACGGCAGCTTTCAACGGAAGAATGGTTCGTTTGCTTCAGTTGATCTTATTATTTTTTTTCATAACTGAAGTGAATTCAAGGTAAGACATATTTCTGATATTTTCAAGTACGATAATGAATGAATCTACTAAACAGTAACGTTTCTAGTCTGAGTGCTCAAGTGTTACATCAGAGCTCTTGTCAAAATTGATAGGTTTTTCTCATTAAGTTCTTTCGAGTATATATCACAAAACCAATGTTCTCTCTTTGAAAGCTTTGTTTTTTTAGAAGATGTTGCGTAGGTCAAAAATATAATCTTGGTATGCTTAGTACATTAAGTTTCGTCCCAATATTTTTCAAGCTCAGTAACTGTCCTTTAATAACGCTGAGCATATTAGTAATATCAGCCGGGCGACACCCTACATGCTTAAAAGTTAAGAGTGACTCCATATAAAAGCCAACAGGTAGAGGCTATACATATTTTTAAACTTAGCGCATGAGTTTGGTTTCGTGAAATGTAAAAAATCACTTTTTAAGAATTTCCATCAATTATTCTTTATGACCTGTACCTCCATTATGCAATGAAAAATTGGCGCAGAAGAAGACGAATTTGATTGCTGATCATTTAGTGATACGGTTTGAAAGGACTGCGATTTGATAATTTAATGGCCCAATATTTTCAAATATGTGTGTCTAGAATTTGAGCGGCAAAAATGGCTATTTGGAGGGTTTTTTTAATGAAGCACTTTTCGGTAAATTTTGACACTCAGTAGCAGCCATGTTGCACCTTTCCAAAAACTGATCTTTTGTTCATCCATTCCTAACTTGTTCATAATTTAAAGTGAAATTCTTACCTCTACCTAGTTTTTCTTTATAAAGCATTACACGAAATGCACTTGGTCCAGTTAAACAGTTCTCAATTGTTTCGAAGGTTGCTACAAACTTTAATATCCAGCGATTGCCAGAAATTTGGTGTTTGCATCCCCGCAAACCCCAAAATCGAATACTTCTGGCCGTGCGGCAAACATAAGGACTAATAGGTAACAATTCACGAATGACAACTCGGTTCATGGCATATACTACTTGAGGTCAATAAAGATCAACGCAAGCACCGGATGGACTTCATACATGACGAATGATTGGCTCTTTGACGTAGCAAAGGGGGGTGGCTCAGGTACCCCGGTCGCCTTCGGAAAGGGGTGCCAAACAGGTGTTGTCCAAGGGGCGCAAGGCACCTGTTAACTGTGGGGTAAGGAGGTTCTCGCCACGCCACTGGACTGACTACTGCCATTCCAGTGGTTCAGGGTTCAGAAACTTTCTGCGTGGGTGAAAACAGGCACAACCTTATCTTCGGTGGACACTTCATATGATTTGACTCCACGGCTGGTCCTGCTAAGTCACAAATTTATTACTTGGCAAAATAAATTTCGCCAAGTATATTGCTCTGACACTAAGTTTGTTTTTTTTGTTTTTTTTTCCTTTGTTCGCACGATACAGGTCGCAATTTTTGTCCGATCATCACGAAATTTACACATAACGCGTACTTTCGGAAGTACTGGAAGCCTATTGTTTTTCGTTAAAATCGGATCCAAGATGGCGGCTGTGGCGGCCATTTTGTTTCCATTTAAAGGTTCAAATGCTTCTGGAGGCTACAATTTTTTACGTAAAAAGCTAAGAATCGGCACAGTAAATGGACCGGAAGTTTTCTACAAGTTTACCGGAAATTGTTTACTTCCGGGTAAAGAAAGTGGAAATATCGGCAATCGCGCATGTGCACCTCAATTTTGGCCTAAAAATGTTTTCTCCTCTAGAGGGCGTATTATCAGACCAATTCCTTCGAATTTTTACAGGTATTAGTTTCTTGTAAAATGCTATTATACAAAGCCAAAAAACCGAAAGTTGCTTTCAAGATGGCGGATATGGCGCATGTTGATCCATTTTCAGTCGTCTGGAGTGCGTTTTTAACCGGGAAAAGAAAAAGACGTGATTTTTTTAATGTAGATTCTTTGAAGTAAAATCTTTCAAATGGCCTGTAACAATTTTTTGTCAGACTTACCGTTTTCGAGTTATTTGACTTTGAACGCAAAATTTCATTTTTTTTGAAAAATTTACGGGATTAAGCGATACCATCAATTTAGATAGAATTTTGAACGGGCTTTCAGAAGATGTTTTTCATTTTTCGCTAGGACGTCTACTTTTCGAGTTATTTGAGATTTTCTGATTACACTGTTCCTTTGTTGAGCGATCTTGCTGCATCGATGTTGGTTTATCTTCTATTGAACTAGACTGTAGCCTATTTCTTATTGATTTATGACATCTAAGTTCATCATATGAATGTTGTGATGTTTTTCATCATCGCCACCACCATCATCATATTCGTCGTCATCATCATCATCTTCGTCATCATCTCCGTCGTTATCTTTTCCGTAAATTTCGCCAAGTGTCGCACAAGACTGTATCCTTTTTCTTACTGATTTCGGACTTATACGTTCGTCATGTGTATGTTATTATTACTTCTTTTGTTCATCTTCGCCACCACCGCCGTCATATTCGTCGCCTTCGTCATCATCTTTATCGTCATCTTTTTGGTTAATTTCGCGAAGGTTCGCTCTTCGGAGCGCTTTCATTTCTACTTGGCGAAATAAATTTCGCCAAGTATATTGCTCTGACATTAAGTTTGTTTTTTTTGTTTGTTCGCACCATACAGGTCGCAATTTTCGTCTGATCATCACGAAATTTACACATAACACGTACATGTACTTTCGGAAGTACTGGAAGCCTGTTGTTTTTCGTCAAAATCGGATCCAAGATGGCGGCTGTGGCGGCCATTTTGTTTCCATTTAAAGGTTCAAATGCTTTTGGAGGCTACAATTTTTTACGTAAAATGCTAAGAATCGGCACAGTAAATGGACCGGAACCTTGCTACAAGAATACCGGAAATTGTTTACTTCCGGCTAAAGATGGCGGAAATATCGGTGTTCGCGCATGTGCACCTCGATTTTGGCTTAAAAACGTTTTCTCCTCTAGAGGGCGCATTATCAGACAAATTCCTTTGAATTTTTACAGGTAATAGTTTCTTGTAACATGCTATTATAGAAAGCCAAAAAACCGGAAGTTGCATTCAAGATGGCGGATATGGCGCATGTTGACCCATTTTCAGTCGTCTGGGATGCAATTTTAAACGGGAAGAGAAAAAGACGTGATTTTTTGCATGTCATTTCTTTGATGTATTATCTTTCAAAAAACCGGAAGTTGCATTCAAGATGGCGGATATGGCGCATGTTGACCCATTTTCAGTCGTCTGGGATGTAATTTTAAACGGGAAGAGAAAAAGACGTGATTTTTTGCATGTCAATTCTTTGAAGTATTATCTTTCAAATGGCCTGTAACAATTTTTTTCTCAGACTTACCGTTTTCGAGTTATTTGACTTTGAAATTCTGAAAAAACGCAAAATTTCACTTTTTTCGAAAAATTTACGGAATTAAACGATACCATCGGTTTAGATAGAGCTTTGAACGGGCTTTCAGGAGATGCTTTCCATTTTTCTCTACGACGTCTACTTTTCGAGTTATTTGAGATTTTGTGATAACGCTGCACCTTTGTTGAGCGCTCTTGCTGCATTCAGGTTGGTTTAGCTTCTATTGAACTAGACTGCAGCCTATTTCTCAATGATTTATGACATCTAAATTCGTCATATGAATGTTATGATGTTCTTCATCATGGCCACCACCATCATCATATTCGTCATCTGCGTCATCATCTCCGACGTCGTCTTTTCTTCAGTTAATTTCGCCAAGTGTCGCTCAAGACTGTAGCCTATTTCTTAGTGATTTCTGACCTCTACGTTCGTTATATGAATGATATCATAACTAGGGTTGTCCATTATCGCCACCATCGTCGTCATAGCTGTCATCTTCGTCATCATCTCTGTCGTCGTCTTTTCTCGTCCTCTCGAACGTGTTTTTTTTGGTTAATTTCTCCAAGTTTCGCTCCTCAGAGCGCTTTCATTTTTTTGTTGGTTGTTCGCACGATACAGGTCGCAATTTTCGTCCGATCATCACGAAATTTACACATAACACGTACTTCCAAAAGTACTGGAAACCTGTTGTTTTTCGTCAAAATCGGATCCAAGATGGCGGCTGTGGCGGCCATTTTGTTTCCATTAAAAGGTTGAAATGCTTCTGGAGGCTACAATTTTTTACGTAAAAAGCTAAGAATCGGCACAGTAAATGGACCGGAAGTTTGCTACAAGTTTGCCCGAAATTGTTTACTTGCGGTTTAATATGGCGGAAATATCGGCGATCGCGCATGCGCACCTCGACTTAGGCCTAAAAACGTTTTCTCCTCTAGAGGGCGCATTATCAGACCAATTCCTTCGAATTTTTACAGGTATTAGTTTCTTATGACATGCTATTATACAAAACCAAAAAACCGGAAGTTGCTTTCAAGATGGCGGATCTGGCGCATGTTGACCCATTTTCAGTCGTGCTGGAATGCGATTTTAAATCGGAAGAGAAAAAGACGTGATTTTTTGCATTTGGATTCTTTGAGGTATATTCTTTCAAATGGCCCGTAACAATTTCTTTCTGAGACTTACCGTTTTCGAGTTATTTGACTTTGAATTTCTTAAAAAAAACTCAAAATTTCATTTTTTTCGAAAAATTTACGGAATAAAACGATAACATCAGTTTAGATAGAATTTTGAACGGGCTTTCAGAAGATGTTTTCCATTTTCCGCTAGGACGTCTAATTTTTGAGTTATTTGAGATTTTCTGATAACGTTGTTCCTTTGTTGAGCGCTCTGGCTGCATTGATGTTGGTTTACCTTCTATGAACTAGACTGTAGCCCATTTCTTATTGATTTATGACATCTAAGTTCATCATATGAATGTTGAGATGTTGTTCATCATCGCCACCACCATCATCATATTCGTC
>NMRA01000953.1:2856-32044 GCA_002633005.1 Phoronis australis | reverse complement strand
TCCTTGTATAGACATAACTTGTTAGAGTGCATCTTCAAACAGACTCGCGACCAGACCACGGCGCCCGCCACAATAGCAGTTCTTCGGAAAACGAGTTTTTTTTCAAAAGTATTACATGTACATGTACTCTGTATGATACTGCACAAGACAACTTTACTATACACCAGTTACAAACGTGTGGGGTGTAATAGGATGACACGGCATGAGAGATGATTAAAAACGTTGCACGTCAATTCGCCTGAATATCAGGGTTGCGGCACCACAGTATTTCCCCTAATCAAATCAAAACATATCTTAGAGTAAAGAAAATAGTTTCCTAAAGAAATCAGCTATAGAGCTGCTCTTTTCGGCGATGGATCCATCTAAAATGCTTGGCTAGTCTACTTCAGAAGTGTCGACGGAAGCGCGCGCACATTTGATCTCCGGGGTTTTGCCGATGAGCCACGAAGAATCGAAATGCGTTAATTTTCATAACAGCAATTCACAATGCAAAAAAACATATTTTCAGAGTGAGCTCACCCCCTCATTTTTTTCCAAGTTGGTTTAGTTGGGGTTTACAGACGCTGGCGGTGCCGTTTTTTTTTGCTGGAGATGTTTTTGTTTTTTTTNCCCCCCCCCCCCCCGTAGATCCGCCACTGAGCATTGATAACCAGGCTTCGCTTTATATTTGTTTTGATAAAGTATGTTTTGCTATCAATCAACCGAATGTTATTCCACAATATCTTATTTTGTTATCTTCTTATACTCTAGATACAGTGTACATGTACATGTGTATTAGTATATGGCCTACTCTGGAGCATTTCTTGTATGCAGAAATCGTCACATTCTTACGGTATTTGAGTGAAGACGTTCTTCGTTTTTTCACGTCTGCTTTTGTTTACCAATGGTGTCTGAGCTATGGTATGAGGTTCGGATTTTAAATTCTATGCAAATACGTCCATAGCTTTGCAGAGATCTCCGTTACTTATAAAAGACATGTAATTCGTGCAGTGTTTTACCCGGCTTTCTCTTTACGATGATATTACTAATTCTATGTATTCTTCTTGGTGACGTACTTTTATGTAGAATGTTTGTAACACATTTAGCTTGTCCATCTCCATCTGAAATGGAAACTGAAACCTATTTTTATGCGCCCACTTGGCTATTTCTATGAGGATGCACATTACCATCAACTGGTCAAAGCTTCCTAGTCGGGCACCGACTGTCTATTCCTATGTCTCTTTAATCCTCTTGCAGGATCTTAATACTTAATGGTATTTGGCAGAGGTGTTTCTATGAAGCTGGCGCAAGATGGCGACGAATTTCGGACTGATCCGAATACCGCTGTGTCTCGTGGTTACAAAATTAGTGTATTTACGTTTATCTCAGTTAATTTAGAGTTTTGCGATGGATTTTTTATGAAATCGGAAAATAGGTTTCTGCTCTGCGACGTCTCATTTACGGACGGATTTGTCCATTTTGTGACACCTTGAAGTGTGTTTTGAATTTCCAGTCCATTTTCTAGCGTGAGCCTTTCTATCTGCGAACCCGCCAAAAGGACCAAGATGACAATTGGCACATATGTTCAGCTCTTGATAAGAAGTTAGGATAGAAGTTAAGTGGAATCGTGGTGGTGACTTTATTGGCTGCCTAGTCCCTAAATGATGTGACATGGGTGGTGTGTGGTGTTGGTTAAAGCTTGCGTGAGTAATGCTACAAAAAGAGGCAACTAGAGACGGAAAGCATTTACCTGTCTGGAAGAAGAATGTCAACGAATTGTTCGCTCGCTGGTGTGCGATAGGAGTTGAAATTTTCCAAAAGAATATCGAGCTTTCGTTGCATTATACACAATGCCGTGGTTAAAACTTCGTCACCACACAAAGGCGCGCTAAGAAGAGAAAAAGGCTTTGTTATACAAGCTGTTGGATTGCTTTTTGATCGTATTTTAAAAAATTCTTAATATGCTTACGTTTGATTTTAAAAGGATACCAAAGCAGGATTTGGCCCATGTTTTACCAGATACTAAAAATGACTTTCCCATCAAGCCTTCTTAAACAAAATAATCCTATGAAACTACTAAGAACCCTAAAAAGTATGAAATATACTTTCAAAGTCTTCTAAACGGGAAAACGTGACCTACGCCTTTAACAAATTACACGGCAACTGTGGGAAAAGACCACCCACTAAGAACCATAATGTCTAATCTGCGACGTAGGGAGCACAGGCGTCCTCAGCTTCTGATCGTCACCAATACACTACATGTAATACTACAAGGTTTGCCACTCAGGACTAGAAATTCCACGGGCGCTGTGATTCAACCTTCCATATTAAACACATAACTCAATAATTTTACACAAATTAGTGGTTCAACAAACAATGACAAATTGTTCTTTCTTACAATACCATTCACGGTGTCCTGCTCCAGCGAGTTCGCAAGAAATTAGCAGTCAGATCACAAAAAAATGTTCCCAAAAAGCCCAAGCATACTTCCCACCTTGACGGTTCGAGGTCAAGGACGGTAAGGAAATTACCGATGAATTAAAGATGGACGGCGTTATTGACATCGTGACTTTACGCGACAAACCGGCAATTTCCGAGAATAAAAGCAAAATAATGATGCGGTCTTGTCTGAGATGTTTTATCCGTGTAATTTTGATTCAATTTTAATAAATCAATAAATGCTTCATCGTTTCTAACTATGTCACTTTAAAATAGTTGCAATGCAGGCCTAAAACCAGCAACAATACAATAGGACAGTCAAACTAACATGCACCCTTTAGCACAACACTTGATTTTGTTTGGTTGAGCGATTCCAGACTTTTAATTGCCAACAAGTTTGTGTTGCTACACTCTCCACTAAATAGTGTTTTTATGTTTGTGTTATCATAATATCCTTATTTATATTTCTTGGAATAAGAAGTAGTGAATATTCATTATGGTATGTCATATTACAAGTACATTTATATTACATTTAACCCCAGCAGCCAATGGACTTGTTACGAAGATCTAAGAGATGGGAACCGATTGCTTCCACACACGGCATACCAGAATGATGATTACAACGCACCTCGTAAATGCATCGCCACTTGCGCAAGAAAGGGTTATAGTTATGCCGGTGTTGAATACGCGCACGAATGTTTTTGTGGCAACCATGTGCTTCCGGACATGCGACGTTCGGAGTCTGAGTGTAATATGAAATGCAGCAGGCCTGGCAGTCATGAAAAGTGTGGGGCCAGCAAGAGGATTGCCGTCTACTCAATTGGTAAGCTTGTACGGCGGACAACAAATATTTAGCTTTGAAAAATTAAAAAAAATATTGACTTGATCCTTTAATCAGTTGATCCATTTAAAAGTTGCGCATATTAATTTACAACGTAATGAGAGTGTGACTTGATGCTCAAAAATGGAAACATGGAAGTGGCTCGTACAATACTTCTATATTGCATGCACTTATCTACATGTAGATGCATTATGCTGTCACTCCCGTTCGTCTGTCTTTTCGTCTGCCTGCTCATCTGTTCGTCCACTTGGAGTCCGCTGCTTTTTTTCCAAAACTCCTTGTGTACCGGAAGTTCGTGAAATTTTGCAGATAATTTTCCACTGTAAATGGGACGACATGAGCGAAGATTTGGACGACTCCAAAAACCGGTGCGGCCCCTAGTTTTTATATCTGTCTATGTATCTTCAAAGTGCCTTGACGCACCATCACGAAACTGGTAACCTATGTAGGGCCTTTCTATTAAAGAAACCACTCCACCTTCACGTTTTCTCAAAGATTTGATGTACTGTGCGTAACTTAGTGGCCATTTTTAATGTTTGCGTACATCTGTCATCGGACAAACAGCACTAAGAATGGTTTTGAACAATGATGATATGTTCCTACAAGGAAGAGGACCACTGACGGTGACTTTTGGGCGACACAGGCTACTGTAGCGCCTCCTAGTGGCGTTCTTGTTGCGTCCGCGGATTTATGTCATGCGCCCTTGCACACACATACACACATATACTGTACAAACACGCACGCCCATACACAAACAAGAACTCACACGCACTCGCGCTCAAGCTCGCACACACAAACACAAAAACAAATACAAAAACAAAAACTCCAGCTATTGAAGTGCCGGAGGTAGCAAGTTCGAATTTCAAACTGATTTCATATTGAAGCAACTTCAAATGATACAGGTAGGGTATTTTTCATTGCCCGACCTGACAACAATTCGCCCCACGAGATACTTTGTATTTTTCTCATGCTACAATTTCATATCTTAACATGTGCTCTCTTATTTCGTTTGCTACGTCACAGGCTGCTCAATGTTTGATGCGTTTGGATTGCGTTTGTTCCTTGGCAATCCGTCATAGGCTTACTTAAAAGAACACTACACAGCATAGATTACACGCATTTTGACTATGTACCAATACCATGAATTCTAGAAAGACACCTGCACTTGGAAACTGAAAAATGTAAGGTTTGATTACTTACATTGGGTATTTTTGCAATTTATTTTTGCGCAATTACTACATGAGAATTCACATTTGCATACGACCTGATGACCCGACAGAAGTTGTTCACAGACGGCGCGCAGAACCCCCGTAGGACAACAGCGCCCACTACAGGAAAATTCTTGATGTATCTCGAAGTTCATGCTATCTCTGTTTTGCCTAGTGGCAATTTTAGACGTTTTCCATCATTACATATATCTACGAATTTACGGATGTTCATGAAATTTGGAAACAGGTGTTTGGTAAAAAGGCAACGCCTTTATCTCGTTTTCGAGTCATTCGACATATTCTGCCGCACCTATTAGCCGTTTTTACTTGTTTTTGGCTTACTCAGTCAGTGTCTCAATCGGCCTAACTACACTAAGGATAGTTTTTGAAATTGATACGTGTGTTTCTATTTGAAAGAGGACTGTTCCATTCAGTCTGGTAGGTGCCTCCTAGAGGCATTTTTGTGTGAACAGATAGAGTTTAAAAATTTGCTTTTGTTCTCCATCTCCTTATCCGACGAATCACGACCATTATAAAAAATAGCATACGTGTTTGTTGTGGGAGGAGCATAATTGACAGTGATTTTCGGACAGCTTTTACCTCGTAGTGGCCGTTTGACTTTTTCTCGCCATGGTATATTTGTAGGACAAAGACTTACCGACGAATTTAATGTATTTGTAGTTGTGCCTCTAGTGCTATCTTATCTATTTCACTTCAGAATCTCCTTATCTCCGAAGTTCCTTGACCGATTTACATGACAATAGCACATTTCTATATTCGGACGGATTCGACGTACATAAATTACGTCTGGCTTTCTATCGACCAAATCACTTGAGCATGGTTATGAGATATCTTTTCTTTGAACAGTGGAAGGCGCTACCACCAAAAATGGGTTTGCTTACCTTTCATATCTGGATGCATCGCATTTTATTCGACGACAAATTTTCACGTTTCTTTTTCATGCAAGTGTTTTAATTATATCTTTATTCCTTGAATGAGTTAAAGGAGAATGCCACCCAAAAATAACCCATTTTGTGTCAATTTAGATCGAGTAGTTCTACTCGATAGCGGCACGTTCGGTTGCGTTACCTGACATCTGGCGGCAGACGGAGGTGTTGAAATTATCCAGTGACCTAATTGGTTTTACATGCAGTCTGTTTAGCAGCTCAAAACACGGATTACTCGTGTCAGCTTATCGCGTGAACAGTTAAAACTGTTTTTCATAATTTTGACAACTCAATCCTTGCTTCCCAACGAAAACGTTAGAGCAATGTGCCGATCGAGATGCCGTATTTTCCTCGACTCCGACAAGTTTTGCAACTTCAGTAATGTCTCTTCAAACTGTAAATGTATTGACCATCAATTCTATCCTCATGTTTTTTTAAAATGTCCCCTCATCGAATACCCGAGAAACTCTCTCGTGCACTCAATGAAAAACCAACTATTTGTAAATGCTTTCAATTCTTGTAAAGCTATCTCTACTAAAGTTACATTTTTATCATTTATTTATCAAATGTTATACTAAACTTCGACAATGATTTGATTTACTTTTAACCATTGCTTACAAATCTCGTTGCTTTTCATTTTCATATCTGTACATGATTCCATTTGTAATAATTTAGTAATAGCAAAATTTTATGAATATTTGAATGCTTACATCGTTTACTACTTTCATGCTTATACATGTACAGTAGTTCTATATTTACTAAATGTACTTTCATCTGTGTATTGTCCAGATATAATGCTTTGCAATTTCTGGGTTTGTAATATTTTCCTTATGTGTTCTGTGTATTCTCCAATACATGTAAATGTATATCACTTGAAAACAAAATTAAAACAGGCAAGCACTTTCCTCGCCGATAACACAAAAGATCTTAACAAAAACGAGTGGTCTGGTGTCATTCACGGTGCATACGTCCGCAGACCTCATGGCTGGGCCCACTGCACAAAACACCTGAACTAAAAACACGAGAGCCCTGTTACTGGTATCGATCAACAGGTTATTCGTAGATAAATTTTAATAACACATATCGTACAGCTTGATTTTGCTTTATTCAGAGTTCTGGACAGGTTGGTTTGACAGAGATGACCCAACTGGCAACGCAGATGCCGAACAACTTTATCATTTAGTAAGTTATTACAGTCACTGAAGACTAATCATGTTAGGCTTCACTGAGCAGTCCCTGATGGGCACGGATGGAGGCAAATGTCCAAGTATTTTAGACACACGTACATGTATTGCAGTTTCTGGTGTATCGCGATGTTTTGAGGAATAAAGCAGTTAAACACGAAGTAAATCCCAGAATTTAGTTCGTAAATATATTAATCTTCCGTGATATTGGTGTCATCTTGACATGGAAATGGACTAATCTTTGAGTTTGGTTCAATAAGTGAGAACTTATCTGTATATTTCAGTTGAAATCATACTTATCGAGAAGCAAAATTTAGTTTAGTGTCACGGTGATTATAAATACATTTAGTGACTATTAGATCAACCTATGTCCCAGATCACACTGTTGTAGACTTAGATGGCAAAACTACTTTAACATTTTGATACCAATATTTCTCTTTATATTTGCGCGAAGGTGAGCCTTTGACTGTTGTTGGTGTCAAAACGACCACCACAAATGTTGAATTTTCAAAATTCTTTGTTTCTAGTGATAATATTCCCGACCCTCGAAGGGATTCCCATAAGTTTTATCCTCATCACACCAGTAAGTTGAGAAATGTACTATATTTTTATTACAATAGTAAGAATTTTCTGATGTTATCCACTTTGTTGCCAGAAACTAAAATATAAAAATTTACAGGGAGATGTTTGCAGAGGCTTAACCCCAACGAAAGCAAGATGCCGTGCCGACGGTCAAGAATTTACGCAAGATACGCCTGTACCTGGAGGAATGAGACTTAAACATAAGTGTACCCCAACAGAAGGACTGCTGTGCTTAAACAACGATCAACTTGGAAGAACATGCTTGGATTTCAGTATCAAGTTTTTGTGCTCAAGAGGTAAAAAGCTTTTTAGTTTAGTGATAGGGCATATTTCATGAATCTGGCGGTCGATATATAAAGTCGAGATCCGCAAAAATTAAAGCTTTTGAAATACCCGTTGTTTAGAAAGAAGTCAAAAATTATTAAACTATTTTATGTTTTTGAGATTATGCGTGACGTGTGTGTGACGATTAGAGCTCAAAAAGTTGACTACCGCCTATTTTTTCTTCTGATTTTGTAGAAATGTGATGCACATCATCGGTGCAAGTTTTTGTAGAAGCTAAAACGTGAAAACGTTAGGTACTCTCCATCAAAAAACGCGTTTATTTGTACCAACTTAAAGTGTTCAAAACATAAAAATGACAATCTGCAGTAAAATTAATCTGCTTTGAAAAAGACTTGTGTCGATATATCAATTAGAGGTGACTTTTCATTAACCCATATAAATTTCACATTTTTGCCAGAAGACGGATTAATTTAGGTCATTCTAAAGAATAAACTAATGCAGTGACCTCCTAAATTTGTGGTTGGCAGTGACAAAAACATATGTTTTAAAAATCAAAAATAGTTTACAATTGTCGAACCCTCTTAACTCATGCGCAAGCTCCTTTCCTAGGTTAGGCAAACAATCTGCAGGTATATCATTAAGACCAAGTACTTGTTCAACGGGTTTTTAAAACGATCAAGTAGAGACGCGAATTTTATACTCTCCATGGCCTACAATGGACTTTTCAGTGAATAATATGACACACGCTGCAGTGGGTCGCCGGGAGGGAACGATGTCACGATTTCTATCATCTAACGTCGACTTATACATATAGTAATGGACCTAAGCAAAACATAAATACGTGTATTGTGACCGGGCCGCTAAATGCAATGATTGGGTAGTTGTAGCCTAATGTAATGTCAAGAGATTTCATTATCAGTGATATTAACCCTGCAAGCTGTACGATTAAGACCATACAGGGTTCCCTTTACATGAACTTGCGCCGTGTCGACGACTAACCCGGTTGGGAAACGGATCCCAAGTGACCAATTTATAGAAAGTTTGAAGGTGACATGCATTCATATCCAGTTCAGCACAACAAAACTAAATTTCGCACGAGCCAACATGAAAACATGAAATATAGCTAAACAAATCACATATACGTGTTGACACAGGCGTGTAATAAAGGAGTTATCAATCGGTATGAAACGAAAGAACTACCTTTCCGTAACAGCAATGGTACTGATAACCCTTATCATCTCTTGGGCTGGTAACGCTGATTAGTACCGTGCTGTCATTCCCCGTTAAAATCTAGGAAGATTGATTAACACTCACGGTACATGTGCTACTGGAGGTATTCATATCTTCACAACCTCCCACTACTCTATGCTGGTGTTTTAAACAAATGCAAAACGAAATACTGAGCAACAAAAAACGAAAGAAAAACTCAAAACACTATATCAATAGACGCTGATATACTTT
Source organism: Phoronis australis (assembly GCA_002633005.1). Lineage (NCBI taxonomy): Eukaryota > Metazoa > Phoronida > Phoronidae > Phoronis > Phoronis australis. The sequence goes on along the minus strand of NMRA01000953.1, from coordinate 23,118 downwards.
GATAAAAATTGACAACTGGTGAAAATGTACATGTACATGTACAATGCAAACACATAAAAAGTACTTTAATGCTCTTTACACTATGACTGCCCGGCATCTATTGAGTACTACGGAAGGTATATTGCTATGGTAAACAAAATTCTTACGCCAGCACGGAAAAAAATTCCACTCTTACACTGTGAAGCTGTTAACAAATTTTAAATGAATAAATTGTTAACAACTAAAACAGATTATTTAGTATGAATTTTTCTCATTAAGTGAAAGGAAATTTAACACAGAATTTTCTCGCCGCCTCACTCATGACGGACAGATTTGGCGAATACACACATTAAAAGAGATCTTTGGGTATGTGTGAAAAGTATTTCGTATAACGTTATGTCTCGATTCGTGATATGCATACGGCGAGAACCCGATGCCGAACTCGAGCTCGCTTCCTAGAGTTTCATCAAAAGTGAATACTTATATAATGACGCGCAATAATCCCATGCTCAACAAACCACATTGTACCGACATTTATACGCTGTGAAAAATATGAGGCTCACTTTCAATAAAAACTACATCTTTAAGTCAGTAAAGTTAAGCTGTCATTTTCTCTCAGTTGTAAATTATTGGTCTTTAGTTTAAATGCGGGTAACATGTCGTCGGGATCCTTTGACTTGTACATTATACCCAGTAACCAGTGGTAACTTACTTTAGCAGACGAAATTGTCAGGGTGGAACTTTAGTTGCCTAAAACTTATTTTATAGAGTCACTTTATTTCTATTTTGCTTTAATTTTCAGTTGATCTAGAGTAAAAACAATATTTTAACAAGAATGACCTCGGCGTTTCTTAGAAGGTCACGATTTCCAACTCCGAGTGTTTGATATAGAAAGTAGTAGCAAAGGTCGGCGATTCGAGAAAAGTAGATCGATTTATTGTAATGTTTATCGTTCGGTATGTGGTAGAAATAGAATATTACATGTTCTCAGTCGATATCTTGATCTCTTAGGGGTTATGTAGAATTATTACACAATTCTCCAAATTCCTTTTGGCCTCTAGATTACGGGGCATAACAACTCCACCATGTAATAAGCTGTATAATCAGCTCATTACAAATCTGTGTTTCACGTGAATTGCTTCACTGTGCAGAGTACACAAAAAATGTTTTATTGGGAAAAATCCACCCGCAAGCACTATAGAACGTCGAATGTTTATGCTTTAATCTGCTGAGATGCAAAAGACGTACATTTACTGACAGAAACTATTGAAATAAGCTATTTTTATCATACCTAGTTTTCCCGAGGATTTGTGAAGCCAAACATTTCAATATCACTTAAAGCTTTGGCATACTATTACAACCGATCTCAGAAAGTGTTCACGTATTCACCAACGAAGCGAAAATAGGGTGAAGCTATAGTTACTGTAGCAACGCCACGGTACACAGTGATTTAATGTTTCATCAGATCCCACAAAAATATAAAAAAATAATGAGAAATTGATCATACGACACAATGGAGAACCCTAAGCGTAGAAAGGTCTAAGGCCTACTGTAACCCTACATGTACGACCACTGAGGATGATCTGTAGACTATTGTTCTTGTCGTGTTAACAAGACGACTTTCTTTTTTATGTTACCCCAAGGCTTCTTACAGTACCAGGGAGTTTATGAATTTCACGTACGCTGTGTGTGCCGCAGACTCGGACTCAACCTGAGACCTAGCACGTTTTACTTACCCAAAAATTTTGGTAAACGTTTACTGTTCCCCAGTTTCAATAGGGAAACTGGCTTCCATGGGAGGCTTTACCGTTCCTGGGGAGCATTCCTTCGACCCGTCTGGCTAAATTCACTTTAAACAACAATAGAACGGGTAACTGGATACTGATTATTCTATACACACATACATGTACTACCATACACGTCAGTTATATTATTACCAGTTTACATATTACATAAATGGCCCATTAAATACAGGTACTCAGAGTAAAGTTGCAGAGTTTGCCTGCCTGTGCCAATACGATAATCTATTCATTACGCCAGGTATGAACCTGCCTGCAAAATATTTGAATATTATGTTTAACTATTGTCGATATGGGAGCTTGTGAAGCCTTTTCTGGTGACCAACGAAAACAACAGTTAAATCAGCTGGAAACATCAACTTGCCTGTACCGTAAGTGAGGCCAGTTATTACGTTAATTGCTTCAATCACCTACATGTAAATTCCGCAATCGATATGAATATTATTGGGATTTTTTAAGAACAGTGTTTTTCTGCCAAGTTGTCACTTAAGCAGTAATTGCCCTGCTTCACATAAACGAACTTGGACCAGTGCTCGTGGCCAGCAGAGTTAATGAACGATACATGTACCGAAAAAAGGGCCGAGGTTTTAATGTATAATTTAGCAATGCCAAGAGATCAGTGCTTGGCTCCAGACAGTTTCCCAATGCTAGGAGGGCCAGCAATGTAAAACAAAGCATATAACCAAACTTCTTGTTGATTAAAAGAGCAAAAGCATTTTAATATACTGGTGTTTAGAAATGTCTAGTGTACTTCCTCATGAATACAGAAAATCTTCTGGGTTGACGGTTGCTGAAACCACACGAACAGGCTAAATGAATACATGCCTCGCATGAAATTAAGGTTACAAGACGATTAAGAACATTTTCCTTCTTATTCCCGTTCAAACTAAAGCATCATCACTTGTGGCCGCACTCACGGATTCCTGCGTGTTGTTTAGAATCCTTTCTCTCAGGCAGTTTGATGCACAGGGTAGACGATAATATCAAAGTGACACTATCCTGGAAAAATACAAATGCTGGAAAATAAACTACCCAAATGTTTCTGTACACTGATGTGTTCCACGATAAAGTGATAAACTCCGTTTTTATCTCGAACACCGCGAGTTGGTTCGTCTTTGATATTTCTCTTGTCACCATTGGCACTATGCTGGTCAAAATCACGCCGCACATTTTACTGTTTAAGACTTGACTTAGGTCTTTACTCTGGCTACACCCAATGCTTTCTTTTAAAGAAGAAAGTGTCTGAGATGTTTTCGTGTAAATTACCTGTAACCTACATGTATAGTGGGGTCCCTAAGACTTTTTTAAGTTGCGTTTTAAAAAGCATCCCTACAATGGAGTTTTGCACTTTTCACGGTTTTAAATGGTGTAAAATAAATCTGTAACATACATGTAGACTCTAACAAGCACTTGTGGGGAATAATTGAGGAATTTTGAGTTTTAAAGAAAAAATAATGATTTTTTGATTCCCGACACTCGATGTCACCTATTCAAGACGTTGATCAGTTGGCAGTATGTCCATGCAGTGGTGGATAGTAGTGACTTTTAAAGATAGGGAGACTGAGGCCAAGCTTGACGAGTATTATGAAAACATGTATGAAGATGTGTGTGAAGACAACAGTCATGTCATAGGTGAAACAGGTAATGAGTTAAACCTCGCCATATCGCCACACTGTGTGTGTTTGACGCCGTACGATGTTGACCCTCACGCACCGGCATCTTCGGCTAGTGAAGCCGAGTCGGTCCCTACTCAGTCGGGGGGCAGTACTGATTTCACTAATTTTACTAAATCACGATTTTATTTTCTAATCACGAATAAGATGCGTCTTGAACTGTAAGCATAACTGACGTTTTTTCCCTGACTGTCAAACCTCTGTCGCGAGTATAGTTCACTGAAAACATTTCTTCGAATACCGAGTGCGTTTATAAGTAACATCCATATCTAATTATAGTGATGCTGACTAGATTTCATTTCTGGGAAATGGTTCTCGTTTCTATCTGTTCTGTTACAAAATTATGAAAACTTAGCACCGTTGTGCCGGCTGCGATCGTGACTACCTATTTGCCTGGCTTTTTGTGGACAGCATGCGTCCCCACAAAATCATAAACAAGAATAGACTGAAGGAAACTTCAACCACATTCATTATCTTAGTCACAATTTGATGCTGAAGCTCATACTCAATATCTGTCTGACAACTACGTTCCCATTGAGCAATGGTGTCACATACAGTGTAATACAACTTTTTTCACCAAATGCACTTACACGATGGAGAAACTCAACAAAATGTGGCTTCTGGTACAGATCAAAGCACGACTTTTCAAACTGGGCTGGCCACAGCGTGGCCCCTAAACTGGTCGCTTGATCCATTGTACACTGCCATACACTCGTCCGATTCACGAATCGGTGCATCTATTAGGTTCTTTTGGAAACTCAAAATCTGAAATACTGTCTGATCCTCCACACATGCAACTCTTCATGATACTTAGTCAAAGTCAGTTTTCGAGACCACTGCGGCTCGCTGCTGGTGCATGTAGAACAGCACAGTGGTGAAGACCGGACTTTTTTAGATGGCGTCTCACATTTTTTGATTTTTGCGGTTATTTCTTGATAAAAAGGACACAAATTGAAGATACAATACTTAAAATTTCATAATAAAATCGTCCTAAGGCAATGCTTTGAGAATTTAATGCTTAATCCTCTTCAGATCAAGGTCACAGTTCGCGTTTTATAAATCTAAATATACTATAGTATATTTGAGCACCCAATAAGTCAACATGTTAACGGCTTTCATTACCTGATGAGGGTCCATGGCAACTGCGCCAATAGTCGTAAAGATCCATTACTGAGTTACACAAAGACCCTACGTTCAGGTACATGTAGATAAGTAGTGCCAGCCATTAATAAACACAACTCGTAAAAGTGCTTTGTTTTTAGCTTACTAGTATGAATCTGATGTCAGTACCTTTTTCAATATTAATGTACTGAAGTGGTGATCATACCTGAGATACAGTGTAGGTTGGTGGTGCTTTCGACAACACCAAAAGATTCATGAACACACAAAAGCCTGGCCTGTCAGAAGAGCGTTTGTACAAACCACCACAATGTTCAAAGCATGTCTCTGATTAATAAAAAGTACTGAGATTGTAATGTCCCTACGATTTATTTCCATATAGCAAACGGAATAACATACCAAAAGCCAACTGACCAATCAAGTGGAGATGATGGAGCGAATGCTGTTGACGGCTTTCGGTACACCACGTATTATGACAGCTCGTGTACTCACACCTCAGAGGAATACAAACCGTGGTGGCGTGTTGATCTACAAACTGCCTACATGATCTTCAACGTAACCATAACCAATAGAGGAGATTGCTGTGGTATGTTGTCTCAATATATTCGTTCTCTTCTTCAAAGTGGTGTAGATGGGCGTAGGCGCACGTAGGCACAGACAACTACCTTTTGGTATATAAACATAGCGCCTACACACCGTAAGTTACGTTATACAGTGTAGTTTGGCGTATGGCAGGCAACCGTGTTTTTACACCTTAACGTAGCGCCTACGCACAGTACGTGACGGTATACTGGGGTCCTGATACAATAGCTCACGGTATCGATGCATTGCTACACTGACGTCATCATCGTTGCCGAATATTCAGCAACGTGCGACCATACAGTGTAAGTCCTGGACAATTTATTCAAAAAGTGTTTAACATGTAGTGGGGTTTACTTGACAGTCGTATTGATTTTGCAATCTCTTTGAGATGGTTGCCACAACGTCAATCAGAGGAATTGACTGAGGAGACGGTTAGAGTGGACAACCTAACAAGTGCTGTGTGACAACTATACCCCTTAAGACTCTTCCTTGCAGTACAGCCGAATGTGAACGAGGATTCAGCGAAATGAATCAGATAGTAATAGACGAACGCTCTTGTTTGCTAGTAGAAACTGTACAGCCAGCTCGCTGTTATTTGCAAGGTCAATAGTCCACCCGCTTTCGATGTTCGATCCACAACCTTATGCCGAAACGTATGATTCGACAACACGGAACTACTGATACCGGGTAGTTCTCAGTCCAGATCAGGTATCTAGGAAAAAACTAGACTGCTGACAAAAAAATTGTGGAAGATTCTGTAACTATTATATAAAGCACTCTATTTTTAGAAGGGCCACTAGTACTTGGTGTTTTACTAACTAAGATTAACTAAAAACAGATGCTTGCAAGAAAACCCTACATGTATTGCAAGTTCGTGCATTTTATATGAGACCATTGTACATTGTGCCGGGTACATAGTGTTTGGAGCTGATTGAATCATCGGTGCTTGTGTAATATCGTGTTTGTGTAGTTAGTCTTTGAAGCGTACGGAGTAACATATGTTCGCCGAGTAATGAAAATTTAGATTAGTATCTTAAGATAAAGTAGCAACTATATGTATGGTGCCAGGTGGATAAAAGGGTACCGAAGGGCCCCGAGGACTCAACCCACAGGCTCCTATTTTCCTTTAAAATTGTGTTTGCTCCCCTCCCCCTTCAGAGAATGTTTGAAGTGCACGCTGACCCATGCCTTCCTGTCTATGTGGTGTTGGCCCCCAAGAGGATACGGTAGTTATTGGGCGCCTATTAGCCTCTAATTTTACCACTACAGCACTGCAAAGAAATCAACTGTCTCTGGCTAGTTTCGTCCTGCTATCGTTTTCTCATGCGTTACCGGAGACTTTTAGCTGCTTCACACATTGTTCTTATTTTTGTAGGTGACCGCTTACACGACTTCACCATTGATGTAAGGAACGATTCTTCCATTTCGTCGGAGCATCAGACGTGTAACCGTTATAGAGAAAGGTTTTCCGAGGGCGCAACTAATACTGTTCATTGCAATCCCCATGTTTACGGTCGCTATTTGTTTATACAACTCCAAGGGACAGGAATACTGACATTGTGTGAAGTTTCTGTTAAAGGTAGTAACATGGGGCTCGACGACAGACAACTTGAAATACGAATTCGTGATTTCAGCAATGAGATAAGTCGACTTGTTTCATTTGCCAGTATACGTCGTAGTCGTCAAATGGGTTCGCATATCGCGCACATTGTTTGTATTTTTTCTGAATTCCTGTACAGATAATATTCTGACACGTATAAAACTACGATTGATAGCTAACAACTGGCTTGTTATAGGATGCATCGTGCCTCTTCATTGTACATCATACCTGTGCCTCGAAAATCGTCCTGCCTGCACCAAATGCGATTTACAGTCCCCGGCAGGATCTGCCTACTATTTATCAAATGGTCAATGTTTGGGTAAGTTTTTTCGTCATTTTTTGTAAGAAAACAAATGAATGATTTAGGTTTTTTATGCAAATGAACGCTATACAGAACATGTTTTTGAAAAAAAGAAACGAGCGTAGTTGTCTTCATTACTGCAAAAGCCTCAAACAAGGATGTACGCTTTCTGAAGAACATTGTGTCACGGATACAACAGCAGTTTTCAGGTTGTCTGTTTATTTCACACGCCTGCAAGAGATTTGAACCTGTGGTATTTACTTCCAGCAACTTGTTCTTGGCTGAAGGATGCACAGTGCTGGCCGGGAAAGTGCGGCGACCAAAACTTGTTGTCGTCTTGTCAGTGTGCCCAGGGCTTTTACCGCGACAACTCCACGAGAAATTGCGAATGTATGGGATTTAATTGTATCATATTAAAATTCATTTTGCGAATAAACACACAGTGAACACAAGGAAATCACTACAAATGCAAACTTATATGCTTTATTTATTTCCAATAAACCCATGTTTTCATAGAAAGAAATTTAAAATACTGTGTGTATCGATTGTATAAAACAATGGCGGTGGTTTGTGCTTTCTGCTGTGTGGAAAAGTGAAAGCAGTAAAAAGTGCGTGACTGCACAAGGCTACTTTACTTTTGTTCCTGTCTTCCAGTTTTAACGTTGAAGCCTACTCTTCACTCATGCTTCACAAGAGCTGTGAGCCAACAAGGTGAATACGTCGACTCCAAGACACCCACTGGGATGAGCAACCAGTGCGGCAACCAACAAGACTTTTTCAGCAACTTCCAACCAGTGTACATCGGCTATACTTTCACGTTCGAATTTAAAGTACACCTTACTAATAATGTGAAGCCAAGCTACATTAAAGACTATCACTTTGGTATTATAGATGCCACCCTACAAGTGCATACGTACACAGAAGCTGGTAAGATTTACAATTTGATGTAGAAGAAATTACTCCAGGGCAATTTTTATTTTAATGTTTCTTTTTTAATTGATGGTGTCATTGATACTTGGGCTCAAAGACACATGTTTCATGCTTATTCGTGATCTTGAAAAACACTGAGCTTTAAAGAGGACTGAAACGCAATGAAAAAACTAAATTGCAGTATAGAAAGTGCTTATCTGTCACTGAAACAGAGCTCAACCTGCTCACCAGGTATTGTTGGGGTTTCTTTCTAAAGATTTTACTTCTGTTGACATTAAAGCATTTTCTTCAAAAAAAAAACGATCTGTCAAATGATCGCCACTTTGTCGATTTTTCTCCCGCAAGGTAAAGCACGTCTCCTTATTTGGTATGGCAAGATGTACGCTTTTCAAATTTCCGTTATATAGAGAATGCGACCTTTGATCTCAACGGACTTCAAGCAAAGCAACTGTGAACGCATGTGCGCATTTATCATAACTTGGAGGAAAATTAGGAATGGGGGTACATTCTCAACTGCTCAATTCCTGTCGAATGATTCTACTTATGTGAAAGTTCTGTAACCTTTGAACTTTCATGCAATTAAGTAGCAAACAATATTCCCTGAGCTTCAGGTGGGTCTGGGAAAAAGTTTTTGCTACCATAACTTGGCAATATATCGATTTTTAAATTAACTAGAAATGAAGATAAAAGATTCAGCCACACGCATGTTCAATGCTGAAAAATTCTTAAAAATAAAAACTAAGGTCCTACATTGTACATGTCCTTAAGTTGCTATCCAGTTACTTTCCAGTAATAATGAAGTAAACTTTGACTTGCACACTTTCTGCTAGACAAAAGGTTTTCACATCATTTCGTTACTCACGCGAGATGGAATGGCTTAGAAAATTTTAAAGAAGAAAAAATTGCATGTCATATCGAGACTGGAGCCAAGTCGGTACCTATAAGTCACTGTAAGTTTTTTAATTCCAGGAATTTCAGGAGACAAATAGCCGAGATCAAGAGTTGCAGATGTAGCGACAATGACGTAATCACACTAAAATACAAGCTGGATAACATCAAATCAATTTTACTCCAGCAATTAACACAGTGTTAACGATTTACATACAGTAGTTTGCCTGTAAAATAAGGGATGTGTGGGTGGGTGGTTCTTGTAGAGTAGCCTACCGGGTCAGAGGGCTAGGTATCGTGTTGCCCCGAGTCCTCTTTTTACTCTCGACGCTACTGCAGCAAATCGCCAGATGCCGTCATAATAGCCACCTAGCAATATGTACATGTACATGTACTGTATATGTAGCTTTATGAAGCCCATCGTCAAAATACCGCGAGGGGTCGCTGTGAATGAAGTGTACATAGACCTCGAAATCGCCGTGTAATTCTGGTTGTCACGCAGAGCTACATGTAACTACTGGGCAGGAGAGACATGGGGAAACACGATACCTGGCAGAATCGACACTCACCTTATCCGTTACAGGGGTTTAATTGAACATCTCCAGCTTTTGTATTTAAAGAAAAGTCTGTCGTCGACAGTATGCTCGTGACACTAGGATGCGCCATCTTCTAAAATTTTGCGACAACTTTTGAGATATGATGGCAGTTTCGCCAAAGGAAATTTTGCTCCGAAATTTAGTATGCTGGTAGGCATACTTATATTAAAATACTGTTCTTACAACCAAGTGAAATCAAATCACCCAATTTGTCGTGATGCACAAGTAACCGTGTGGAAGAAAAACATTTGATTGAAGAGTCGGCAAAAAGAAATAAGCCATTAAAAATCTTACGCTGCATTTCATGGCGCTGAAATTCGGCGCTTAAGATCGATTCAAAACTTAAGCAGCAGGAGAACGATAGAACAGTGTTGGAGAACACTGCATAAAACAATAGAATGTGAGCATTTCATGTGGATCCGTTAAGCCATTTCCTAGATACATTTGTATGACGTTCCATAGCTAGCCAGATCATGATTTTATTCTGAATTACATGCACATAAGAAGCAAAAACGTGGAATACGTTTTTTGGTCACCCTGTATTCCCAAAATACATGTAGTATGTTACGTCATGTTATGTCACTCCTATAATTTATAAAGTGCATCCATTCAGTTAAGAAAGAGTGGCAATGTTCGGAACCAATTTATTTATGCCAAATGAAGGTGCACTGAATTCGCATGCTGTTGGCTTCACAGCACGATACACGATGGTAATTGTCATTGTTATTATTTGTGGACGAAGGTGAATTCTAAGATATAATGAAGAGATTGGGTAGGTGTGTGGAACGCAGAAAACTGCCTTTCAAGGCAACAAATTGCTAACTATTTCTAAGACTTCCTGTATTTCTGTAGAAGCCCTTGCAAACTTTCGATGTTGTGATCATTTGAGGAAATCTTCGAATTACCAGAACAGTGAAACTTTTTCATATTAAGCCTTCGGAACAATAACATTTAAACAAAGGTTCTGTGAGCAAGTCTTCAAGAAGAAACCAAAGCACTGCAATTTGACAGGACTGTCAAAGACTGAAAGGAAATGAAACTAAATGATCGGGTGACCTGTATTGATGTGTGTAAAATGCAAGCATCCAAGTGAATGCATGTTTATTCTTTTTTAGGTAGACTGGCCAACAGCAGTCTAAAATCAACAAGCAACTGCACTCATCAATTCTCCAAAGATCACGTACAAGCATCAACTGTTACTTGTAAAGAAAATGTGGCATTTGATGGAGATAATCTTCGAAATGGATACAAGTATTTAATAAAACGCTGGGCATAATTCTGTCACAACGTGCATGCTTTTAATGACCCAGATATGTTCTTAAATAACGGAACTATCTTGTCTATTTTTACATGGTAACTAATACAAGTTTTCAAGCTTTCTAGCTCCTTGTCCTGCACTTGTAGCCATACCTCTTCTGTTTTTGTAATGTACTATTTATAGAGGATGTGCGATACTGACTTTGATGCAGCTTTGAAAAAGTCCGTTTTCAGTTCCTCACTTGAACTGAAGGTGATCTCATGGCTGTAGAAGGTAACTTGTTCTTGCTCAATAGTGAGTTTTAAAACCAAGTTTGGTCATTTCACGCGCCGAATACTTACCTTTTTTGAAGCCAAGACTTAACGAGTAAGAAATGAAATGAGATCAAATTGGAAACAATAAATTATCAGAGTTTAGATTGCCTTGCGTGTTAAGGTTGTTCTACATGAAAATAATCATATCAAGGGTTGGTTGATTTTTGAAGGGAATATCTTATGTTTCATTATGCACAACAGAGCAAGCTTGCGCAAAAGTCTGCCTGTCTGTTCCAAGACTTGTGTGTCGACCTATCCCTAGAAAAATGAAAACCACATCACCTGTATATAACGCACATGTATAACGCGGCAAATACCATGTCAATTTGCGTGTTATCTTTGACCCAAAAGATACAGGCACTTTAGTAATGAAATGCAAGATTTCGCTATTGTTTCGCGGGATTAATCACGTTGGCGTTACCGCTTTTCGGACGGTATCCCTGAGGGTACTTAAAACCTCTTTAATCCTCCGCCACACAACCCCCTTCACAGGTAGTTTTAAGTAGAGATATATAGTCCTTGTACATGTACATGTAAGTGACTGATGTTATATAGAGATGGCTCGGGGTACGTTCTGCAGCTAAAGTCACTCGTACCACTTTTGGGACTGGAAATTGCGGCTTTTGGAACGGAATTCGTGAAATTCAAAGTGCTTAAAACTACCAATTTCATATCAAAATGACCAGTAAACAAGCCCACCGGTGATTCATCAGTCGATCAGAGTATACGCAAACATTATCAGACGATATGCTAATAACCTGATCTCGAGTTACGAGCACGTATTGTTCAATACCTACTATATGTATGCAAAATCGGAGCAACCACTCACAATATTAGTCATTTTCTCTTGTGTTTATTGTGAAAAAACGTCTGACATTTTTGCTCGATTCCTCGTGGTTCACGGTAAAAATAAGGAATGGTGAGGAGTTGCGTTTGTGGTGGTGTGACAAATCATCTCAGTATTGGAACATTCTGGGTCTCTTTTCACGTTCCTGGTAGACGTCAAAAGTCACGTGCATGGCACATGTTTGCTCAAGAAAATGACGTACTGTTGGACATAGACACGGCGCCGGGTTGAAATAATGTCACTTTGTTATTTTGTCGCTAGTGGGCAAGTGAATTCACGAATGTGGTATATAAATCGTTTTATAAAGGAAGGATAGTTAGTACTTGTCAAAACAAGGTGAAATACGGCTTTAAGCACTTTAATGATATCTCTCTTATTATTAAGCATTCTTTCCTTGTGGATCTAGGTTATTAGGGGCCAGTGCATGATGGCAAGGTAACTAACTTACGAGTACTTGCTAAAAACTTACACTTCATTTTTCAAGTGTTTATTGTTAGCATTTTGGTGTAAAACCATTGGAGCAAAAACCCCCTGCCTGCTGTGCTGTATCTAAACTTGAAATTGATCACGATGTTTACCTTTGTTGTCGTGCTTTAAGGTTATGCAAGACCCCAAAGTGACTGGAAAATTATACCTCAAAAATGGCCAGTCACAGGAAACTGTCAGGTGCTATGCTTTATACAGTTTTCCGAAAGCGTCTTAGGACAAGCATGAATTTCATGAAAACAACTTTAAGGCTGCATGTAAAGAAAACGAAACGGTCACCACGAAAACCATAAAACCGTTCTTCAGATTTTATTTTGAGCGTTTTTGTCATACGAAATTTGATTGTGTTATTGATTCTGATGTTTTGCTATTAATTTTGCTAAAAGTATGGTCACGTGACCTAATTAACGCGCGGTTGGGATGAAGTCTCCCATCAATTTCTAGGGAATTTTGTACTTTCAAAAGATGCATACGTTAAAATATATAGTTTTGATGCTTATTCCTCTGTGCTTGAGTCTATTATGGTTGAAGCAGATTGGTTTTTTAGTCTAAGTTGTCTATTCATGATCCCTATATTTAGGGTAAAAATCTAGGTCAGACACAGAATCTTTAGCTTTTATCTGATGAAATCAGGTGCAAACTATGCAAACTACATTAGACATTTATCCAAGTAAATTGTTCTTTACTCTAGCAGAGTGTAATAGACACCCTTCTTGCATTCATATGAGAGTAGAACGGACATTGTCAAAACAAATTTGGAGTCGGTTTTTTAGTTCAAAGATTAAGCTCCTGGCTTAGAAAGTGCCAGAAAGCATAAATGTATCTGAGCTTAGAATTTCACTCACGTTATATTACTCGATGATGCTGCAAATCTCCCAAGCTGTGTACCATACGGAATGCAACTCTGGCTTCTGTCATAAAGCAACAATGTTATGCCTTTTCGTCAAAACTTGAGTTGTATTTTTTATTATTGCAGATACTGCATTGACTATCAGGCTGTAGGGGGTGGGTACCTTACTACTCATGATGTTACTGTAAACAGTTTGGTCGATACTACAAAATATTTTAAATCCACACGGAACAACAAAACTATCTGCATGACGTATGACAACGCAGCCCCGATTCATTGTTCAGAAATGAACATCTGTGATCTAGGATCGAGTTACCCTATTGACGTAGTCCCACGCATCACTACGAATCCAAATATAACGGTGACGTATGGTGGCTGGTTAGATCCAATACCGAGCTCTGGACATAATGAGTTGGCATCCGGCATAGATTATCTAGAGTTTGCTGTATACAAAGTAGTTGAAGAGAACCGTTACCTCAAAATCGGTGGCATAGAAGGAACTACGCACGAGACAAATAGGTCACAGGGGTCTTTGCAGCTTACCCTGCCTTCTCAAGGACTTTACGCTGTATACGTGGACGTAGTAGACATGGTCCGCAACGTCAAACACGCAAGACGCTTTGTTCTTTTTGATCCAAACTCGACAGTTGAAATTTCCGAAGCGCACGAGATTGTTGTAAGTACTGCAGATCCAAATACGAACTTTACTTGGCAGACAATACTCGGTCCCTTGACCGTCAATTGGACGAGACGATTCCACAATACTTTCCACGTACACAGCAACATGCTGAAACAAATAGCTTCCAATTCTTCCATGGTTGGAATATACGATCAAGGTACAGGTGTGCTGCCAGTGACAGGGACGCCTAATGTTGATGGAATTGTAGAGTTCAAGTACTCCATTGCGTTGATACCAGACTCTATCAACAACCTTGTAAGTCTCCCCAGTCCTTTGCAGACAGTGATCACGCACGATACAGGCAATGCAATGCAGGACGGCGATAGTTACGAAATTATGATTCAAGCCAAAGACATAATGGGCAACACTAAAAACGACACCGTGGTTCTCAAAATCGATTCCACTCCACCAATGATTTCGAGCGTCGGAGTTACAAATAACGGTCTTCGAGAGCTCTTTGTTCACTTCGAAACTGATTTGTCGACCATGAGATTCGTCTTCAAAGCGATGGATGCTCACAGCGGTTTGCACGATGTAAAATGGAAGATGGGTACGTCTCGAGATGCTTCCGATATAAGCGAAGGTTCTCTTCCGGTGAAGTCAGTAAGTTTTCAAGCATTTATATTCACGTAATATACTAACAAGCTGTTCTTTTTCAACACCTGGAGCTGATCGTATCCCTTTGTCGGTCTTGCATTTGAAATTAAAATAATATCCTAGGTAGACCTTTTTTGAGTAGGCTCGATACCTAGATTGCTAGTTTTGTTGTTCGAAGGTCTGAACAAACTTTTGTAATTTAACGATCACTTTAGAAACAAAAATTGCCTCAACGTGTATTTCGAAAGTCTGTGCAAGTCTTTATTTTTGATTATTACTTCCCTTTGGTAAAACCTGACAGTTTGTGGTGTGGAAAACCGGTTGCATAATCGCGATACCGCATGCTGTCCCCTATCTCTCCAGTACTTTGAACAAATTGTTCATTGTCTAGCAGGGTTGCATTTGGTGATTGTGCTCACATTAGTGCGCTTTAACCAATAATGTCGAATTTTGTTTTAACAGCCGTCAGCGGTAACGATACGACATCGATGCGATTCTGAGTTCAATTGGTCCAAGAAATGTAACAATAGCTCCCTTCGAATTGGTGTAGGTTAATGGACGTAGGACAGAATCTTTGGTGTTTTAGGTTTGGCCACAACCCCATCACCATTACACAAATCTAATGCTTCGAAGTTTTCGATTCTTTCGTTACTTTTCATTTTCTCATTAGCACATCTACTTTATTATTTGTAGAATTTTGCGTATACTAATTTAAGCTGTTCTATTCTTCTAGGCATCAGATAATCGTGAAAATACGTATTGCCCTACTGTCGTCGGTGCAGAATGCGAGTATTTTAACTACTCTATTGACCTTAACCACCTAGTTGAGGAAAGAAAACATAAGGGAAATCACAACCGCGAGTATTTCATAACGCTTATTGCAAGGAACAAAGCTCTTTTAGCAACTGCGCCGTACTCGGTCAAAATTCTAATAGATGCGTCACCGCCAACCACGGGTGTCGCTCGTGACGGGAACTTAGACTCCCAACAAGACGTTGATTACCAGAGTGACATGACACTGTCTGGCATCTGGCATGGCTTTTATGACCACGAAAGTGGAGTTTCATACTACAAATATGCTTTTGCTGAACTCTGCCTCTCGAAACAAGAATTAGGCTTAGTTGGTAAAAACTCAACAGTTTCACATGGTACTGGTGTTGCCAACAAAGATGGCAAATACTACCTAAGTGTTGTAGCATATAACAGTGCCAACGAGCCATCAGAACCTGCGTGCTCTGATGGTGTACAGGTGGACAGCATACTACCTAAGTTCAGAGACATCTATTTGAATGGTTTACGTGTCCATGAAGGGATTATTTGCATTAACATCAGTGAACGTGAAATTTGGTTTGTTTTTCGTAATTTCACCAGAATGCGATTGTCACCAGTCACTGCATGTCGGATGAAATGTTCAGACAAAGTTGAGGTCGACATCAATCTCATTCCTGTTATCCCATCACCAACCAATGGATCAGCAATGGACAGTGAGACAAGTGAAGATATATGTAAGCTCAATTCCCTTTACAACGAGTCGTTGCCAAAGTTCATAACTACGGACCACATTCGACTTCACTGGAAAACATCCAATTCGTCACCAATTCACGACTACAGAATTGGCGTCAGCAACGACCTCTCCGGAATGAAATCTACGCGTGGGGCAAATTTTTTTACTGAAATATTTTCTGGGCTGGACGAAGGTAACGAAATATCCGTTCAAATGATTGTCATTAGCGAGTCTGGACTTCACAGCCAGCTCTCATTTGGACCTATTCTGGTGGATGAGACACCCCCTCGGATGGTTGGTACTTTGCAAGTTGACATGGGCTTCAAACATGGTGACCCCATTGTTGTATCCTGGGCTGATGGTTCATTTTACGATGAGGAGTATTCAGACGGCATTGGAGAGTATCAGATAGCAATTGGTACGTATAATAAACAACAGTTTGAATGAAATCGTTCATATGGTCATAAGGTCAAACTTGGAGTCTTTTAGATAAAGCTTTGCTATGAGTCATGCTAGAAGCAAGCAACACGTATCGCAATCACTCAAAATGATGTGGGCTGCCAAGCTCACATATAAGTATCATCAAAATCCATAACGTTTTCAGCTGATCTAATTCTATTTAGGCAAGTGTCAAGCTTGCACGTGCAACGTTGACACTCGTCTACCTTTTGGGGAAAGTCACTAAAATGGTTTGAGCTTGGTTGCCTGTCTTCAAACACGACTGCCATTTTGCCTAAAACTTGTGATCATGATTGCGAAAATACTTGGTTACCGATATTTGGTTCAGATAAGCAGTACGCTTTAAATTTCAAAAGGACCAATTCAAATATTCTTGGCAAGCTGGTTCCCTACTTCTAACATGAATTTGCCATCAATGCTGACATTCTTCATTTCGACTGGCAAACTACCTGGTTACCATGGCAAGGGTACTCATTTCAAATTGGCACCCTCTCCCCACTCAGTGTCAAAGTAGGGTCATTGTACTTGTAGGTACTTTGCCCATGGTTGCCATCAAACTTAAAATTGGTGATTAAGGCTGGTTAACTAACAGTCATAGCTCCAAATATCTCATTAAATGCCACTTGACAATATCGAATCAGAGATACATTTATATTAAGTGGGATTTAAATCTATCCGACGTTACCGGTACTTTCACTCCACAGATCATAGCAAAAATTAGTCGACAATTGTTTACAATCAACGGTAATGGAAGATCAAGGTATAATTTACAGAAAACGTATAAAAGAGTCCCTTGAATCTTTTGGTATGCAATCTTCCTTGAACATCAGTTTTCGTTTGATGATATCAATATCACATATAAGCGACTGAAATGTGCGTTTTCCAAAGAATGTTCGCTCAGATGTTTCGCATGTAGGCGCATGCGCCTTAAGTTTCACTTAAAGAGGAAGGTATTTATTATTTGCTTGCGCGTATGCTTTGGACTGGGTCAGTGTTTGTTTTCTTTTTCTGCCGTAGTAATTTTAAGTTAAAAGTGTTCATAAATCATCGTTGCCTTCTGTGAAGATGGTTAAAACTATTGAAGTTACTTACTAGAAGACTATAAGCTAGGTACGCATAACGTTTCAAGCCTGAAGTTTAGGCCCTTGTTCACGTGACTGACCTTCCCGTCGTTAAGACAATGTGTTACTTCCGGTACAACAACGGCGGGAAGATCAGTCATGTGAACAAGGGCATGAGCAGCAGGCTCGAAACATTATGCGTACCCAACTTGTAGTCTTCTAGTAAGTAACTCCTATCGTTCTTTAGTACTTTTCACTTTCCATGTGAATACACCAATGTCTGCCATTAACAAACGGTTAACGCAAGTTTTGCTCTTGTATTGTTTTTGTTTTTTAATTCCTCCTCTGGTTTATTCAAGTTTTTCACACATAATCGGATGTGCCTGATTCGCAATGAAGGCACAGCTTCACTAATAAGTGCAAGTTCCTAACCGTGTACATATACTGTATTAATTTTACCTAATTCCCATTTGGTGGAGTCTTCACAGACAACAACGACTTGTTGCAGGAACTGACGAAAACAACCAAGCCGTCGCTCATTTCAAAGCATTTACACCAAAAACCATCTGTTGCCAAGGGAGAGTTGGACTTGAAATTGAAAAGCGACCTCTTCAGGATGCTGATGATGGATTTGGAAACACCTACACTGTAGCCTTGAAAGTGTTTAACAAAGCAGGGCTTTACAGTGTCTTTAAAGCGCCTCCATTTCAAATATCGTCAGCTTTACGCCCGACTGCCGGGGTTGTTTATGACATTGGTCCTGATCCTGTAATTGGCACGCTAAATGATGTTGATTATGTAGAGGGGAACAGATTCTGCGTGGCGTGGGCAGGATTCCACACACACAATGGCCGTATTCATTACTTTGTTGGTTTGGGAACTTCAGACAACTGCACAGACATCATGGATTTTACACCCATTCAGAACGCCACCATTTTTGGAGATAACTTTGCATGTTTCTTCCTGCCAAAGATGCCAGACTTCACAAAAACTTATGCAACTGTGATGGCAAGCCTTGACCAAGCTCAGTCGCTTCCTGTGACTGTTTCCTCCGACGGTGCGATGGTATTTAGTGGTTCCATATCCCAGATGTCTGTGGCTGTTTTCGACGGTATCGGTTGCGACGAATCAAGAGTCCTTGAGAGTTTAAAAGGGTTTTCTATTAACCCGAAATCAAAATTTTCCTTTCAATTTTCTGGAATCGTTCCTTTCTTTGGTTCGCACTTCACCATTAAGCTCTCAAGTCATGGAGATCTTTCAAATGTGACGGTGACTCAAAACGCTGAATCAGCTAAGACGATGGATTTTGATTCCGACAACTCTACGCACCGCGTGCTTTTTACTTTCGAGTGGAAAAATCAAGAATACGTTTTTGATGTCGTCAATCACGCAAAAACTACACTGGAGGTGATTTCTGTCAAACTTATGGTATGTCAGATAGACCTTGATTACCAGTCCGATACAACAATGATTTCAGGGTACTGGAATTTTCCCAGAGATATTAAAAAACATGTCACACACTACGAAAGCAAAGTGTCGATAGAAGCGTGCTCGCCTTCGTGTGTTAGTGTGGGCGACTTACTGCCTTGGAAAGTACAAAGGGAACACAGATCCACTTTCCATAACCTGACCCTCGCTCCCGGAAACAGATACAGATTACACGTTCGCCCGTGTTTCCATCAGGTGTGCATGTCACCGTCAATTTCAAACGGTGTAATTGTTACCCCAAGCATTCCTACGGCTGGTGATATTTTTACAAATGTCTACTTATCAGGAACTTCCGGTAATTACACAGCGGAGGTTTCAATCCGGTGGCAAAGTTTTCGAGTAGATCACGGGACAAAAAATGAAGAAGTGATTAGATATGAGTGGACTCTTTCGCCCAGTTACAAAATGAAAGACGTGGGAAACCATTGGATTGCTGTTTATAATAGCACTCAGGTGAGTCATTAAAAATGTGTCGTTATTACGCGTAATTCAAATTGTTAAAAGACTCATTCGGCACTCTTGATTCATTGTTTTGTGTTTTAGGACACTGCCAATTTTCACTGGAACCATCACAGGCTACAACGCATGTACGTTCTTCTGAGAGGACATTCACTATCGAATGTTTATGCCGTGGCGGTAAAAAAGATTGAATTTGAATCAGCGACAACTGCAGCCCTCGATAAAGCAGTACACGATCTCTCTTATAAAGACATTAAAAGATTTGCTGGAGTAGCGCACGCGTCAAGTGTCCAAACGAAAACGTTGAAAGACCTCCACAGATCGGAACTAGACTTCACAAATATAACGGAGAGCGCCAGTGCTCTTCTTACTGGAAAACTTTTCTCTGAATATACGTGGTCTGTGACAACCACTCCAGACCCTTTTATAAACTGTTCCCATAACCCTTCGTGCATTGCGTTTCTGAAGAACTCGAAAAACAACGTGTTGATACCAAACATCAAATTATTACATGGCGTCAAATACTTCATATGCGTCCATGCACAGTTCCCAAGGAAACCGGTTTTTGACGGTGTAGAGGATACAACAGAAGAACACCTATGCAGCAATGGATTTATAGTTGACACAAACAGTCCTATACCTGGTGAAGTAATTGTCACAAACGCAGTTAATGGGTTTTTGACAACTAATGCTTACGTCACGGTAGATTGGAATAGTTTTGTGGATCTGGAAGAGTCTTTGCCAAGTTTGACCACCGGCGTGCGTTCGTACTGGTATTCCTTAGGTGCGTCAA
>NMRA01000952.1:53997-89816 GCA_002633005.1 Phoronis australis | reverse complement strand
ACTGATGGGGGGGGGACTTAGACTCCGGTCCGTGTTCCCGTTTTATTTTATTTTTTTTAGTCCACGGAGACAGAATTTTCGAACCAGAATGTCCACATCCCTGCCCCGCAAATTTCGGGTCCCTGTGCACATACAATAGCGCTTTGCTCAATTCCCAGAGGCAACATACTGGGCCCCGCCCCTTATGGTACCCTAGATCCGCCACTTAGTAGTGATACTTAAACAGCATAAGAAAGGACAACCAATGTTTTCATAAGCCAAGAAATACGCAGTAAATTCAGATAATTTAGTTGAGCCCGCTGTTTGGGACTGTTTCATGCAACCGGGCACTGAACACTTCATAACATACACGAAATTTCAAGCGGAAATACGAGCGAAAAATTACAAGCTTACAACTGCGTCAGACACATGACCTGCAAATCAAATTATCATTAGTCTTTCCGTGTTCTTGGGTTTACGCGAGTTTGTCAGTGTATTTGCATCTAGATCATTTAATACCATATATGTTGTTATAACATGGAAAGTGTCTCTTGTGATTTTGGTATCTGTCAGCAATTATCCGTTTTATATTCATTATTATTATGTTTTCGATTTGCGGGTAGTAATATTGCATCACTTTTTGTATTACTTTTAAGAAGAAATATAAGCATTTATCTAGTTGTAAAATTTTTCATTTACAAACAAAGATTCGTAAAACACGAGGGAAGTCTCGGTTGTGTAATTGCGAGTGTGATTACGGGTCGGTCGAAATTGAACAAGCACTGAAAACTTGGTATGGATAACCACCGTCTTTCTCGCTTGTTGGGTGTAACCTGATGAGTGCACTGATGGACAGGTATACTTAATAACCCGTTACACCTATGATAAACAGGTTTTCATACCTTGACAGTTTATGCTTGAACGGTGCAGTGTTAGATGTTGAATGGAAGCCAGTGAACAAGAAAGATCAACTGGAAGACGGCGTCAGATGATCGTGAACAACAGCATTAGCAGGTACATGTATTAAATGATTCAAAGTACAATTTTGAGGATTCTCTAAATGGTTAAATTTTCCGTGTTTATTACTTGTTTGGATAAAAATTTGTCGATTAGTATCTTACTCTATCGTAACATAAGAGCTCGCTTGCTTGGTTGTTTGTAACTTCCTGAAATGACGTTATACGCGCGCGCGCTGTGGAATGAGTTGCCCAACCGACTGGTCGGCCAGGCGGGATACATCCGGGTCGCTATGTGTTTGACAGTGGCAAACCAATTTTTACATAGTCCAGCTCTCTTATTGTCTGCCTTGATCTGATAAGCTCACGTAATCCAGCAATTATTTTGTAAACAACGCGCCTCATTACATACCATTCCCTAGAGTGTAAAAATCAAGAAATTTCCAATCATATCACAATCTAATCTAAAATCATGCTCCATTATTAAACTTGTCAAGCAAGCCTTTTGTGTTGGTACCCAATACTCTGGTTAAGCTGGACGGAGCTTGCAGTCAAACAAATGAATCAACAGGGTGAAATTTAAATCTAATTTCTCGGAAAGTCAACCGTTTTTCCCCATTCGAAATTTTTTTGTAGACAGTATTTCTTGCAAAACACATCTGCTTCACATTTGTCGAAAGTCGTTTGCACATAGTATTTTTAAATATCGGTTAGCGTCAGGGGAGGTGTACAACATAATTGAGCTTATCAGACAATAAGCTTCTCGCGTCCGCTGACTATAATTTATCTGAAATTTCCAATGTAATTAGAACTCGTCATGCGTTACCAAAATCCGAGAAAGTTTCTGCCTCCGAACTAACGTTCTCGGGTTATTCGAGATTTTCTTATGACTAAGGGTTTAGCGCAGTCATACGTCTCAGGGTTCAGTCACAATACAGGTATGGTTCCATACCCTTTATTTTTCTGGCACGGGGGGTATGTGTCTCTTATTGGCTCGGGGTTTTGGCCAACATCCCTCCTGTAGAATGGGTCCCCACCAAGGACTTTGACCTTAAAACTACGTAATTTAAAAGCGAAATGGAACATGACAGTGAGGCATTTGCTATGGCCATTTTATGGATAGCGAGAGACGTCACGTACACAAAGGATTCTGAGATACATGTAAATGTATATTGCGGCCATCCTAACCAGCGCCAGAAGATCCAGCCTATAGTACGATGTCTAGCCTTATATATAAAATCAGAAGAACTGATTTCAGTAATATTTCAAGAATCCATGAGCCCAGTTAATCAAATATTCGAGTGACATGGCATATCTATCCAAAATTAACTGCCGGCCGGGCTTCAAGCAGACGATCGCTCGCGTAGCACTTTCTGAATTGTGATTTCGATTGACCATATCCCTGTGCCCGGTCTCATGAAACAGTCCCAAATAGGGACAAAGCTAAGTTCCCTAAATCTTCTGCGTATTTGCGGGCTTTTGAAAACTCTGATTGTCCTATCCTATGGTGTTCGAGTATCATTACTATGTCAGTTTTTGGCTTTGATGCAAATCGAGAGTGAACTCTACATTGAATTATTAATACATGTATTATTGAAAATAAATAGGGATCTTTTCATACAACGCCCCCAACTTAAGCACTAAGTCCCTAATTATTTTGATTGAACTAAAGGCTCAGTTTTTAGTTATATTATTAGAAAATGCCATTGGCCAAACAAAGATCTCGTAATAAAGATAAAATTATATGAAAATGTTACATCTGTGCCTAGAGAACGAAACAAATACGAAAAATATTTAGGGAACTTAGTTGAGTCCCTATTTGCATTGTTTCATGCAACCGGCCCCAGAAATCTATGCTCCGGAATGCGTACGAATCGATTTTAACAATCCGACACATTTCAAGACAAAACACTAAACCTGGCATTGTATTTCACTTACTTGACGAGGTTTTCTGAAAGTAAGAGATACTGGAGGTATATGTAGTGTGGATACATTTGAATAGTGTTAATGATGAAGCATTGTGCAAAAAGTGGATTTTTAGAAAGCTCGTAGGACGTACGATAGATTTGTTTTGTTACTTGCTTTTTTCTCAGTTGATGGTTACTGACGTTTGTCGAGAACTTGCAACCGTATCCCGAACCCTAACCATTACGTCAGTCTAAGAGGACCACCGACCGGGGTAGTACATTGTTTTAACTTCCGACAATCCCTGCTGAAAGTACTTAACCCAATGCTTCCCACGATCTACTGTACTGTTTACATGTCAGCTGCTACAACGACAAAATAATTCGGCCACTCCTTTATCGTGTTTATTACAAAGGTACATATCAAATAATGAATGCAACGAACCGATTGTAATATTATTCGAGACTCTACGCCAATATATTGTATTGCTAATTCACGGATACGCTCTAACTGGTATAAAATCAAGAGTTAGGCATTAAAACGTGCAGTTTGTCATTTGAAGCATTTCTTGCGAGGTTTACAGGCAAGTAGTATATGTAGGTATTTTTCTGTATTAACTTAAAATATTACGGTTGACACTGGGCGAAATCGACTTTTGTGACGACAAAGGTTGTGATATCATGCAGGCCGTGTGGAACTTAGACCAGATGAGGCTTATAAATCCACTCCTGTAACCTTTTAGGGGAAGGCCTGGACCATGCTGTCTTGTTTTGATGTTTCGACATCAAAATTCATTGCATTTTATCACAACAAAAAAGCCCTCGTGTAAAAACGTGCACCGACCGAAATCGGATCGCAGTGCCTCCACCAAATGAAAAAAGAGTTCGACCATAAATCTTCACTCTTTTTATTCTCACTTCCAACGACTTCTCAGGCGGTAGTCAGCTAATCTCATTATACCCATGCGTCTCCATGTTTCTCCAGCGCTACATGTATGTCCCGTCGGTTTAGTGTCCTTCTAAAGTGGTGTTCTCCAAGCCTGGTAACAACTCTCCCCAATTTCTACTCCATCTCTTGATGCGCATGCATGATAGCCCAGTAATCAAAGATAGAGTCCACTTAGGACGCCCATTGGTTACCTAGAAATTTTTGGTACAGTAGTATACGTTTTTTGATTGTTTCATGTTGAGGTGGTCCCATTGAAGTATTTTAGCTGGATTGTAATCTTAACAAATTTGACCATTTTTTAAATATGCAAATTAAGGCCGCCGTCATGCAAAATTCGGTTTTTGCCTATAACTTCCTTACCAAGTACAAAGGTAGATAATTTGGCGAATTAGGATATTTTATGCAAATTTCAGATGTATCCCCTGTCAAAGTACCTCCATTAAATTCACTGTCCACATAAACATGGCTGCAAACATCAACATAATTTACCTGTAGTGCACAATTTTCAATAAAAGCTGCCTCAGTTTGCATAATTTATGCAAATTATGGATTTATTCACCCCCTTTATATTCACTGACCATAGAAACATGGGTGAAAACATCAAACTAGTATACCTGCAAAGCTTGGTATGGAAGTTATGATCAAATACAAACTTTTGCTTAACGGGGGACTTAACTTGCACATTAAAAATGCTAAAATGCTCAAGGTTGTGAAGATTACGACCCAGCTGAATGCTTCAGGAGACGAAGTTAGACTTGAAACAGCTGACAAACCTTCTACTACCAAGGATTTCTAGGAGCTTATTTCAGGCTACTAGACAATGAGCCCATATGCGCAAAATAATACTTTTCGAGGAGGGAAGGGGTTAATGAATTGAAATTAGTGCGAAACCTGGAGCACTTTTCAATGAACAGGCAGAGAATGCAAAATTGAAATTAGTTTTAACCAAGGCAAACATAAAGACATGGATGAATTATGCATGGAAAACTAGGGTAACCTACCTGTGAGCATTGGGACAGTGGAACATCAACCAGGGACGGACTGTGGATGAAAAGATTATAGAAAAAAAAGGCAAATACCGAAAACAAAAGAAATATCATTTTCTAAACTTTAATGCTTTCATATTTTATTGACTTATGAAACTGGATCTAATACGAGGGATAACTAAATCGACGTCACACAATCGTCGTCTCACGTTGTCACTGATGATCGACGTTATTAAAACGTGTTAGAAAAATCAGCGGTTTCGTTTCACAGTTTTGTGATGACTAGTCAAGTTATTACTCAATGAACACATTTTCAGAAGTTTAAAACTTGACCTATATTTGAAACCCTACGTCACCAATGCTGTTATTATTTGGATCTTTAACCTTTATTTTTCTAAGGTACTAGCAAGATGTCTGCCATCTACACATACCTCGTGGTTGGTGCTATTGTCATGGTAACTGTTAAGGCTCAGGTTCTCACACCTTCACAGCCATCTCCTAACGGTGAGTCGTGCGACACTCGAGACTGGTTGTAAGGTTAACAAACTGTTCTCTGGTTTTAAGCAGTAATGCCGAAATACTTTGAGAGTTGCACTGACCACGTTTTGGAAGAAACAACTGGCTGCAGCTAGGAAGGTATTAAAAAGCGGTTACGTTACGTAAAAACACAAGCTCCCGTTTTAAGAAATGACGGTTGGCTATAGTTTGTTAAATCGGGGGTTTTTAAATGTTACATGTTCTTCGTTCGATGTCTTCAATAGAGACTGACCTCTTGACTCTTTTTTTCTCTCTCTCTCAATCTCCCCTCCCCCTCTCTCCCCCACCCCTTTCTCTCTCTCTCACCTCTAGTCCGGCCAAACCACCCGCAGTCACCTGTCTGCCTTCCGCTCTCACCCTTTTCCCACCTTCGCAGCAAGCCTTTCCGCCGGCCCTTGCCCTTCCCTTGGTCGCATTCTTTTTCACCCAGTCTCTCCTTCCTAAATTTGCGGTCAGCTTGCATGCTTGCCTTCCTGTACCCATGTCGCTCGCTCGCAGCCTTCCTCCTTCCCTGCCTCCCTCTCCCATTCGCAGCCAACGTTCCTGCCTGTAATGCAGACTCGCTCTCTTGCAACCTCGCTCCTTCCCCGTCGAAACCAGCCTGCCCGCCTGCCTGTACCGCTCGCTCTCTTGCAGCTGCCCCTTGCCCTCGCAGCAAGCCTGTAGCCTAAATTCCTTTCTCCGCCTGCGCTCTATCTCTACCCTCTTCACCCCCTCCCCCTGTCTCCATCTCCCACTCATTATAACGTTCCACCACAGGTACGTACATGTGCTACAACAACACGGTCACCGTGTCGTTCCTCCAAAATCAAACAAACGGACTCACCTACAAGCGTGTCTCAGTTGAAGGCCATCCCAACACTACAGGCTGTTTCATTGACAAAGTAGATGCGAATGGAATGTTTGTACTGTATGTTACCGACTTGACTGCTTGCGGAATCAACGATCCCAACGTAAGTGTCTCATCTTATGTACCCTGGTGTGTTTTATAACCCATGTTTGTTTCCAATGTTGTTTATTTTCTGAAAAGCACTTTTTTATTTTAAACACAAAGTTTTAAAAAGATTTTGTGACCTTACCCCAAATCTAAATTTTGAAAGAAGACGAGCTCAGCAGGTTTTAAAACTCCTGGACTAAACTGGCTTTTCATCTCAGAAAAACAACTTTGACCAATAAGCTGTACCAGGAGATAGCTCATTGATTTGACTAAGACCTCTTACAGAAAAGCAAGTGTTCTTAAACTGTTCCTAAGTCACATTAGAGTTAATTTCTTTTTTGAAAGAACTAGCCTTCATTACTTTTCGAGACTACGGTGTACACGTTGACTTGTCACGGGCGGGTCACTCTATAAGCGTAACTTTAAGCAATGTCAATTAACAAAAAATATATATATATTATATATTATATATACTATATTTTTTGACGGAGTGCAAATTTATAACAAATTTCAACTAGCCCTTCACTCGTCACTATCTCGGTTTATTTTGTTCGGGTACAAACTACAAGACGCAGGGTCATTTTGTGCCTACAGTACCGAATTGTTAAACATGAACATCATACATGTAACATACACGTAGGTTCATTAACTCTGAGACGCAAAGCTTAAATACACCGTTGCCAGGTTAGCAATGTGTTACTCTACCGTCAACAAGAATTGAAAGCCTGCTAAAGCTTGTTATAATGTCGTTTTTTAGGGATTGGCGGCCAGCTTTACCTGGTTGGATGACCTTATTGCCATTCTATCATGCGTCACGGAAGGGTGTGGTTTGTGTGGTTGAGGAGAGCGGTTAATAATTTTCTCTTGAGGTCATTTAGCAAAAGGGGAATTCCTTTTTCACTGGGCTAAATTAATTTCGGCAAGTATGTGGCGTTGCCATTAAGTTTGTTTTTTGTTTCTTCGCACTCTTCAGGTCGCATTTTTCATCCGACTTCCACAAATTTCACACACAACCTGTATTTGAAAAAGTTCTGGAACCCTATTGTTTTTCGTCTTGACTAGATACAAGATGGGAGCCATGGCGGCGATTGTGTTTTCAATTTCAGATTTAAATGCTCATAGGGGCCGTAACTTTTGACGTACACAGCTGTTGTACTTGGCATGTGGTACAGATGTGCCGGGAAGCATTTACGTTTCGTAAAAGAAGGCGGAAATATCGGCAATGCACATGCACACCTCGATTTCGCGACAAAAAGATTTATCCTGTAGAGGGTGCATTGTGGGATCAGTTGCTTTGAATTTTTTTCAGGTTTGAGTTTCTTGTAGCAGCTATTATCCAGTGTTGCATAACCGGAAGTTGCTCTTAAGATGGCAGATCTGACGCATTTTGAACCATTTTAGTCGTCCTGGGGTGCCATTTTGAACTGAAAGAAAACTGACGTGAATTTTGCATGCGGATTCTTTGAGGCATATTCTTTTATATGGCTTAAACAATTTTTTTCTCAGACTTACCGTTTTTTAGTTATTTGATTTTTAATTTTGAAAATAAAATGCAAAATTTGAAAATTTTCGAAAATTTTACGGAATTTTGCGAAACTATTCTGTTAGATAGAATTTTGAACGGGCTTTCAGATGATACTTTCCATTTTTCAGTGGAACGTCTATTTTTCATGAACTATAAGAGATTTTCGGATAACGCTGTTCCTTTGTGACCGACTTTGCTGCACTCTGAAATAATCAGTACAATAAATATACATATCCAGAAAGCGCCAAGAGGCATTGTATCTGGGCTAAATAAGTAAAAAAATATATGCACAATTATACACAAATACATAAATTAATAACATGATGTTAAGATTACAAATAAATCATTTTCATGCACAACAAGTTATTTTACATTCATACAATCTTATTTACTTCAACAAAGAGATTTAATATTAAAATGAAATTTTGATAGTACGTATTTCGAATAAAACCTTATTTTCATTTAGGTCTATTTCATTAAATACATTTAAAAATACAGTTTTGTTATATATTTGAGGAAAATCTGAATATTCTTTAACCATTGGGGTATTGTTCGAATGTCTCGAAAAGCTGTGCCCTCTGTTCCCCCCATACCGCACAAACAAAGAAAATACGAGCATTTATCTGAGTGTCTCCAAACGAAGACAGAGGTGAAATATTAAAATCATGTCTAAATTTGTCGTTGTTTAGGAATAATCCAATTCTTAATATGTATAGGATTATTTCGTGGTTGCGAGGAAGTTGGAATGATATCAATGGCACTGGCATGTCTTGAGTAATGGTATGCAATTTAAAGTTATTTTTGAAAGTGACGATTGAAGTGCTTTCTTTTATTTTGGGTGGTAAGGAATTCCTGTTGTCAATGCAAGTTAATGTAGAAGATCTCCTCTTCTAAGGAGTCATGGGGATGCTCTTTTGAGAATGGGTAGAAAATTGCAGTGTCATCAGCATGTAAGAATGTTTTCGAGTTTATTGTGTCTGGAAGATCATTGGTGTACAGTAAAAAGAGTAACTGACCTAGTGCGGTACCCTATGGTACGCCAGAATTTACGAAACCTGGAGATTATGAGGGTGAGACTTTGTAAGTTCGGCATTCCTGATATGATTTTAAAAGTAGGAGGAGAGTACCTGGGAAGCATAAAATTCTAATTTATTTAGAAACAAATTATCAGGAGTGACATCAAAAGCTGAAGCAATACCTAAAATACAGATCTCACGTTTTATGCATGTTCAAACTGAAGGTGGATTTCATGTACAATTTCTATAAGTTGAGACATAGTGCTGTTACCAGGCATGAATCCAAATTGGCGACGATAGGTGAGTTTTTATGACAAGTGGTGATCAAACATATGTTGAAAACTATTTTTTTTTCAAAAATCTGAATAAGACTTCAAAAAGATTAAATGGGGCGGTGGTTGGCAATGTCTGTTTAGGAGTTCTTTTTGTGTATTAGTATCATAACACCAAGTTTCCAGTCTAAATGAAATTTTCCAGATCGCAGTATTTTACTGCATAATATTGTCAGAGGAACTGTAAGCTCTCTTGCTATTATCTTGATCACTTCATTAGTTATTAGATTGGCACCGTCGTTTTTTATATTTTTTAATACGTTTATTTACCCAGCAAGCATATCATTAATGAATAGTAGAGACGGCTGGGGTTGGGTAGCCCCAACTACGTATCTTTACAACTTACGAGAGTATAATACATCATCTTAATTAAACAAATAAGTATCTGGAAATTACTCCTAATGATTGGGCGAATCAATTAGCCGAGAATAATATGAAAGGGGGGGAAACGGGAAGGGGAAGGACTTTCATACACTCATTCACACTCACATTCACATGATTTAATTAACTTAACTTATGTTTACATTTACGTAGGTGCATATTTATGAAAAGGTCAATTTTCTTATAATACAAAAGAAGTGGTTAAAAAAATAACACCATATATTGTTTGAATCATTTTAAAGAGATGCCTGCAAAACCCTCCACTGTTCTGAAGTTTTATCCGAGGCATTAAATACAATGAGGTTCACTACGTCAAAAAGTATAAATCTAAACTTATTAAAACAAGGTTGAGACCTATCTCTCGATGATGTATAAATATAACGTTGGGCATGAGTGTATATGGTATTGAAGATTTCACTTAGATTGCCAAAGAAGCAAACTAAGAAGTGGTACATAGATGGCTCAGTGTGTAAATTAAAAACTTTACTTATGAAATGATGTAAAGAATTCCAGAAACGTTTAACACAGACGCAGCTGTAAAACATATGCTGAAAGGTCTGGACTTCGCCACAGTAGGGACATTGGTCTGTTTGTGAAATACCAAATATTTTTAACATTTTGTTTGTATAAATTCTTTTGTGAATGAAAAAGTATTTAAACATTGACAAATGAGGGTTTATGGGTAGATTAAAAGGGAGATTATATATTTCTTTAATTTCGGCGTCTGTGTAGTAGTTGAGTAAAAACGCATAATTATCTGGTTTTACAGAAAACTTGTGAATAAATGTGTTTTTGATCCATGGAGTGGAACTATTGAAGAATAAAAATCTAATGTTATTACAACTAACAATCCTTCTATCCGACGGACCCAGAACTTTCTTCAAGGTCGTTGTGGTGGAATAAAATGGTATGATAGACGTATCCTTTAAGTTATAATTTTTCTTAATGCTTTCCCATTTAAGAAGTTTGTTCTGGCTATCTAAAAAATCTTCACAAAATATGAGGCCTGCATTGTACAGATCTTGGTAAAATAATGATTTACCGTTAACAGTTAAGTTACAATTGTTCCATATCACTTGTTTGGCTATTGGTACTTCATTAAATATTTCAGGATTAAGAATATCTAAGGTTGAGAGAACATCTTTGTAAAAAGGGTTCTTAATTTCGCATTTTAGGGTTTTCAGTTCAAAATTGGATGAAAAAATGAGGACACCGCCAATACGACTGAAAAGATGCCTCGGGTATATCTTCCAACTTGCCTCATCCTCTGTATTAAAGCGCTTGACCCAATTAAATAATAAGTTTAACTTGATCAGTTCCATGTTAGGATATTTCAAACCACCCTCTTGATATGGTAAAATAGTCACAGTTTCTTTAATTTTTGGTGGTTTATTTAACCAAACAAATTCTCTGATAAGTTTATTAACTTCACGAATTCTTTTTTTGGAGATACCCACAGTTGACACTACATGAATGAGTTTCGATAAACCATAAGTTTTCGTAAGGAAGATTCTGCCTTTTATGGACAAATTTCGTATTTTCCAAATATTAAACAGGTCTTTAAGCTTTTGGATTTTATCATCAAAATTGAGTTTTTCAGCGTCATCCCCTCTTCCGCCAAAGAATATTCCTAGACTTTTAATGGGCTTTTGGGGCCAGCTGATTCCGTAAAGTGGTTTACGATTTCGGTGCATTGTTGAGGCAAACATCCCTTGGCATTTTTCATAATTCAAGTGGAGTCCAGATAATGTTCCAAAATAATCTAAAAATCTAAAACAGTTATTTCCAGATTCTAAGTCTTTAATGAAAAGAACTGTATCATCTGCATACTGTGCAATTTTGATTTCGTGATTGGCTATTGTGAAGCCTCTAATTAATTCATTGCTTCTGATATGATGTGACATAATTTCCGCACACAGGACGAACAGCGGACTTGATAGTGGGTCTCCTTGTCGGAGGCCTTTCTCTATGTTAAAATACTGTGATGTAAATCCGTTGTTCATCACACATGACGAAATTCCAGAATACAATGTACGGATTCTATTGATAAAAACGTCACCAAAATTAAAAGCTTTTAAGGACTGAAATAAAAACTCCCACTTTACAGTATCGTACGCTTTCTTGAAATCGAGGAATACAATGTGACCGGGGGTGCGCTTTTCTTTATAAAATTCAATCATATCGTCAATTACACGTATATTCTGGCCTATATAACGTTTCGGCAGGGATGTTTGATCTGGATGAATTAAATTGTCAATATATTTGTATATTTTGTTTGCGATTGTTTTAGTTATTAATTTATAGTCACAGTTCAAAAGAGAGATAGGTCTCCAATTATCTAAAGATAGTAATTCCTCGGACTTTTTACTTTTCGGGATTAACGTGATTACGCCTTGCTTTTGAGAACTGGACATGTGACCGATTCCAAAGCTGTATGTGACGCTCGCCAATAAATCGTCTTTAATTACCTTCCAAAAGGTTTTATAAAATTCATAGCTGATGCCATCATTACCAGGCGTCTTGTTAGGTTTTGTCTCTAACAGAGATTCATACAATTCTTCTTCTGTTAGGTTTTTTTCTAAACCGTAAGAATCTGCAGGAGATAGCTTTTTATGTATTGGTAAATTAAAAAGGTCGTTTGGATACGTTCTTTCGACGTTGCATTCTTTAATATCGGAGTAAAGTTTTTTGTAATAGTTCACTTGCATATTCCGTATGCATGCTGCATCATGTATAATTTTAGCACCATCTTTAAGGGCGTTAATATGTTTTTGCTTGCTGTGGCGCACCTCTAGGTTTTTGAAATATTTTCCATTCTCGCCTTGTTCTGCCCATTGTGCTTTACTACGCAGGATCGAGCCCTTAATTTTTTGGGTCTGGATAATTTGCAAATCAATTTTGGCTTTTTGTAAATCTTTTTTTAATTCCTCTGAAGGGTCGTTTTCCACCTTGGCTGTCAAAGCGTTAATTTTTTCTATTAAAACAATTTCGTCAGAGCGGGTCTTCTTTGCAACCTCTTTTGCAAAAGAGATTGAAGTTTTCCTTATTTCCATTTTAATTAATTCCCACACTAAATTTTTGTCTTGAATATGTCGGTATTTAGTACTATAAAATTCGACACATTTAGTTATTTTGTTTATATAATTGGTATCGTTTAAATAACTAGTGTTAAATTTCCAAAGACCAGGACCTCTCTTCGCATTTTCGGATATTTCAAAATGTAAAGTAATGGCAGAGTGGTCTGAAAACACAAAGTCATTAATAATGGCAACGTCTTTGACTGCTACTTCTCTGGAAATTAGCCACATGTCAATTCTACTTTGGCATGACATATTCTTATCCCTCCAAGTGTATTTCCTCACACCTGGGTTATTTTCACGCCATACGTCGTACAACTTGAAATTAGATTTAAAAAAGTTGATGTTCTGTATTACAGGACTTTTCGTGGAATACAATAGTTTTCCTTTCTTATCTAAGTCTGTGGGAGCGCAGTTAAAATCACCAGCGCAAAGAATACTTTGGTTGTTTAGAATATTATGGAGTTCTAGCTTAATGAAATCCAGGAATTCGACTTGTTTCCTGGTTTCATTTGGAAAGTACAGATTGAGTAAAATGAAATCTTGTTCTGCAATTTTGCAATTAAGAACATTGTATCTACCGTAAGTATCATTCTGGACTAAAGAAGGTTCAAAATCTAAACGTGGATGAATTAAAATTGCAGTGCCTTTACTATGGTTAGTGCCGTGACTAGAAAATACCGGACCACCCCACTCACGTTCCCATTTATCAATGGAGACAGGAACGCTGTATGTTTTTTGTAAGTAAACTATATCATAATTCCTTTGTTTCAACCATTTGAAGAGTTGAGCTCGTTTAATTTCAGAATTAATGCCTCGGACGTTTATGGACCTGCACTAAATGTTAACCATTTGGGGTTATACACGGGTTTCGGAGGCATCCCTTAACTAAAGTTACGCTTAAGGTTAACATAAGAAGCTTAAATGTAAGTCCAAGATTTAAAAATCTGATCGTACAGAAAGGCACACAAAAGGGAAAGGGGGACAAAAGGATAAGGACGAAAAACAAGGTCATACTCGCAAGGCGATATCACCGGCTATTTCCTGAAATGGAGATCCAAAACGTCCGAATGTCACGAAGAACAGCGATTTGTATCGCTATGGTAGATCGCTTACACTTGTAATAAGCTTTACTGTATTGTCTATTGTCAGAACGAAGATTCTTCCGTCTTTGGATCACGCAAACTTGACCTGGGGCTTTTTATTCACTGTCTTTAGTAGCAGGTAGTTCTGTGTACTTAAGTCTTCACTTATGAAGAATCTTGTACCCTTGAGTTTCTTTTTCAAAGTGAAAACACTTTGTCTGCACCGATAGCTGGTAAACTTAACAATGATTGGTCTAGGGTTGGGTTGATTTGCAGAACTAGAACTTCTTAGTCTTCTTGAGGCCGTTTTTCCTACTCGGTGAGCACGGTCTATCCTCTAGTCCTCGTTTGGCTGTTCACCAATGCCGTGGATTCTAATCGAGTTACGTCTAGAGTACTGTTCATAATTATTCAACTTATTCTTTAACTCTTGACTTTCCTGTCTTATTGCTTAAAAGTCAACTTTCCCGGTTCTTCATCGAAGACTTCTTTAAAAGGCCAAATTATTCTATCTTCGATGGATTGGAGTCTCTTTTCTAGGTCAAGATCCGCCATAGTGACTGTGGACGCTTCTTCACAAACCTCCAAGTAATGAGAAGGGTTATTGACTAAAATGCCGGTAACCTCAGGAGGGTGTTACGCAATCATAGGTGGGATTAACTAGATGACCACCAGACAAAAACACCAGGGGGTTTTGAGGGAAACTTACAATGGCGGTATATAACGTTTGGTGGAATAGCTGTAAACTCGAAAGAGAAAGCTCACCAAATGACACGAAATGTTCATGAAATGTTGTTTCCAGAAGACCTTACATGTAGGTAGCGACACCACTGCAATGAATGCTGTTGAGCAGGAAACAAGATGGTTGTCTGACTTTTGAAGGATAAAAAGAACAAAATTGACGGAGCGTTGTCTTCACGTGTCCGACCTTCAAAGGCGCCCTCTCGTTTTTGATTTCGTCGATGTTTCTAGTTGTTTTCGTACTTCAGATGGTTGGCCTTGTAATGTCAGAGAGGTGTTCTAATGTTCTGTTTGGGAACGCGGGTAAGTTTGTTGTTGGTGCAATGTGACTCTTAGTGGTGGAGCATTCAAGAAATTTCTTACTTTTTCAGTTTTAAATGACGTCTGAGTGTTGGCTTCTTTTGAGTGGATGATGGGGATTCGATGATTGCTTCACCTGTCCTCGAGTTTTGCTATAGCCCAAAATTCCTTAAAATTTTTGGAGACATTGTTGATGTTGGAGATTAGTTCTCCCACAGTGTTATACTGTTATTTGTAAAACTTAAACCTGGACGGGGTTATTAGATTTTCTAAACCATCTGCACAGTTTATTTCTTTTATTTATTTCATATAAAAGTGTGTTGTTAACCCAAGCTTTGGTCTTGTTTGTTGTTGTTCCCATGGTTGATGAGATATTGTTATGTAGTATGTTGCAGAATGACTGTGTGAATGTTGAGACTGCGTCATTTATGTCACTTTTATTCAGTATTTCAGTCCAGTTAAATGTGGTTATGTTGGTAACCAGTTTTTCCATCTTAATGAGGTTCTAATTCAAAATCTTTTTGATAATGTCGGGCTCTGTAGGTGCGCAGTTGAGTGTGAATGTTGTTTCTATAATGTGGTGGTCTGAGTTACCAATGGGATGTCTAACAGGAGTGGACTCAATTACTCCGAGATTGTTTATAATACATAAATCAAGGCAAGAATGTGAATACCCTGTTAAACGCGTCGGCTCATTCATTAATTGTATACAGTCATTTGAGAGGAGAAAATCGAATATTTCGAGACCGGCTTGTTTGTCATTGTCATCTGAGTACAAAGTACTCTTCCTTGCGTTGAAATTCCCGTTGATAACAACTGTTTTATTAGTTTGTGAGGGTTCTTGCAATTGTTCCGAGAAGGTCTTGAAATATGTTTTCCTTTCATGGGACGTCTTTGAGGATGAGCGATAGAAAAAACATAATATAACTTTTTGTTATTTAAAAAAATAAAACAGCATTTTTTGGATATCATCTGGAACATTTATATCGAAAGAAATTTGGTCATATTTTTGATCCCGTTAGTTTGCTATGAATGAACCGTATTTTTGTAAAAATTTAGCAAAAGACACATGATTAAAAGACACAAATCGAATTCTACAGGATTGACTACTTCTTCTCACTCCATAGAGAAAAGGTACAAAAACGTTGATAATATATGTTTATGTCTTGTAACAAACTAAAAGAGATTGACCTTTAAAAATATGCCATCTTTAATGGCAGTTTATAACTTGGTGTTAATACGTATCTTACATTCTGCCTAAAGTTGGACAACGATTGGCCCTCTTGGGTAGAATTGAATGCTACATACCCATTGAAGGGAGGCTATTACTTTACTTTTCATGTATTTTGCCACATTTCACTTATAGTCGTTCTGCATGGCCTCGCCAAATTTTGCTCATATTACAGAAATCGAAAGGCTGTCGGAGTTATTTTAGATTGTCTTTTCGAAATACCCTCTAATCAAATATTTGTTGATCTGAAATGACTACCAATGAATAAGTTGCAAGTTTTTTTTACCTCTATGTATGTTACTCAAGTGTCGAAGTCATGAAATCCTAGTCTTATTTTTTCAAGTATTATCACTTGTCCGTCATAATTACTGTCTTAGAACTAGACATCTTTTATCAGATAATTTTTGATCCCTCAACCTTTTGTATTTGATTCTGTAAGGAAATGGAACATTTTGCCAGATAACATTAATAAGTAGATTTGGTGTTTTGAAGAAAAATAAGATTAGTGAACTTTATTGAACTTGAAGGCTTCCAATAACATAACTGAAAAATACATGCACAGTCCATCGTGTATGCTCATTTTATTTTTTTTTGATTTGGAGGTATTTTCACAGGTTGAGCATTTGTGGACGTCTTGCATTAACCCAGTGAATGTAGAATATGGGCAATTTTTTAAATCCTGGAATGACCGTATCTCATATATCATCATATTAAGTTCAGTTTGTAATAAGGCGGAACTCGTCCTCAGTTACAGAAATTCCAAACTTTTAGAAAATCACACAGTTTCTCAATTCCCTATCACTTTTACCCCTAATTAATGATTGAAGTGTCTTATTTCAATTATGATTTTTTAAGATTTGCATTTTGTATCACGTCTAAGTATTGCGCAATGCAGAAATCTTGACTGAAAACTTCAGCATACAAAGTTAATTCACCATTACAATCGACTTTACCTTCCCATTCTTAGAATGGGCAATCCTTTATGGCATACTAAAATTCTTCAGATATCGATAAACACAAAAGTTATATAATACGTTGAGCTCTGAAGGCGAGTGACAATCTGCAGGACAATCGGCACTACTGCAGGTACAACATAAGTATGTATAAACGGTGAGCTGCAAAAATGGATGACACCGAGACATCGACCTGGGAAAATTGAGGGTAAATAGAAAAGGAAAAAAATAAGAAAGTGGATTGAGGGACAGAGGGATAGAAAAATTGACTGAAAAATACACAAATTGAAGAGAATTATGGACGATGGCACAGTGTTGCGACGAGACAGACAAGTCACGTGGTACAATTAAACCAATATTGGGAGAACAAATGGGGTCACTGACCCTGGAATCAAAACAATACAATAATGAGAACGAAGCAACATACCTTACATAAAATAGCGTACATGTAATACTAAATCATATCTGTTCAGGAAAGCTTACCTGCACATTACCAATGGCTTTGTGGGTCTGATAGCCTAACACTTGTGAGCCTCAGAGCAGTATGGGTGCTATTGTTTTATCAAACATTTGCAAGGCAATTTGCAGTTTAGACCATTGATAGATCTGTCAATAAAATCTCATTAAAGCAAACATAGCCTTCCTTGTTTGTGAAGCTTTTTCGTGGAAATTTTTACTCCAGCATGTTCTAGAAGAGAAAATACAACCTAAGTACTTAAACTAAGATACTGTGTTCATTGGTTGCAAACGATGTGACCACTTCTCAATATTCTCCAGAGGATTACCATTTCGAAAAACCCTAATCTCTGTTTTATCAACATTGACCTCTATCCCAAATTGTTTTTGTAACTCTCTTGGTGTATATACAATATTTGCCATGTAATCAACATACAATAAACATAACATGTCTGGAGAGTCGATGTCAATACAAATAGCCTTGGCCTGACTATCAGACTCTTCCAGACGTTTGATTAAGTCATTTAAAAATATTTTGAACAGGAACGGACTTAGCACATTGAGTGTTTCAAAATTATTTGATTCTAGAAATAGGCCATTTTCCAGAGAACGGTAATCAGATTGGGTGTTTTAGAACAATTTGATTCTGGAAATAGGAAATTTGCCAGAGAAAATTAAGGAGATTGGGTGTTTTAGAACTACTGGATTCTGTAAGGAAATGGACTATTTGCCAGATAACATTAATCAGAATGGGTGTTTTATAACTATTTGATTTTGAAAAGAAATGGATCTTTTGATAACATTGATTGTTTTAGAATTAGTTGATTCTGTATGGAAATGGACCATTTGCCAGCTAACATTAAGCAGGATGGGTGCTTTAGAACTACAAACCCTTCACTGAAGGACTTAGGTAAGGGTATGGAGATGAAAATCACTATAGCGATAACGATCAAATGAGAAATATTTGGACTGCGCACTTCTAGTCAGTCAAACACTACCCGTCGAATTCTATCGTTATCTTCTTCAGGCGCAAAAATATATTTTAGAATTTGATGATTATACTTAATTGGAGTTAATCAATGACTGAACTGCAGTCTGAAATTTAACATTTTGTGACGAGCGTGGACGTGGAACGGTAGTTCAAAATAAGTAGTTTATTGTGTAAAAAAGCCCACAACCAAAATCTGCCTTCTATATTATGGCCAGCATTCTTTTTAACAACAGTCACTCGTTCGTTTTAGGGCGATGGCATGGTCAGCTTCAAGGTGAGAATTCACTATGTATATCCGTTCGACACGCACGAGGATACAATAACCACTATCAGTTGTAACGT
Organism: Phoronis australis; assembly: GCA_002633005.1. NCBI lineage: Eukaryota > Metazoa > Phoronida > Phoronidae > Phoronis > Phoronis australis. The sequence goes on along the minus strand of NMRA01000952.1, from coordinate 71,138 downwards.
GACCGCGCTTGGTCCGTCGGTTATCATCAACGAAACGTTTGGAGTCAATGGGTACGTACATGTATTTGTTCCTGTATATAATGTATAAACGCACACATGCAAGCACGTGCACACACACACACATGCACACACACACACACACGCACGCACGTATACACATATCCATATTCATAAATATATTCATGTTTGAACATTTATACAAAAATGTTCACACACTTTTTTGTCTACATGGAGCACCAAGAAATTGTTTTACTACGAATGAGGGAGAACTGGTAATTTAATAGGGGCGAATGGTGTTTGAGTGGGGACGAAAGGAGTTTTACTGGGGAAAAATGGTGTTTTAATGAGGACGAATGGTGTTTCAATGAGAAGAAATGATATTTTGCTGGGAAGGAATGGTGTCTTGCTAGGGACGAATGGTGTTTTACTGGGGACTAATAGTGTTTTTCTGGGGATTAAATGGTGTTCGCTGGGGACGAAATGTATTTTACTAGGAAGGAATGATGTTTTACTAGGGACGAATGGTCTTCAACAGGAACGAATGGTGTTTTACTGGGGACGAAAGATATTTTTCTAGAAAAAATGATGATTTACTAGGGACAGATGGTGTTTTACTGGGAATGAATAGTGTTTTAATGAGAAAGTATGGTGTTTACTGGGGACGAAATGTGTTTTGCTAGGGATGAATGGTGTTTTAGTAATTGTAGACGAATAGTGATTTTCTTTGAATGAATGGTGTTCTATTGGGGACGAATTGTGTTCGACTGAAATGAAGTGTGTTTCACTGGGAACGAACGGTGTTTTACTAGGGACAGATGGTGTTTTACTGGGAAAAATTGTGTTTTACTGTGGAAAAATTGTGTTTTACTGGGAAGGAAAAGTGATTTACTAGGGATCGATGAATGGTGTTTTACTAGGAACGAATGGTGTTTTGCTGAGGACGACTGGTGCTTTACCAGGGAGGGTTGGTGCTTTATTACATAAAAATGGTGTTTTACAATGGACAAATGTTGTTTTAGTGGGTATGAATGGTGTTTTAATTATGGACGGATGTTGTTTTACTAGGGAGGAATTATGTGTTACTTTGTACGAATCGTGTTTTACTCGGGACGAATGGTGTTTTACTATGGACGAATTTTGTATAATTGCGAACGAATGGTGTTAAACTATTTACAACTGGTGATTTACTAGGGAGGAATGGTGTTTTATTACGGGGACGAATTGTGTTTTAATAGGGACGAATGGTGTTTTACTGTGGATTGATGGTGTTATATTGTAGACGAATGTTTCACTAGGAATGGGTGGTGTTTTATCGGGACGAACGGTGTTTTGCTGCGGACGAGTTGTGTTTACTATGAGTTACAAATGGTGTTTTATTGCGGAGGGGTGGTGTTTGCTTGTGATTAATGATGTTTAACTGGGGACAAAACCTATTGTTTTACTGGGGACGAATGGTGTTTTACTGCGGACGAATGGTTTTTTACTGGGGACGATTGGTGTTTTACTAGGGACGATTGTTGTTTTACTAAGGACGAATGGGGATGGGTGGTGTTTTAATGGTGACTAAAAGTATTTTGATGTGATTGTGTTGTGTTTTACTAGGGACGAATTTTATTTATTTATTAATGTAATAGTTACAATGAGGGTAGCCCCATCAGTTCACACTGCTTTCCACGGGGGCCTTCAATAAAATCAAACAGATAGTAAGAAAAAAACAGAATTACAAAATGAAAGACAATATTTAAATAATAAGCAAAGAATAAGAAATTAACACGGAAAGATTGATGACTTAAAATAAAAAATAAAACATGATAAACAGAAGATAAAGAAATTACGACAAGATGATTAACTAAAATATAGATATCAATAATTAAAAACAGACAATAAATAATTAAAAAAGTAAGACATCATACAAATATACCTGCATGTATACATAAATGGTGTTTTACTAGAGGTGAATGGTGTTTTACTGGGTACGAATTGTGTTTTACTAAGGACGAATGGTGTTTCACTTGGATGGGCGATGTTTGACTATAGGGATGAAGAGTGTACAGGTATTCCTAGGGACAAAAGGTGTTTTACTATGGATGGGTGGTGTTTTATTGGTGATGACTGATGTTTACCTGTGGACGAATGGGGTTTTATTAGGGATGAGTGGTGTTTTATGAGGACGAATGGCGTTTTTCATTCCAGGAATCTCAAAGTTTTGCAAGGAATAAAAGAAAGTCGTATGAGTAGACTGCGTAGTTCGGGTTACAAATATTATTAATAAGTTGCATGAAACTCTGCCAGCTCTACAAGTCCAATACTGACAACGGCGGCAAGTCGGAAAGGAAATATCTTAACTTGTGTTTGAACAAATAATACATTAACTGAAACAGAAAGCATTTTCTGTATTATGGAGGTCTCATACACTGTATGTACATTTGAGAGCTTTCTGTAATAAGGCAACATCGGATTTTCCTTAACTTTCTACATTTCTGTCTTACGAAGTTTCCTAGGTAAACCTATTTCTTAGTACTTTAAAAATTTGTTAGTGTTTTTGTACACATGGTACACATGCACGTTTCGCTACGTATACACCCTCTTTCTCTCTGTTTTTCCTTTCACATCTCGCTCTCCGACTCCGTTATCAACTGAGTTTCCTTCGGATACCCACCTCCTCTCTCGGCTCTTTCCCGACCGCGCCTTTTCTGTCTCACCTCATCTCTCCCTCAATGACAAGACAGTTTTCTTAACAATTTCTGCAGCCAATAATTCCAGGTCTTATTTCTGTAATTTACAGCACCATTGCAGTTGTTCCCGGCCGTGTTAGTGTGCCAGTTGTTAAACCTATGACTCTTGCCGAAAAATTCGGGGCCCAAGTCTCATTTGTCCTACTTGGGGCTCCCGTTTGGCTCTGCTTAGATATTGACTACAGTTCTTCGCGTAAGTATTACGGTGCAACCTTTTTCTCAAGTAGATGCAGTATGTAAAATATTGAAATATAGCGGTTGAATTTCACTCATTATTCACTTTACCTGATTGATTAAGAACGGCAAAGTGTCAAAGAGAAAAAAGTTCTAGCCTCCGTCTAAAACAGTTTTCTGGAAGGTTATAATTAGATGCAATACACTTTCCGAAAGATTACGTTTATTGCTATTCTCTTTTAAGTATCACCGTTTGTTTAAATACGATGGCTGAAGCCTTAAATGGGTGAAACTTTAACTCAGATAAACTTCTGATGTAGACCACACGCCATCGGCAATGACATTACTCTCAACCTGCAAGTACATGACATGGGAAAAAATTTCTCTGCTTGTCATAAACTGGCAGTTATTCAGTGTGACAAAGCTCGCAACATAAAATAGTGACATTGTGAAGCCTGATCACAAGTACCGGTAATCACAAAGTATTGCTTTTTGAATCCCATAAATCATCGCTAATTTGACTGCTATAAGACCCTAACAGTTAAGGGTGTAAACGAAAAAAATATTTCAGATATTAGAATTTTTTATACGTTTCAGAAAAAGCAACACATCCTTATTTGCTTCCGACCGTGCTCGTAAACTTGCTTGTTAGGCTGGGTTAGTTTTAGTAGCCAAGGAAGTGTGACCGTCAGGGGAATTACAATAAATCCATTGTAACTTGATCAATACAAACAAAGGGCGAACTTGATGATGTGGCCTTGGAGGAAGAAATGAATATGGGGATGGGCTGTAAAGGTTGCAACTCCACTGACCCCTTGCAGATCATATCAGTTTCAATAACTTTGTGCACAAATGAGGTAACCTCATCGTACATTCGGTTTCACACTCGAGTCACCGCAGTTAAAAGGCATTTTTATCTGTTATAAACCGGGATATTGAGACTTCTAAAATCAACAAAAAATAACCAAGACACAGTGACGATTCAACTGGAAGATGGCTGATTACCTCACCCTTTTTCCTTCGACTTCACCTACAGCTACAGACGTGAATATTGTCGCGTTGACTATACGATATTCGTTGCCTTTTGGCAATGTTTGTACTAACAAAAATGGAAATGATTTCTAAATCTGAAGTCATTACGTACCGGGTGAGCATACTTCGAAGATGTTGGACTGTTAAAATGGGGGATTTCAGTAGACATTTGTATTACTTAGAAAGATCTACGCTGTTTTTCGAAAGTGTTAAACCAGTTATCAAACCAAGCTGCATATCATCTGAATGTCCATTGGTTGGCGGACACTAAAATTACGGTGTGATAGCGACAAGGAGTGAACGAGCGGCACGAATGACGAGCAGTTTTGTGTCACAAAATCACGAGATACATTACACCTTTAACATAGAAAAGTTTGTTTGGCCTTCAAACTACTGATAGCAGTTGGATACTATGTACGTTGGGGTTTTATTTGGCTCTTTTTGTAATGTGAAATATTCCAGCCACTGCTGAAAATTGTTTGAGACATTTCAAACTATATTACTCGTGTGAAAACAATATAAGGTCACGAAACTCTGAAGAATTTACATGTGGTGTGGATAATAACATCATTTTACCGATATACTAAGTTTTGTCCTTTGAACAAGTAGTAGCCTCTTTAGATTTAATACCAGACCTAATCCATGACTGAAGCCAGGCGAAACATCTTCCTCTGTCCGTCTCTTGTCACGTTTTGGAATAACCTGGTTCCCGGGCCTCCCGCGCTGACGTCACGGATAGCTTGTGAAGGCCAGGTAAAGCGCACTAGAACGATGGTTTTCATTGGCTGTTAATTTTAACCAGGTATTTGGCGTGGGCATGTTTACATCCGGTAAACCGATGTCTGAACTCACTGGCCAGCTGTTTGTATACTGTGATATTATTAACAAACTGAGCTGAAATTCATGTAAATATCGATTCCTTATTATGAAAATAAAGCTAAATTAACAATGACTTCACTCTTTTTATTTGGCATTTTTCAGTTTCATTGCTTGAACGGTTTTTATAATTTGAAAACTTCTCTTACAGCAGGGGCTGATCCAAGATTTTGAGTTGGGGGATGGGAGGGGGAGGCAAGGACAGAGTACAAGAGACAGGATTTTTCCCCCTCAGACATTTGCACCCCCAAACTGCCAAATGGAATCTGAGAGAATCTTAGGCGGGGCCGTGGCCCACTTTGCCCTCCCCTCCAAATCCGTCACCGAACAGTGTTACAGTAGACACTTCTGGCGCGCAATTTCCACCACTCCACTGCCTTCGCGGTATTCACTCTCCCTAGAACACCAAAATTTTTTACACTCCAGGTAATCACAATTCTCGAGCTACACCCCTCCCCTCGTTGCGATAATTGTTTTTTCCCATTTCCCTCTTTGACGTGGGCCCCCCACACCTTGAATATATTCGGAGCCTCAAATTTAACCTGCTTGACTTTCAAACTTAGTAGAGAACGATTGGCCATAATGACCAAAGTTCGAGCATGCACTGAAAACATTTACTTCCAAGGCCACCTCGGGTGTTTTCGTTAGCTCAAATTTCCCCAAGTAGGTGAACGCTCTCTGCACGCGTGCAGACTTCAGTTATTATTTATTCTCAAGACTGAAAATCACGTGACTTGCCATGTTTTGCATAACGTTCATCTCCGAGAGGATATTTGAGAGTATGAAAATAACCAAAATGTTTCAAATAATTTTTGTGGCTCCGACAATACCTGTGAAATGTCCCAAATGGGCCCTAAGCTTTATTTGTATGCATAATCTGGTCCTAGAAGAATCTACACCCATTTAGACAGTGGCTAAAAACATTATTTGGGACTCAAACTAACAAAAGTTTGTGGTCCGAGGTTTGAAGTTCAATACATTGTAGCCTAATGTCCCAAATGCAAAATCTTTTTATAAAGGGTAAATGCTAATAACTTAATCCTTTCGTAATAATTCTTGGAAAGCTGACTTTTTTACCCATTAAACTCGAAGAAGACTGCTCGGAGATTGCTTTTCTTACATTTGGGTGATTAAACTCGCATTTTCTTATTTCATTAAGGTTTTGCTAGGACTATACATGAACCTGGTTAACCCAATACATCTAAAATAACAAAATGCCGTTGAAGTTAGGCTTTAACACTCACGAAACCAACTTTCAGATTCTGACCGTGCTCGACGCATGAAGCAACCCAACTTATCGTGAATTTCATTGACAGCGATATGGCATTGGCAATCCGTATTTAGCCTTGAAATAATCTTAAATCTGGGTAAGGAAAAAGTGATACAAAACATGTATGCCGGCTTTAAACGTACGCTTTAGGCATCAACTGTCTACACTGGGCATATACTTGTAAGGTATGATAAAGACGATGTTGCTAATGCCGTCAGATTACTTTCAGTTTACAAGGGCTCATTGGTTGATGACGTATACTCCATTTCTCCACGAGGGAAGACGATGTATCTGATCAAGAATAGGTAAGTAGGGAATGTATAGACAAGAGTACAGGCGAATGAGATTACATGACCGTCGCTTGCTTTGCAAAGCGAAACGAGCAAAACACAACGCAGCCCATGCCAGTTGCTCAATTTGGATTTTCATCGAATTCTATCAAGTAGGAAACAAATGTCGCTGTGGTGGTAAGTTGCTGTCATGGGAGGCCGTTGTCATGCAATGGGAGGCGTTCCGAACACCCCAGAGAACACGCAAAAACGCAAGAACATATAAGACTTCGCGAAATGTCGCCATGGATTACAAGAGAAGGACAAAGTTTTCAGTTTACATGTACGTCTACGAAACGAAATCCAATGATTGGTCTGCGAGTCTGGGATGTTGAATGAGATATAATCCACCGTTTTTGTTCCATGAGCGAAGGTTTTTCAACACTGAGCCTCGCGAGGGTAGTGCTTTCTGGACCGCAATCATGCCTGGTGTCAAAGAGAACGAGTGCGTGAACGACGGGTACAAAATTATGACCAGGGTGCGGTAAATGGCTAACAATTGGGTAAGATCTGCTTGCCTTGTAGCGTGGATCTCTGTTTTGAAAGTCTGTGTGTGGTAAGGGCACGGTTACTCATATTCGCAAGCTTAATGAATTAGAGGTCTCATCTAAGGAGCTGCCTCAGAACAGATAAAGCTTCATGTCGCCCAAAGTGTAATCAGCCCTTTTTAAACTACTTAGGCACCATGCATTTCACGGTTGATAAATGTCTAAGTCTTGTATTTTTTTCGCAGATGTGTAAGCACCGATGTACCTCATGCAAATGCGAAAGTGCCGGAAACAAATGCAACTACGTCCAATATATACATTGAATTCAGTGCCTTCAGATTTTACCGACAAAGCACGGTCAAACTTAGAGTCAAGATGACCTTCTTCAAGGACAAAAAAATGCAGGTACGCCTTCTTTAATTTTCGGCCTCATCATCACCACCACCCTCAGCATCATCAACTTCACGGTGTTGTGATCATCAGCCTCTTCGTCGCCACCGTTGTCTTTATCGTCATCATCGACGTCATTGTCACCGTGAGCGTTGTCATCAAGTCGTCACAATGATCATCTGACATCACCATCATCACTATCTTGACATGCTCGTGGCAGACCTTGAACTCCTATCATCAGCCCAGTGCTGTAGTGGGGCTTAGGCGTACGTAAGCGCAGCCAACCAACTTTTGACATTTGAAGGCAGCGCCCACGCCTACGCACCGTAAGTTACGTTCAGTGCTCAAAGCGGTACGGTGGGCTTTGGGGGCCTATTTACCTTTAATTTTACCACTACAGCACTGTATCAGTCACAGTTCCGGTAACAACTAGTCATGTGTAAAGCAGTGATGGAATTGTCTGACTAAAAAGTAAACTCATGGTGCGTTACTACGTTGCTACTCGATAGCCTATACTCAACCCCTGGTTGACTGATTTTTGAAATCCATTCTTTTCTGGTTTATGAGATGACATATTTAACACAACGATATACCGAAAAATGATGGCAACTGAGTGTTTTATGAAATGCCTCACAATTACAATCGAAGACTATATCGCGAATACATGTACACGCTTCAATGGCTACCATTTTGGTAGTAACGTCCCAAGCATACTCGCACAATTTTACGTGGTGTTTGTACGTCATTCTTACGTTCACGAAACTCATTCCACTTATTGTATACCATAGACAGTTAAGGGAAATTCTTCCATTTTGTGAATTGAGTAAGAACCTTTAATTACTAGTGGAATTTTCCATGCTCTTTTCAAAAAAGTTCCGTAGTCACGTGATCTGCCCCCAAGTATAGTCACCTCCTTGGATTTATAGTCTGGCCGCCACTATCCATATCAGTTACCAGCGTTAGATAAAAATAAAACCCCAGTAATCTTTTGGAAGTGATTTGTTGTAACTTGAACATATGTGATACCATCAGCGACATACTTGGAATAAATATCTGCAGCTGTATTGGAATCCGAAATGACTGCCAAAAAGATTACTTGTTCCATGCTCAGTGTGCCATCTGTACATTAATTATTCATTTCTATTAATAACAAAACTTTTCTTAAGGAATTCCGTTGTAAACGTATAAACATGTAAAAACCCTTTTTAATCCGCTGATGGAGCTATTCCAACGTCTTTCAAAATAGCGAAATAACACTAATTTTCGGGGTTTTCTGACCAATGTTCTTTTATTGGCTGGTCATTCCTTGCGTTCTTTTCTGTTGAACCACATTTTTAGCAGATAAACATGAAATTTGAACACCTCTTGTGATTTTTAAAGAGCCCAAGATAGGACTTGTTGTTTTGGTACAAACAGAGCCCAAGGTGTGGCGATCGTTTTCCAAACTCTTGCTTCCAGAGGTATAGCTCGGCCGTGCTTTGGAGTATAAACCGTTGCTTTCAGCGTACTCTAGGAGACTTTAGGCTATAACCGTCGTTAGTGACCGATACTAATACTACACTACTAAAGTAAGTGACATCTACTACTGTTACATTACTAAAATTAGTGACAACAACCAATATTACACTACTAATGTTTGAGACAGCTACTGCTACTGCACTACTAATGTTAGTAACAACAACTACTACTGCTGCTGCTACTAATACTACTACTACTACTATTATTAGTGACAGCTACTACTACTACTTCTACTACTACTACTTCTACTACTACTACTAATATTATTGACAGCTACTACTACTACTACTACTACTACTACTTCTACTACTACTACTAATATTAGTGACAGCTACTACTACTACTACTACTACTACTACTTCTACTACTACTACTAATATTAGTGACAGCTACTACTACTACTACTACTACTACTTCTACTACTATTACTAATATTAGTGACAGCTACTACTACTACTACTACTACTACTACTACTACTACTACTACTACTACTACTACTACTACTATTACTAATATTAGTGACAGCTACTACTACTACTGATAATAATAATAATATTAGTGACAGCTACTACTACTACTGATAATAATAATAATATTAGTGACAGCTACTACTAGTACACTACTAATGTGTGTGACAGCTACTACTACTACTACCACTACTACTAGTCTACTACTACTGTACTAAAGTGTTAGTGATATCTACTGCTACTACACTACTAATGATAGTGGTCGACAGCTTCTACCACAACACTACACTACAGCTTCTGCTACTCTACTAATGTTAGTAACAACTGCATATTCACAACATCATCGTTGCCGCGGGGTTGAATCATCGCTCTCACTAAAGTAGTGAACTTCACGGTCGGTGTCAACTTTTGTTGTCATGGCCACGTATTTGTCATCTCGATCGTCAGCGTCGTCCTGGGTCGTAGTTTTTGCTGAATGTGGCAAAATCCTCAGTTGGCCGTAGATGGCGTTGTGGGGTCACATGTTTCAGTTTCTTCGTTGATGTCGTCGCTGTTCCTACTACCATTAACTTCGTAAGCCGACACTAACTTGTATTTTTATCTTACTGATAGATGGTCATTTAGTCACTCGAGGTAATTTAAAGTACGACATAATCTTGTTACATGGAGCATCAACGTAGCAATGACAAGTGAGCATTTCTGTTCTTGATAACGTGATTCTGTCCTTGATGACGTGATACTGTCCTTAATAACGTGATTACATGTATGTCCTTGATTACCTGATTGTGTCCTTGATAATCGTGATTCGCTTCTTGTGCTACCCTATTTCAAAAGTTGTCTCTGTGTGGAACTATTTTGAGCGGACTCGCGACATGTCCCCAATTTTTATGACCTAACTCTGATAGTTCTTAGGGATCCGACTCGTGGACTAGCCAGTCTCGTCACCTGGCGACTGTTATCACTTCTGATTTCTCATTGAGAGTCTCTTCTCAGGTAGTTTTTAATGTTTCCTCCATACAACAGCCATTATCCGGAAATTTGACGCAAAGTTTTGCCAACAGACGAGATTAAATTCCTTAAATTCCAAACTATTTACCAAGGTGCTGTAACCGTTCTCCATTGTGGCTTTAGATACCGGAGATCAACATTATACGAAGTCAGTTTCCAGAAATAACACGCAATCCCTAGCTAGGAAGCTGTAGCCAAGGCGATAATTAAGTTGCTCCCATCGCTACTTATATATCCACCGCTCATTCACAAATTGTCAAGTCTTGACCATTTTCAGTAAACAGATGCCAGTATACAGTTCTACAAATGACATCAATTTTATTTAAAATAGTTGTGGTGTAACGTTATACACAGTCTAAACAATGTCGAGTTCCAGAAAGGTTAAAGGCCCTCAAATGTAACCTTCAATTTAATCAATAAACATCATTTAAACTCTTCCATTATTTTCTTAAAACGTGTCAAATCAAAATCCATTCAATTTTTAACAAAGCGGGTTCCGATTTTTAGATTTTATACAATAGCCGCATCTTTTTAACAAAACACCCACTTTGATTATGAATCTTTTCTTACCAACAAAGTAGAAACTAATCACGTAACACATGTCGCGCGCATAAATGTTCTTTTTCTTGAAATCTTAACGATTTTATTCTCCGTGAGGAAGTTCATTCAACCATCTGTTTAACTAAGATGTCTGACAAAATAATGGTCAGATCGTGCGCCAGAAATATTGCCGAGACGTTTCCCCAAAAAATGAACGATCGATTAAGATTGTGTCTTATTTAAGTTTTCATTTCCATAAATTTTGGCCACGCACTTATTTTTGAACGGTGGTCACGTAGTAAGGCAGAATCTATCTTTTCTTGTTGCACCATACCAAAATAAAATCTAAACTAAAAAAACTGTTTCAAATTCAGTTTATTTTGAAAAAATCGATGTCATGTCTAAAGAGCATTATTTGTGCTTAGGTTTCGAATAAAGTTGTTTGCGTAAAGATCCGTTTCATGAGGTATTTAATAAAAATGAAACGGTAAACAGTATCTTTAAGGGCAAAATCACTGGGTAGCTTTGCTTTCATAACTCATAACATAGGAGAGCTTCCATCCTGACAGCGGGTGAACTTCTCACATGGTGACAATATTGTTGGTTCGCTGCACTCCACTAATAGACGAAACCCCTCTACAACGTTTCTTACCTCGTTTTTTCAGGATTCAACTTCGTGCAATACCCGCAAGAAGAGGTCTGTTAATGACAAAGACACGGTGTCACGTGTATTTACTTTGAGCATTCCAGTCACTTCTTCAAATGGTGAGTTAGAGTTTATTCTTATCGGTTCTTACCACTAATATACATATTAAATATTGCCCTGTCATAGGTGCTATTTTAGGTCAGCTTCNGGGGCAAATGTTGCAAGTTTCACGCAAAATACCAATTCGTAGAAGGTTACTTTAGATTGGTAAAATCACCTAGGGTACTTTGGGGTAGGATGGTAGAGATATTTTTCCGACCTTCACCCTGCATCAAATTTCACTTAAGTGTCACTAATTTCTTATTTAGAAGATCAGCTTATTGTAGTAAAATGTCTTGAATCAACCAGTCTGTATATTTCTCGTATTCTTGTTTTGGGCTATCACGTTTTTGGTTGTTTGGGCAGCATGTCATTATGCTGATGTCCTGTGTTTGAACATATACCAGGTAATATTTGGTTTTCATAACCGTTTCCACTGTTATATACTGCCCATTTAAGAATACTTGAAAATACCGGATTCATAGGAAGGCAAACCGGCGTGTAACAACAGATAATGACGCAACTGGCCCAAGGAAAGGCCATAATCTTCATTATATATTCACTTACACTGAACTAATATAATACTAAATTCGCTTGCTTAGCAAATCATTTCAACGTTTTGGAACCAGTCAAATAACATTAAAATGTCAAAATTAAAAAACAACAGTACAGGCAGTAATTAGACCATATTTTCATATCTCTGTAAATAATTAAGCACGTCGAAAATTAGTACCTGGCCAAACTTGATCCTTATCAACTCTCCAGGACCATACAGTTGGCGCAACCGTTGTCGGATCACATGATTAACTCAAACACCTAATTTTGTAAAATTGCACAGTCTGTGTCGGTCATTCGTGTTTGCTTACTGGGAGTGAATGCTGAAACACGATGGTGACTCGTTTTTCGGCCAACTCCATCACAACCGCTGCGGTTGTTTGTATTCCTGAGGTTGCGCCACGCATGCGTGAGAGTTGATTATATTCCTTTGTTCCGGTGTCTGTACTTGGTGTCGAATTTACTGGCATTAAAACTTGTTAAAGCTCTGCCGTTTTGATTTGAATTGTAAAATAGCAATATCATTAGAAAGCCCTTTGTCAGTTCTTGGTGATTACGCAAGAAGCAGAAGACAAATTATTGATATCCTACAAGTATGCCTGACTGGTTTAAAAATATATATTTTTTTAATTCTAAAAACCATAAGGATTACCGAAATCCTCATAATAAGAGGGTGTAAGAGTAACAAAAAAGGAAATGAAACATGACTAATTAAGCCACTGAGAAAATAATGTTAATGATTCAAAAGATACCCTAAGAAGACAAAGGTTTTAGAATATGGATCCCTCACACTTGCTGGGGATAATTTAGTCAGGCATTCATTCAAAATTATACATCTTTATATATTATAATTAATTGGACCTTTGGTGCCGTTTGATGCAAGTAATACATTGTTCAGTAATTTTCCCAATGCAGTGGCATTCACCGTGAAAAACGTGATTAACCACTCCAAGTATTTATCCGAAATTTGCAAATAAAGGTTTTCTTATCCATGAAAATGAGCAAACATCTATCACGTAGCTTTAAAATGTACTGTGGATAGTTCATCACATTGGTTGCTGTCAAGGACTTTCCATAAAAGTTTAGAAATAAACTCTGACTGTACTTCGGGAGCAAGTTTTCGGTTACACAGAAGTTGTTAAATGCACGACACTTTTCATTGTCCACAGTCTTTAATCCGTTGCGTTCGTACTTTCTTAACAAAACTCTACTCTCAATTGAACATACTGTAGATACAGTAACTGACCTAGCGACATAATTAAAAGACACACGATATTTCGAAACATACTTGTTTCATTCATAATAAATAAACTCTAATAAACAAAGTCGGGCATTTATATATGGTGTGTCGGGTTGGTGGGATTTTTTTAAAGTGGGACAGTACGCCAAGAGCGTGGTAATTTTCAAATACACTGTACGCTATCAGCAACACGAGGTACTAGATTGGCTTCTTATACAAGGTAACGTTTTCATTTTTTTGAATTTTATTTCACAGGTATACATGTAGGTAAATCCATGTACTATGGATAACTGTAGGCCTACTTCTCAGAAATCGAATTAACCAAAACGGCATCTAGGCAACAAGATAACATTGAACAAATGAATTATCATAGAAACAATTAATTAGAACAGAATGCACACGCACACACACACGCACGCTCATACAAGCACACACGCACACACACACATAAATAGAGCAATTATGAATTTTTTTTTCGAAAATTACGTAAACACACCTGTTTTTAGGGCCTAAACTTATCATTTAGTCCAAATATAACAGTACTTTTTCCGTAAAATTCTTTAACGTGATTTTAAGAACCAAAAGGCTTTGTTGAAAAAGTCGTGGCATGTACTTTACCATGATAGGTTGTCGAAAGTGGTTCTACGACTGGAACTGAAGAGATATCAGAAGTCAAAATTACTCCCTGAATCCACCTAAAACCACATGTCGGTGCCTCCAAGGAATGACCAGTGTCATTTTCGGGTTTGTTGACTAATTTTGTCGAGAAATCGTCGATTGTATGGAATCGTATCTCAAGACTCGTTTGATGAACAATAATGACCAAATAAAAACGAATCAATGAAATCAGGCTTGATTTGGAAACTACAATTCTCGACCAAAACTCAGTCGAGCTGACAGCCGGAAATTCTCAGTGCACTCTCGCAGCTAGTCTCGGGGTCACAAGCTCTAATTTTAGTATACGTAGGTCACGTTCGGGAGTTGGCATTCCAGGGCTAGATTTTTGTGTTTTCAGTGATCAAATGATTCAGTTCGGAACTCTTTAAAAGGTTCTTTCTTTCAACTACTCTGATATTGTCTCCATCTTTCAAACTTTGGTTGTAAAGCACTTTTGACAGCGTCGCATCTCTTAAAAGACTTACTCCTGTAAGTGTGCAGTTGCACAGCATCATAAGTGCACTCAGTCGCAGTATCGTGACCTCTGTATGCAAATAAGGGGCTGCTGACATCTGTTCCAGACAAATGATAAACACATATTATAATTCGTTGCACAGATTATTGTCTTGCTTCACCCAACTTTTGGTTTAGTAAAGGTTAGAATTATGATTCTCAAGGACGTTTGATTAACGAAGCAAGCGGTTGGACAAACGTATTTATCGGCAGGCGCCCTCTGTTGTATGGTGGACTAGCATTTATAAGTGGATAAAAATGAATCGGAACGAATCTTCAGACTGAATTCGAGCTATGTCTTTTTCAGACGACAAGATCATCACCAAAGAAGAGGTGAATGTAGTTGAACAGAATTCAGACAACAACAACAACAACAACAACAACAGCAACAACAAAAACAACGTCATCTGTGAAGGGCACATCAGTGCAACCACCTTCTACGCAGTTGTGGCCGTGCTCGCCATCTTCTTGCTTCTTATGATAGGTGTCACTGTGTTGGTTGCTGCACGAAATAGATCTGGTCACGTGGTGCGCGAGGAGAAAGACAAGGCTTTCTAAGGCTGCAGCAACATACTAACTATAATGAGGCACTTCCGCCATTATTGTTCGTTGGAACATATCTACAAATACGAGTTCAAATCCAACCCAAAAATCGGAAAACAAAACTGACACTTCGGCAAAGGATTTTGTACTTTCATACTCACTTATTGCAATAATCTAACTGAATTTTGTAAAACGTGTAAAAGAGAAACGCGAATTTGTCCTAGTTAAAGGTGTTATAAGGAACAGGTACACACTTGAAACGTCTTCTTTATCAGACTTGAGAATATTCTACACGCAGTTACACCATTTGACTGAGCCATGGGTCTAATCTTTCAACTCA
Organism: Phoronis australis; assembly: GCA_002633005.1. Lineage (NCBI taxonomy): Eukaryota > Metazoa > Phoronida > Phoronidae > Phoronis > Phoronis australis. Next base: position 55,717 of record NMRA01000952.1, on the reverse strand, counting down.
GACTCAAAATTTTACCAATCGGGCTGTATGCTGGGAGCTCAAGTACATGTAGTCTCGAAGTACGCCATGCAATTTCTAGTAGAATCAATTTCCAGCATGGCTATTAAACCCCTGGCCGAGAGATGAGTTGCATTAAAACGATTATTCACTGGATAAACTTGATACAGTAACTGCATGACGTCATATTCAGCGCTCAACAAATAACAACGTGAAGGGTGACGATGCTTATGTTGTTATCCGGTGTATAACTTTTATGCAACAGGGCCCTGGTCCAAAATATTAGAAAAGCAGGAGGACGACATTTACATGCACGTTTTGCATACAGTGGTTGACTTGTGCTTTTGACAGTTCTCTCCTGTCATATTTCGGGCAATATGATAACTGGCATTTTTTTGTTTCAAACGCAAACGTATGCAAATATTTAAGCGGAATTAATGGAATGCTTTATGTTTAACAATTATTGTACTCGAGATCAAATACAAGTTTTTGACTAGGTTACTGGATTGCCGCGAGAGTGTCCTGTATTATGTAACCGCTAGCGTGTTAATTTGTATCGCCTGACTTTTAAGCCCGAAAGGCTGGGATGTATTGCACACTAAGTCCATCTGTTTCTGTACTGCATTTTGTGATGCATCAATGTCACTGTAATAAATGGTTAATATAATGTGTACTGCCTTGAAAATTAATAGGAAAGTGCATGCCCTGTGATCCCACTTGCTGCAGAGGTCGTTATAAACCACACGAAGTGGAGTATTACGAGCTAATGATACGGGATGCACGTGAGATACATATGTGTTAGTCTCCAGCGTGCATGATGTTGAGGGGGGAGGGGCTGAGTGTGAAAAAGCATTTGCATTTATTTTAAGACCAGTTTACAATACATTCGTATTTAGACCAGGTTATGTTATTATGTTGAGGAGGATGGATGGGTTTTTAAACTTAAAGTACTCTGTTTTCTTTTTTTTAAACGATCAGTCTTTAAAAAGTATTGTCTTTTTCAAAATGTAGTTCGCAGTCGACCTTTGCTGATAACAAGCCATATAATATGCTTAATTTTATGAAAATCTGTCGAGAACCGAAGTAAGAGAGATAAACGTAAAAAGAATAAAATTGCCACTAGGGGGCACACCGACAGTCCGCTCCGTCCGAAAGTTCGCTCATGCCGTCCCATCTATAACAGGAACATGAGTAAAATTTCATGAGCATTCATCAAACGGCTTTGGAGATACAGCAGCGGACGCCGGACGCTCAACGCCAGCATGGACCCCGGACGGACGCTGGACGGACGGGGAAGACGGCATAATGCGAGCACATATAAATTTGTGGGCACATAAAATGGTAATAAGAACGGGGCCCAAGTGAGCAGGCCAAGGCCGACATTCCATAGGCCCAGGAACTCGTGAATCTAAAACGGCAAAGACGAAACGACCTAATAACCGACGCATGGATTCTTCCAACACCCCGGATAATGCTGACTGGGACATACACTGTACTTCGTCATGCTCAGAGGTAGAATGCTAACTGGGACATAAATCTTCACGCTTAGATTATCCCCTTCTCATTCGTGCTTGTCTAATGTTTAACGTATTGGCCATTAGTGCCGCTTCATGTATATGTACAAGTTCCTAGCACCGTTTTACCTCCAATATTAGTAAGCAAGGCGTTTTCTTAAAAATTTGATTAAAATAAGTGTTCGTCAACATAGGCGGATTTAGGGGGG
>NMRA01000952.1:0-53616 GCA_002633005.1 Phoronis australis | reverse complement strand
GGCTCAAATCCAATTTCAAGTGTCAAATTCCGAACACGGCGCATTCGTAACGGAACCATGGCTAAGTATAGGCTCTCCCGCGATATCCCAGGCGACCGGCAGTGGAGCTGGGCACTACGACTCCGTTTCCGTAGTCTGCTCCACTGTGCAATGAAGAAAATTTACTTCGTTTTTTAAAGAAAATGGAACCTGAGTGACGCTGAAAAAACAGAAGCTGCTGGTAAGATGTGAATTGTAATCGAAGCCTTAGTGAATCATTCAGAAACTCGCAATACTCTCCTTGCCAAACCTTATCGTAAGACGATTTCCAAAGCAATCCCGTCATTATTGCCAACACGAAAAACGGATTTGGTCTTTTTGGCATTTGAAGACTATTTTAAATACGACAAATTTGTTAAGAATCGATGGCACAAAATACAAAACGTGTAACAAGCATTACAAAAAAGACGTAGGTTTCGCGCGCAAACGCTGTGGACCATAAACAAGTAGGTCTCTTAGTATGAGATTAGTAGTTAAATCGTGGTGGTGTACTAGTAACTCACGCGCGCACTATTCGCCAGGTCGTGTGTTCGAGTCTTTGATACTTGCAGTTTTTCCTGTTTGACACGTACTCCGTTTTTTTGCCTTTTTTTCTTGGATAATACTTCAGGAATCAAGGAAAATGCTTGATTTTTAGAGGTAAAAACAGAAAAATTTCCTGGGCGGGAGGGGGGTTTGCATCTACAATAGTGGTTCAGTTTGCACAAATGCTTACAGCCGGACGAAAAGTTGGGCCCCCCTTGTGATATCCTAGATCCGCCACTGGTCAATGTTTGTTAGGAACAATTAACATCCTCAGGACACAGTTCGGGTCTTTTCTTAGCTTCGAATTCTCCTTACCACTAGAGCTGAACGGTATCTGCCCACGTGCCAGCTACGGCGGTGAAGAAATTACAAACTAACTGGATCTTGACGAGGATTACCTCTAAATTCGCCTTCTACACAGCTATTAATGTTGTTTGATTTAAAATATAAACTTTTGCGTTACAGAATATAGAACTTATGTATCAACAGGATACAAAAATATAAGACGACACACGTCGTTGACGTTTCGCTGAACATTTCGTGTGAAATCTTCGCCTAAAGCTGCAGCCACATTGTTTCACTTTTATGTTACAAATAATTGGCTAGGTTAAGAAATATGTCACGGCGTAAATCAATTATAAGCGGCGTAAATTAGTCGTTAGCGGCGTAAACTGGTATTTTCGCAAACTCATTTATTATTCACGTGCGTAATAAAATAATACTCCCCTATTTAAAATATAATTTGCGCATCGAGTAATTATTTTACACCGCAAAGATTCAATTTACGTCATAGTTAAAGTATACGCCGTTAATAATTGTTTTAAGCAGTGAAGAATTAATTCACGCCGTTAACAAAAATTGATTTACACCCGTAATTTACGTGAGTAACGTTCACCTTTTGGCTAGCGATCATTGTCCGACTAACGCTACTCAGCCGAAATATTTAAACTCAAAATGTTCGTGAACCTTGAGTCACCGACAGACCTCTTAATTGAAGCTGTCACCTACTGATTCTGCTAAGGCCATATGAAGTTACGCTCTCACTGGATGTACGTAATGAATTGATGGGCCATTAGTTCAGTGCAAGTGACGGAGGATTCACATTTAATGCAAGCACAAGGAGTAATTTTAGTGGTTCTGGGTTAAAAATTTTGTTTTGGCTTGAACTTTTGTGACAGCATAGATTATAGTCTATGGTGACAGTGAGGTTCGGAACAGTGATTTCTACTGCTGGAATTGATACATATATGTGCAGGGCCAAGCTCCGAAAAATTTGCCTACAAGGAAGTGTCAAATGTTCCGAGCAATGGCCGATAATGTATGTTGAACTTTAAAAATGCTTAAAATGAACCAGTTTCGTATCAAAACACAAAAAGTATTCGATAATCTGTCAAATTAGAACATCCCCAAACACTATATCTGACGATATGGTAATTAGCTGATATCGAGTAGCGAGCATTTATTGGTCAAAACATTACACGAAATTGGGACAAGCAGTCACAGCACTAGTTCCCGTCCATGCGTATAATGTGAAAAGTAGTCCGATATTGCTGCTCATTTCCCGTGGTTTATAGTATAGGAAGGGGAAAGCGTCCCGTTTGCGATGGTTGTGACAACTTAGCGTGGTCTCAGTGCCAACGTTACTGCACAGCAGGCTGGCATCCACAGCTTGCTACCCGCCCAAGTAGCGGTGTTACAGATGATTCGGTAGGGCCTACCTCACAAGCAACACTTTCAGGACTGAATATATTTCACTCAAAATACGTTTTATTGAAAAATCGAAAGAAAGTACCGTAATGCGTCTTAACGTTTTGCGCACCGACAACGTAAATTTGATATTCTTTCTTAAAGGTCATTCACACCACCGCGCTCAGCGACACCAATAGGGTCAGGTGGTAAATATACCTCGGGAGACGAAAATACACCGGCATTCATTTGGTTCTACTGATCTTGAAAAGCTTTGCTTCAGTTCCTCTCCTCAATGCTTTTTGTGAATAGAATTAAACCAAAAAAAAGATTTAAGTCGTTAAATTCAGACAACAGGCGCAATTCGAAGAACATTCTGACGTACGTCACAAAAGTCTGGTCCGCAAGATCCATTTGCCCAAGAACGACATTTTACCGCAGTCCCTTTGATTGCAGCAGTCGGCTTTTGTAACCCGACACCCGTACGTAAAGAAAAGGTGTGTTTACTCTCTACAACTGAAACGGCCAGATCCAGGGCCCGCGGTATCTCGGCTCGTTTACTTGATGTCAGTGAAAGGCAATCAGATCCGGGGGAACCGGGGACTTCGTCTGCTGGTTGGCAGCTTGGGACTTCAGTATTTGAGTGCTCAAGTTTTTGTTATTTGACCACACTGACCTGAAGTGACACATATTGGTGAACATCTCTGATCGAACCTATAGTTTACTTCAAAGCAGGAAACAACAACGCAAACTTTGTTATGTTAGCGAAATTCTTATAATTTGACGATATACATCTATTCATTTTCTCACTGACATGTTCATTTTAGTGGCATCAGTGACTGCAGCAAAACAGTCTTATTCATTTGTTGATAGGCTTACAGAATCTGGCTTAACTGCAGACTTGCTCAATAGGCCTACTACGTGTGGTTGACGGGTTTTGCGGTACATAATTGCACTTCCTCAAGTCAGACTACCTTCCAGAGGCCAGTTACTGCAACTAGCAGAGCAATTAACAAATAGTGTTTTATTGTATTCTGGTTCTGAAAAAAATGATTTCTCTCGCCCTCTCTCCTATACTGAAACGAGAAATCTTGTTTTTCGTCAGCTTTTAGTATGTGTCTCCTGTTATTCAAATTAGGCGTCAATGGGAACATATGTCTTGCTCAGTGTCGTACCAGGAGTTCTCCCCCGAATACAGTTTATATGCGACCAGCTATGGTAGGGAACTGTCACGTGTTTGTCAAAGCTTTGCGTTCAGTTTGGTCCTGTCTTCACTATTGTACAGTCCGTTCATAGAACGCCGTGAAGACATCGTCCATATCCTCATTGGAAACCAGCTACGCCGTAACAGGTGAGATAGATAAACTCCCTTATTTTTAATTGGGCTGTGTTGAGCACGTGAGTAATATGATAGTTCATCGCCCTACCTTCCAAGTCGTGACCTGGAATCACCTATAACAGAAGTTTTCAAGTAGCGCCCGCTGTTCGTTTGACGTGATTGTCTTATTCGTTCAACAGATGACTTGTCCGTTCGACAGTTGACGTACTTAATTATTTGACAGTTGAGCCTCCCAGGTTACTTATCTGTTTGATAACCTATTTAATCACTTACCAACTTACTCGTTTGTTCAACAGTATAGGCACTTGTTTATCCTACAGAATCTGTACAATTGTCTTGTCTGTTAGGAAAACTATACTCGCATACAGACTTGTTTATTTGACGAATCACTTGTCCGTTCAGCAAACTACTTGTCTGTTTGTCAAACCACTCACTTATTTGGCAGTGTTGTCTATTTTGAACCTTTTCGCTGCCCATAGGCTACTGTAACACGGGCGCGCCCCGCTTTTTCCAGCTGCCGACACGGACTGGTGTGACACTATTTATTTTACGTAATTGCAGTTATTAACAACACGTTTATTAAGCCATTCATGATAATCCGTCACAATGCACTACGATTGCAGGTATAGTCAACGTCCATGCCCTCAGGGCTGCATGAACTTTAAAACGTTCACGACATGTTAATACTTTTCTTGCATGAGGTCAAATGTGACACATCCACTTGTACACAACTCTGACCAATCAACATAACGTGATGGGCCATTAGGCCTACATCCCTGGGCCGTAAAGCGTGGTAATCAGTCATGTCCAGAGACATAACAAACTACAAGACGTACATACCAAATAGTCCACCGCATGGCGCACCATGCTTTTACTACAGAATCTCCGAGGGGCCACTCATTTTAAACTCTCCCCTGCCTCCGATCATGTCACGTCTGTGAAATGTACAACATAATAAAGCGGCCATATTCAATAGCCAATCAGGAGTCCGAGTCAAAATCAAATGAAAATCAAAAGAATCTTTTCAGTATTGACTGGTAAAAATAAAGATAAAAGAAAAGCAACAAATAAACGCAATTGTTAAGACAAAAAGCAACTCAAACTGGATGCAGGAGCTAAGCTATATGGGTGCCTCAGCCAACAACACCGTACAAACATCAATAGCAACCGAACAAAGTAAGTAACTGAACGAACAAGACTACGGCAGGACTAGGTCGGCGAGTCGAACCAGCGCCACAGTTTGGACAACGCAGGTTCGGAGTCCTCTTGCGGCACAGCGTTCCCTCATACTAGGGCGTTTCGCGAGTACCTCTCACTGAGGTCTGAGGACCTAATACATGTATACGAACCCGGCTTCTGGTTTGCCGTTGGTGTATACGTCACAGAACTTAATCGGACTCATGAAATTTCCGAAAATGCTCTCGGTTGTTGTAATTAATGGAAACCACAAGACGCTCCGCCTAACCACTCAACATACTTTCCAGCACAGCTATCTGGAGCTGTTAAGCGGGTCGAAAATAGTAATTTACTCTCTCCACATGTAATTTTTACCTAACATTTTGATATATCTAAAAACCTTTTGAAAGCCATAACGAGGGAGCATGAAGACAAACTAGATACTGCAGTATGCAGATTGTACATGTATTTAGCACCGCCATAATAGGTTTCCTTAGCACTGAACTGAATAAATGTGACAGGCTCGTGGGCATTTTCACGAAAGACGTCGCTTTAGTCGGCTGGCGACAGTTAATGTACGCTTACAGTGTACGTGCTGAAGTAAATGGTTGGTGAGTGTTACTGATATCTTATTCATGCGCGCACCCAGGGGGCTCGGAGGGCTCGAACGAGCCCCCCCCCTAATTTTGCGAAGTGGGTAAAAAGGTCCGCCACAGAGAAACAAAGTCTGAAAAAGTAGACAGGAACTACCAAAATTCGGCGAATGAACAACTCACATAGCTCTGAACTCCATTTCGTCTCCCATCATTTTTCATTTGTCTCCCCTATATTCAATTTGCATATGCCTCTCTGTAATCACAGATCTCTTTTTACTCACACAGCGTAATGATGCACATAAGTTACTCTCACATGATGACCTGGAATGTGTGACGACACGACTGGTTAATAACATGGAGTACGTAATTTTCAAGTTTGATGATACATGGGCGAATCACAAAGTAGTGCAAAGTATACATACATACGCCTTACATTTTAGCGTCAGCAGAACACTAGAACAACCAAACGCGCGCCAACCAAACAATGCCGGTATTTCGAGAAAGTGACAAGGTTATGATTGACAAATCGGGTGTCGCAACTGTATGTATTCCCAGTAAGAAGGGCCTGCAAACAACTTCTTAAACGGACCCATCTACGGCGGCGAATTCCATACCGACGTTCATTTAAAATGACGCAGACGAGCCCCAACTCAAGAAACACGGCGAGACTGTCTAGCTGTGCTGTTTCAAGGTCAATTCAGTGCTCACGCGCGGGAACCCGTGTTTACTCATTTATGAACAATTTTTAAGTTTTAATATTACAACTTCAAAGACTATTCCTTTGATTCTAACTTGAATATTTACTATGAAAGCTGAATGCAATTTACAATTGCTAAGCTTAAAATAAAACTATTAACAAAAAATAACTGAATTAATTTACATTGCGCAAGCGTATTTTTTACAAAAGTTGCGTCATGTCGTTGAAAGTTTTAGACACGTCGAGTTTTTCGGCAAAAAGATTGTTTTATGGTTCATGTCACGGTGAGAAAACAAATGCTACACTCGTCTCAGATTTATGTTATAAAACTGAGGACTCGTGTAGGATTCCCTATTAAAACTAAAGATTTCTGAAGACACGGTCATTTTTGAATGTAGGCGAATATAAGGGTTTTTTTGCAGACGTGTCCAGGGCGTGTTGACACTTCTTCTTCGCTGAATTCTTAAAGTCCTTATCTCAAAGGGTAACCTAGTTCAAAAATTAAAAGTGTGTACCAAATTAAGTAATATGCAACATGGCATCATGCTCGCCTGCTTTCTGTTATCAAACTAAAAGCCTTTTTGAGCACAATTTTGTACCTCGGCCGAGATCAGAAAATCTTCGACAATCCCGGCTACTTCCGTGACCTGAATTCCCGTGTATCAGTTCAGGAACGATTCCTGAATGACGGTCATATTATCCTTGAAAACGTATTGATATTCATTGTGTGCGTAAATGCGTTGCTATTTTGATTGAGGGTTGTTTTTGATTCTCATTTTGGTTCTTTTGGTACATACTTGATTATTTATTGTAAAAATTTTACCTGTTCGTTGCATATCACGATTGGTATTTAATAATAAATTTGTGAAGTACGTCGCATCTCCCGCAGCCAACACTCGGCTACTGAGGTCAGCTCTGACTCATGGCGAGGGTACGTCAATTTTTTGCCACATTTTGTCAACAATTTCAATAAAATTGTCTCTCTTTTGATTTATTACAGTTAAGGTCCGCTGAGTAGTATAGTAAGAGGTTTAAGATGCCCGTTTTAGCGGCTCCTCGGTTAAAGGCCATAAATCCGACAAGAAAGGTCAAAGGTTACATAGGATGGATGCAATCGGAAGGGACATCATCCGCCTACCGGACAAATGTGTCAAAGACGTCACACCTCATGACTTAATTGGTTTAATTAGACCCGTTAGAGAGGCACCTCGATGCTTTCGTGGCTTCTTTGTTTATCAGTACGCAAAGTTGCGCATGTTGGAATTTTACTAGTACTTCATGTGGTCGAGAGATCCGATTTCGAATATTGCGAGATGGACACAGACTCGGCGTACATGGCTACATCCGGTAACTGTCTAGAGGACGTGACTAAACCAGACATGCTCGTGTCGACGAATTTGAAGCGGCAGGTTCAGGTGGATGGTCTTCTTTTTCATCTCCAATTCGTACATGTAGGTTGCGTTCCCGATGTAGTTGACGAGTCTAAATTTAGTCCTTCATTTGCAATTTAATGAGATTATGCATGTTTTAAGGTAGTTTGAAAATTGTTATTAAAAACTAAGAAAATTGCCCAAGAACTGTTGGTCGACAAAATAACACCAATTTTCATAACGAGCAAGTCGCAGTTCAGTGAAAAGTTATAATCGTCTCAAGGTAACTGTCATAAAAAAGTTAGCAAACTTTGAGACTTTTTCGGAATCAATGACGTCTTTGATTTGTGACGTCGTGCTACTGTTGACGTACATTGTACGTAATCATTAATCATTTGTATAATGTACCTACAAATGGCTACCGGATGGAAATTAGAAAATTTTCTCGAAGACATGACATTATATTTAGTGTGGTGTGTTTGTTGTATTTCTCAATCTGGTTTGAGAATGACTGATAAAGTAGTATCTTTTGTGTGGAGCTTCATGATCGGTAACGCAGACCATTGCACAAACATCGACGATGAAAAATGGTTGGCCGAAGTATTGGACGCTGCTGTCGCCCTCAATGAAGCGGAGCCTGATGTTAGAGTAAAAGAAATCTACGATGGATACATAAATGACTTGCGTTGCTATCAGGGTGAGTTGTTAAGCCGAAAATCTGAGGCAAACCGCATAACCCACAAGCAAACCCCGCCCCATCGAGTATTTCATAGAATGCGACACAAAAAGGCGACAAAAATCGAGCAGAACAACGCATGTGAAATCGCAGAGCCTCAGTTACTGGAGAGAAAAGATCCAATCTCGGCTACATGCAGTGCTAACAAGCCAGAGAAAAGTCAGGTCATCGTTAGATTTCCAATTCCTTAGAAACCAGACAGCGTTCACGGTCGGCTTGTAGAGAACGTCAAGCCCACTGGTCCCGCGGCGTTATTCCAGAGTGCAATTTGTTCTGCCAAACATGTCACAAGAAGCTTCTGTAGCCCTCAACGCGATGCTGAGGACGTCATGATTACGAAATCTCGCACCGACAAATCAGGTGACGTTGTATACATTCGTGAGTATGACGGCAACCCATAATGTGTCGCAGAATTGCCCAACAATGCGACATCTTCTGATGCAGTCAGCCTTAACGTTGCGGAGAACGCCAGTACCCCCGCTTCCTCTAATAATTCACAAAATGCTAAACAGGGTTTCTTCAAGAAATTGAAGACGACTTTCAGAAAAAATGACCGCTCTACCAAAGTCTACACAAGCCCCTCCTCCAAAGACCACAGTGTCGTTCCACGATGGCAAAGAATGCTGTGCTGCATTGCCGCCGAATATGAATAGGTAGAACTTAATGGACTAATTTTTTAAGCACCGTGCTGAGCGCTTTTCGTTCTTCGTTTTGTTGTTTTTTAGATACCGGTAGTATAAAATACGTACGCTGCATATCCATGTATTTCACAGCCACCACTTTTATGCCGTGAGCTGAATTTTAACCAGTGAGTGTGCTTAAATAAAATGCATGGGCAGTTCAAGCGTTTCTCTGATTTTAGGTTTATGAGTAAAGGTACAGAACAAATACACAAAAGCATCCACTTGCACAAACAAATCTGATTACTAGTTGCAGATAACCCACAACAAAAGTACTTGACAGATATTGCACGATTCGAGTGTCGCTGGGTAATCCGAAGCGCCCTTATTCGCCCCTTGACACTGTACTGTTACACCGTAACGTGCACGTTTGTCTCTTCCAAATGTACACTGGGACTTATATATTTATATTTTCCTAATATATGGCGTGGATTGGTGATTTTAGGTAATTTAAGGTGATGGAGAACAAAGATACCTTTTTACACAACTTTGTGTCCATTTTAGACCTTTCTATTTATGCGTGAGGACAAGCACACCGTTACGTGTTATGAGTACATGTAGTTTGTGAACCGTTTTGCGCTTCAGACATTTCGTGACGTGCTGAGAGCAGTATAAGAATTAAAGGTCCAGTTCCAAGACATCTGATTTACTCAGGACAAACCTTGCATTTCAGTCATGTTTAAGATAAATATCAAATTTGTCTCAAGTCCTCTTTTTGAAAATGATCTAATGAGTTTGACATATTAAGTTTTGACCTTCGTTTTATCCTAATTTTGACATACCGTAAGTGGAAGTTTCAAAGTTTGGAAGTTGAGACAAATCATAGACTCCAGTCAAAAATAACTTATGTCCGTTTCTAGGAACGGACCCAATGACTGGAGTTCGTTAGCTGGTGTCATAAGTTCACGTACTCTCAATTTTTTGCATACAGACATTTTCGTCGACAACAGATCTCATGGAAAAAGGTCTCAGGAACTGTAGGGGTAGTCGCGTGCAGCTTGACGGCTTGGATGCAGAGCTGTCGCTTGTTGACTCGATCGTTAAGGGTAAGCGAAGGCAATTAGGTAGCAAAGTGTTTCGGCGAGATTGACCTTGGGTGGGATGACCGATATTTTGAAGTAACTATGGCAAACCTGTACATGTCAACCCTCACAAATTACCCACAAGTCTTACACATTTCATATGTTATTCAAGATTCTTACGGATTTTTTTTTAAAGTACTTCCAAGTTAAAGCTCTTGTAAAAATATATGATTATGATGTCATTTTACTAATCCCGTCTCTAAAATTTTTTTGACAAAATATGTGCGCTTCATAAATTATTACGAAAATTTCCGGCTGGGCCAAAATCAGATGGACATTTGCCTTAAAGTTTGTTTTATCATTTGAAGACGACAGGCTTTAAATCGCACAAATTAGTGGCATCGGTATCAAAAAGAAACGAAACGTTTAGTTTGGGAAGTTTTTGTGTTATGGAAACATACCGAAAAAAACGGATGAAAAATTCAAAGACTCATAGTTAACTTAATTTCGTAATAGATTGACATACGTGTGATTGGTTAAACGTTCACCTTACCTGAATTTGAATACGACCATGATCTCAACCAATTGGTAATATTTCAAACAGGGGAATTACCGGTCGGTGTAGGTCAGGGTTAACAACTATAAGAATTGAAACACAGACACGAAGCTGTAGAAAATCCTCATTTTTGTGAACTTACCTAGCCGATGTGAAAGCTACCTCCAAAACAGTGCAAAATAATAACGGTATTTTGTGTAAGACCGGCTTTAGAACGATAAATGTTCAAAATCAACAAAATCAAATCATGTTTCAATGACATAATAATGCACGCGTTAGATTCCGTTTTAAGTATCTAAAGACATAGAAGGAAATTTGGTCCGGCTGTTGAGACCTTTGCTTGTCAATGGCCGTGTCGAGCAACTGGTGCAATAAGAGCAAGTCTGAGTTAGTGTCCTACCGTGGCAGAAAAAACATCTTGTTCATTGTAACTATAGAATGCTGACCTATTTTCCACTGTTTACCTAAGAGATGATTAAGTATGCACACGATATTGTGTGGTCCAAAGTTATAGCCCTTATCAACAGATGTCGTAAGTTTAAACTCCGGCAATGGAGAACCATTCATCGCCGGCAACTGTTGAGAAAACAGGTCCAGTACAACTCTTTTGCCACTGTTAGCGCAAACTGACGTGCAATGGAAGTAGGCCTAATCTGAAAACGTTTTTGCATTTAGGACCGTCAGATTGACTGGCGCAGTCTTCGTCTAGCATATTGTGATAACATTTGAGAGTCTTCTGTTTTTTGGTTGCAGACGATGTCACAACAAATGAACGTGAAATGGGCAGTCGTAGAGGTGAGCAAGGCCTCGTTTACGGAATCGAGGACAGTCCACCCGTTCACATGGCGTTTATCTTTGGTCTGCAGGTAGGCTGATATGATTGATGTTTATTATTTGAACTCTTGGTCTCAGTGACAGGTCATTTCTGACCATGCCGCGATTTCACATTCTTGAAGAGTTTGTGAGGGAATTCGAAGCACAAAATTTATTCCATACGCATTAAATCAGTCGAGTGCAATACGGCCATGTATTATTGTTTTTCCTATTCACCTCCCGCACTACTTCAACAGTGACCTCTGACATGGAAAGTTCAAAAGGTAGGTCAATGTCGACTTGACGTCGTTAGCCGGTTCGATCATTAAATTTTCCGAATATAGTTTAAAGTAATGCAATTGTAGAAGTGTACATGACACTCAACATGCAATCAGGTCCCAATAGTAACATCTGGTACAGGCCGGGACTGCTAATTATATGGCAGTTCTGTGTCAGTTTTCAATTGCTAAATATTTTATCGTCTGCAACTAAGACGCCTATTCTTCGGTAACCACAATATCAAATATTGTTTTTATTTAACTATTTTGAGGAGATGTTACAAGTTCAATGCACAATGTTGTTTTTATCTTTGCTACCTCTTTTTAAGTAATAAATCGTTACAATTAAAACTGTTTCTTTTACTAGAGAAAAATTGCACACACATGGGATGTGATTCGCCACGTGAACAGTCTGAGTGAAGTTTTCAAAAAATCTGTCGAAAAATGAAAGAAACTTCGAAGCGTATGGGATCAATACAAAACGTACCTCGATTGGCGAAGATGAAGTAATATCCCACTCGACAAAGGTCTTGGTCGATACGCGGAGTAATGTCGAGTGGGATATTACTTCATCTACGCCACTCTCGATACGTTTTGTGTACGTAATTTTTTAATGAAAATGCATCAGCATGAAGGCGAATCCTTTGCGGTGAACGCAGATACAGTAAATAGTATTCCAAAATAAACACTGTTGACATTGCACGGAATCAAATGATGCTGAAATTTTGAAGTTTTCTGAAGAACTCTTTCTAAATAGTTATGTTTCACTGGTTCCTATAGGAGCTTCAGTTAAGTAGATAAAGACATGAGCGAAGAAAGTTCTTCTCAACGTTGAGCGCCCTCCCTCCGCCCGGCTGACAACAATATCGGCTGGCCCGGTCGCCATCAGTTTAGCTCCTTCCCTTCGACCCCGAGTTTGCCGATGCCCATCGCCACCTATGCCGCCCCAGAATTTTTCATGGGTTCTACAGCCCCAGGTCGTCGCAATGCTTTACTATCGTTGGAGGGTGAGGTTCGCTTCTCGTGCCTTACACCCATGGCAGGGTATTTCGCGGAATGCTTCAATTTCATTTGACCGCATGCTCACAAACGTATACAGCATCTTCAATTTTGCGACAGCCTACGCCTAATTACAATGCACGTCTGTACATTTTTCGTATTTGAAATTACTATCGTTGACATGAATATGTCGCCCGGGCCAATTTAACATGTATTGAAACTCTTCGCGTGCATAGGCATGTGTCGGCTTACATCTTTGCAGTAAACGGCAGGTGACTTAGGCTAAATTGTTCAAATCACCAACTAAGCCGCACTGTTATTATTACAGCAAGTCTTTCTCAGCATCAGTTCTACTGTCTCCATTCCTCTAATCGTGGCACGTTACATTTGTGCCGATCACTTGGAACAGGTGCGAGCAGAGTTGCTGGGAACCTTCTTATTCATGTGCGGTATCTGCACCTTCTTGCAGTGCACTCTAGGGGTCAGGTAAGTAACCCAATCCTAGTTCTTCGATGCATTTTTCTCAAGTGTGGTAGCTGTAACCGTTCGCCCATGGCCGTAGTAAGCGGTTGGTACGAAATTGAGATTGGTGGACCTTTTGCTTCCCCCGTCGTCACTAATTTTTCACTCCCCGAGTCATCGTCCATTCACGTCATAGATTGTTCGAACTCATTTGGAAACAAAACTGACCTGTGGTGTGAAGCAGACCTACACTGCCCATGGACGGTTCCTTGACCGGACCTCGGCTATCGTTCAAACCTACAGTGTATGCCACATCCAACTGTCTACGGCTATACTTCTAGTAGTATTTGACAGCTTTCGATTGTTTGAAACAAACTACCTATATTCAGCATTTTGCATGGTGCTTTTTAACATCGATAGAGTCGCATTTTATTTTTTTGGCTACTTTAGGCTAGCGCATTTCTGCTTAATAGAAAATTTATGAAAGCGCAAAAGGAGAGCACTGCATTTGCTTAGCATTTGTGGATTAGATGTTCTTTACTGAAATTAATCGTATATTGTTATCGCATAGATACGCCTTTCAATAATACATGTGCAGGGATAATGACATTGAATGTTTTAAAGTCGGAATATTTCGGAAGCAAAATTTCTTAAGGCAAACAGTCACGCGAATCGAATCATACAACGCAGGATACATTCACCACGCGATCAAGGGTTTGAAACTAAATGCTATTCCTTGGCTGTGCTTTTAAATTTCAGCTGCGATCCCGCTAACTCCCAGTCCTGGATCAGCGAGCACCAAACTAGCACCGCAAATTCCGTACCCGTGCACTTTAACTACACACACGCATCGGAAGTGCTCTATACCCTGTGTCAAATCTCCATGTAATCGGTAGTGCCTCCTGGTGTCAAAATCTAAGTCTTTTTTCCTAGGTTGCCCATCATCCAAGGAGGCTGCCACAAGTTTATACCAGCTACAGCTGCTTTAATGAGTTTGGAACAGTGGACGTGTCCGCGCAGAGGAAGCTTGCACGCAGACGGTAGGGAAAACGTGGCGTTTTGTAAGTTTGGGGATGTTTGTTTTGATGTCTTACTGGATTGGCATGCATTTTGACAACGGTGAGCGATCTCGCTGTGTTTATCATATACTGAAATATACCGCTAAAACGGTTGGTGACGAAGCCTTGCATATGCCTTAACATTGAAATCTTGAACGAAAATACTTGGGCAAAACACATTAAAAACACGCGAAAATGTCCCTTCCAACATAAATCCCCGTTAGAACTATTTCAAGAACAATGGCCAAAAAGCCTCCCTTGGGGTTCTTTGAGTGTTAAGTTGCATTTCGGGAAAGTGGGGAAGAAATAGAAGAAACATATATCGTTTTCACAATTTTGGTGCTTCAAAGGATCCTTGATATATTTCCAGTTAATTACTGTCTTGTCAACAGACTGCTCTTGTAGTATCCAAATTACCAATAAAGTGGAATCAGGCTGATGTGATCAGTCCATGATTGACGTTTTCTCGACTCCCCGTGACAGTAAATGCAAGGATAGTTCTAAAACCCCCTCGATCCCCACACCCCTCTACCTACAACCTCTTCGACCCACGACCTCTTCGATCCCCACAACATCGATCTCCTTGTCCCACAACCCCCTCGACCCACAGCCCCATCGACACACAACCCCCTCGACCCAAGGCCGGGTTCGGCTCCGTCAGGTTATCGTCTTCGTTGGGTCTGTACAGCTGTACAAATCGGCACAATTAGCAGCAAACAGCTACACGTTTCAAACGCACCATAAACAATGCATATGTAGTAGAACCAGGAACAACGCTCCTTTCTGAGAGAAACGGCAAACGGGCCTCCAAGGCACGGAAACTGGCCGATGGTCCTTTTGTCCCCGGCAGCACAGAAATGCCGACGATGGACAGGAATCGCGAAGCATTTTTCAGTTTGGCGCACCAAACTGCCGCTACAGCTGGCGGGAAAGTTGGCACGCGAGCTGCTACGCGCTCCATCTGAACGAGACCTGCTGCGCGGAGTCAGAGAGTACACTAATGTGTTAGTCCGCTGTAACAACTCAAAATTCGAATTTCTTACATCAAGGCATGGGCTGTGCAGCAGTGAAATAAGTGGGGGCTATAGCCCCCAGCTTCCCAGGTGCACCTCCCACGCAAGATTATTTTTCAAAAGGGGTAAAATGCATTAAATGTCTTTAACGACAGACAGATAAATGACACTGAATAATTACAATAAAGAGACAAAATCGGCGACAATGAAGCATGAATCATGATGAAATGCCCAACGTTCAACTGAGAATCGGAGTTTTTTCATACAAGTCTTCGATTTTCTTACTACGTGAATGTGCGTCCACCACGTCTTCAAGGAAAGTCATTCAGCAACGTAATAAGATTACGAAATATGTAAAAAGCGCAAAAATACCTCTACTGCCACAGGTCGTGGGTCGGGGAAGGGGGTCAAGAGTTAAGGAGGTCGTGGGTCGAGGGGGTTGTGGTTCGAAGGGGATGTGGGTCGAGGGGATGGTGGGTCTAGGGGATCCAGGGCTGTGGGAGTCGAGGGGATCGAGGGTTTTAGAAACATCCTAAATACAATCATCCCACCTGAGAATTAAAATAAGTTTTGCCGTGAATTTATCAAAATGTGGGTTCACACTTTAAGGGCTTTTGTCACGTTTTACACCATGGATAGCACGGCGCAGGTGGTCACTGACTAGAGCTAATAAGTTTGGTGCGATGTTAGAGTGGCCACAGATTAGAGTGAACCACCTTTCTTGACCGTACGTTCACAAGTCTTCGCAAACAAAACGTCAGCCCTAAAGTCTGTTCTATACTCCAGCCGGCACTATGAAGTTTTGACTTGTGGTGAACTTCTGGTATACTTCCGTTAACTGTTAACATTGAAACTCGTTGATTCAATAATCTGCTGTCTCTTTAGCTGGTTCTCTATTGTCTAACCCTGGGTTTTAATTTGTCCACAGTTTAAGGTCATTGGCATTTGATTAGCAATGTTTAAGACTTAACTGTACCTCAATTGTAACTTCACCCAGTCGTTCTGCAAATATATACCGGTACCAGGGGCTGCTCTAAGGTTTTATATCAATCACTCACGTACTGTAACTACTAAAACGTTCTCTGGTATTCTATTGAAAACCAATTACATCGTCACTGGAATTACCTCATAGGCCATGACCATCAAGCGCTACATGTACGTCAGCAGACGAAGAGAGTAGCAAAACAAAACTTACAGAACTAAAACCGGTGTCATTCTGCTCCTGACATCATTAGATTTGTTCCCAGGTAGAAACAACTCGCCTCATTCAGTGCCTATTCGCTGGGTTGGATTATGTAATCTCACTCCCTCATACAGTGCATAGCAATATCGAAGCCCACTGCTGAATGGGAGCGCTATGGTATACAATAAAATTTTCCGAAAATCTCCCACCATTTTTTTTCGAAAGAGTCCCTTTGGTGGCTTTTTGTACATCACAGAATCTTTTAGAGAAAACGTTTCCGAGAGAGCTCCCTAGAATACAAAGAATTGCCGAATGCTCTAACACTAACACTAACTTAGGTAGTTTTTGTTCTATCAAAACCGTATTTTTTCATGGAAGAACATGTGCGTCTGCTTCAAAACCGTTGTACAATTAAAGTTGTACAACGGCTTTGACGCAGACCATTTGGTTTGTAGTCGAGGGCGTATTAACTACAGGTACTTATCTCGGTCTTGTAAATTATGAACGGCAATAAGACTGCCAAGACGTCGCCATTGATGTCATTTCTTGTTCACGTTGAAGTCAGTTTCTGAGAACCTATTTATGTATCTTATCTTCCCCTTTGTTTTACGTTGGTTTGTTTTTTCAGAAGAAAGTGAAGTTTGGAAAAGCAGATTAAGAGAGGTAAAATTGCGACGTGTTTTCGTTGCATTGCAATACCGAATACTATTCGTTCATTCCTTTCAAATCATCTACATGTACCTCTCGGGGTATCTACAGCCAGTTTAGTAACCTATTCTGTATGTGCGTGTACGTGCGTGTATGAATTTGTGCTATTTGCTGCAAAATACCGCCAAGTTGCAAGTGAATTTAACGCAGACATGCACATTTCAACCATGATCGTGCGACAGAACCAGCCACTTTCATAAGCAGGGAAGTAGTGTAATTTGAATACGAGGCTAGTGCCAACTTAGTACAGAAAAAATGAAGCTGAAACTGCTTTGTAAATAATGACCGTTCACAGGTGTTGTTGTTTCACAGATTCAAGGTAGCATCATGCTCGCGTCTCTTACTCAAGTTGTGATTGGCTGCACAGGGTTGTTGGGCTTTATCGTCAGATTCATCGGCCCTCTTACGATAGCGCCAACTATTTCATTGGTCGGTCTTTCACTCTTTACTGTGGCCACAGATTACTGTGAGGAACAGTGGGGGATAGCTGCTCTGTAAGTATATCTTGCTCAACCTTTAACAAATTACCCGTGTAAATTAGAGATCGTACTCTCCATCTATCGGCTAATGATGAAGATGCGGTTTCGACTCCATGGATTTTCTCTGGCTTGCTCACGGAAACCACATAGCCGTCTTGAGAGGTAACCACGTTGTTTTGGAACAACGTGGGTAGCAAACTGATATCAATTTTATAGGTGGTGACTTATTGCGGAACAACCTGTGTCTCCACTGTATGTTGTGGTCAAACATAATTCACCTGGAACTACAGATGATGCTCTAGTAAAACCTAGGTAGACACTACTGGGAAGAGCTAATGAAGTGTGTTCACGTGCTCCCGTGCGCGGAAGTTTCATATAGCTTACTTCGTCAGAAAGTGTTTTATGAGTACATGTATGATTGTATACATTAATCAATGAATCTTTAGGTACTCCCGAACTACGCAGTAGTCACTTTCTGAACATTTTAAATTTTGTTTTGCCAGCCTAATGCTCATTTTTGTTTGACGATCCAGATGCTCAATTGTTTGCTTCTTTTTCAGAACAGTATGCAGCGTTCTGTTCTTTTCTCTATATGTAAGCGACGTCAAGGTTCCGTTGCCAGGGTTTTCCGTTAAAGAAAAGTGTCACGTGATCCGATATCCGATTTTCAAACTTATCTCGGTAAGTTTGTAATAGTTTCTGATTTTTCAAGTCACGTGAGCAAGCATTCTGTGCGTTGACTCCTTCTGGCTGTTGTATAGATTGATTTCCTTTCTTGTCGACGATTAGATACCGTCTCAGGTGCGCACAAGTACCAATTTATCCATGTTGTAATCTATCTTCCTTTTATGCCCTATTTAGCGATATGTTCGCTGGAAGTTGCAATGAGGGTCCTACATTGAGGTGTTAGCTGCCAAGACGGACAGTCCATTCTCAATCAATAGTCTAAGATTAAACAAGTTTTACAAAGCCTCACCTAAGACGTTCACTGACAACTAATCCTTCTTCCCTAGGTTATTCTGTCAATAGCTATCGCTTGGTCTCTCTGCGCTATACTTACCGCGGCCAACGTCTTCCCCGACAACGACAGGAATCAGACATCTGGGTACTACGCACGGACAGACGCCCGACTAGACGCACTTAATAATACAGGCTGGTTCTTTTTCCCGTACCCAGGTAAAGTTAGGAGACTGGTCGCTCAAAGTTTATGGAATAAGTTATGGTGAGCCGAAGCTGTTCAGATACGCAAGCTGTCGTGTTCTTGGGTCCGACATCCGTTTCGACTTTATTATACGGGAACAAATGAAAAGAATTACACGGCTGCATTCATACATGTGTTCAAGCACGTCGCCACGTAACCTCGGTTTGGAAAGAATACAACGATTTCACTGTACATGGAATTCATAATTCCTACGAAGTCTTTCCGTTTTAACGAACAAGGCTTTTTGTGGAAAACTTATGGAATTTAGGAAGACTTTATTAATGTATTATTTATCGCAATGTACATGTAGTATAATGTTGAACGAAACTGCTACATGTTTGTCTCCTACAGTCCGTAAATAACAGGTTTGTGTTAAAAATTGGGGATTTGACCTGGCAGTTTTGAAGTAAACAGAGACGAATTTGATTTTTTTTCAGAAAATGTGTGACAGCGTTTCTAGATATCTAAAGTGCATGCAATTAGCACACTCTTTAGTGATGATGAAAAGTGACCAACAAGAAAAAATAGGCGTTATAGTTNAGAGAGAGAGAGGAAAGCTCAAACGGAAGTGTAAAAGTGGCAAATTGACGACTATGGTGTGTTTCAAGCCATCTTTTTCAGGTTAAAGATTTCAAAATGACAGAACATAAATTCATGCTGTGTATTGATTTCGAAGTTCTTTGATAGCGCGTTTTCAATATGCATATATGTTTTCAAAATGCGACCTTACAGAAACAAACAACATTTATTATTTTTTTACGCATAGGGCAGTGGGGAATACCTACAGTCAGCGTCTCCGGTTACGTGGCTATGATGGCCGCCACGTTTACGTCAATCATCGAGTCTGTTGGCGATTACTACGCATGCGCAAAAATTTGTCAAGTGCCTCCACCTCCTCCGCATGCAGTCAACAGGGGAATTGCCGTGGAAGGCATCGGAAGCATACTCTCCGGAGCATTTGGATCAGGTGGGGCCACGACATCTTACAGTCAGAATATCGGCGCTATTGGTTTCACCAAGGTAGTCAGCTTCATTTGGTAAAGTTTCAATAACTGTTACAAAATGGAAAAGGAAAGAAAGACCCAAACGATGGCCTTTTCTCCAATACTGAAACTAACTGAAACTCATTTTGTACGTGTAAATTATGTACGGTGTGTCTGGTGCTTTGCAAATCATTCACGAAACGTTCAGTTGCAATAACTCAGCAATTCAAAATTCTGGAAAATCAATTCGTCAAATGCACTACAAAACGTGATTCGTTGATGAAGTGTATTTTAATGGCACGCTGTAGCTGTGTAACAGGTATGTGTAGATTATTTTTGAGAAACGTCCTATTGCTTTGTACTTTAGGTTGGTAGTCGCCGTGCGTTTCAGTTCTCTGCATTAATCTTTGTTGTTTGTGGCTGCATTGGGAAATTTGGTGCTGTGTTAACTATGTTGCCTGAGCCTGTCCTCGGAGGGGTGATCGTCATCAGCTTTGGAATGGTGTCGGCTGTGGGCGTGTCAACGTTGCAGTACCTCCACCTATCGTCATCAAGGTATTTATCGGATTTTACGAATTTTTAACATCTTTAGCAATAAATACGTCGTTCTACTTCCAGCTGTTAAATTTTCAGTGATACTAAGACTAAGGTAATTACATTATTCAGTTAATAAGTGTCTCCGAGCGCCTTAGCTGAAGCTTGTACTTTCAACATGTCTGCGTCGGTTACAAATTTAGGGCACGTTTAAACTCCCTGCGTTATATCAATGATATTATCTCTTGCGCATATTTCATAAACGAATCTTTCGGCCACAAACCTTCAACACGTTTCGTCTAAGTCACTTTCATTGCGCTTCACATTACACGTACATGTATGTAAATAGAAAGTCTCAGATTGAGGCTTACTGATTTAAATTTATGTAATCGTTTGATCCAAACTTTCGAATAGAACTTCTTTCCGCCGAGTAAGTATATTTATATGGAGTTAGTCTACCTATTTGTATACCTCTAGAATTATTACCACCACCGTTTCTGAGTTTTCCTTTTCTGAAGTCGAAGCAGTTTTGCTGCATCTTACTGTGTACTCCAATGGCCAGATTTAGGAGCACAAGTGGCTGTTTTTTTGAAAACATGACCACAAATGAACACCATCCCCTTGCCGTTGTTTGGGCTCAGGCTGACAAATTTTCTTCGAAGCATTGAAGTTTCCCTTCGTGAATAAAATCTACGCATGGAGTATAAAAACACCAGGCAAAGTGTAAATCAACACTTATAGATTAAATAAAACTTCATAAGCGCAATAATCGATTGCCATTTATTGCAGGAACCAGTGCACATTGGGCCTGTCTCTCTCTTCCTAAATGCATAACCTATTGTCCAGTCATTTATTGCAGGAACCAGTGCATATTGGTCCTGTCACTCTCTTCCTAAATGCATAACCTATTGTCCAGTCATTTATTGCAGGAACCAGTGCATATTGGGTCTTTCTCTTATGCTGGGTATGATGCTACCCAACTGGCTGAGCGCCCATCCTGGGATTATCAAAACAGGTACGTCATTTCGGATGTTCCTCGATGAACAGGCCTACCTCGGGACTGTGTTTTCTGGACCCAAGATATCTGTGCTTCACTTGAGACGAACGTTCTTCGCTTATGGAACGGAAAGAGTAATTCTAATCCCATAACTCAATGCGCAACGTCACCGACTAATTACGCTAGTGGCCAAGATACTGTAACATAAGGCTGGACACGTGAAAATATGTTGTGATTACGCAGAAGGAAAACAGAAAGAAACAAGTTCTTTTTATTTTTGCGAAATTTCCTTCGCTAGGACGTTGACTTCTGGAGAATCGCTTTATTTACGTGTTCTCGCCTTAGGCTTAGTATTGCTATCAAACTCGCTAATAGAACAGTCCTGTACATTTTGTGCAGTCTGAAGCCATTTGCAGTTTTATTCAGCTCTTTCTCTCTACACCTTTCAGGTAATGCTGAACTAGACAATGCATTGACGGTTTTGCTCAGCACCTCTATGTTTGTTGGTGGATTCGTGGGATGTCTTCTTGACAACACAGTGCCAGGTGAGGACCATCCTAAGTGTCAATCAATATTTCCACCCAGAGTTTGATCACGGAACCAGTGTACATGTACAACCTGTATGTTGCATTGCCACATATTTTAAGATCGAGTTTTACTCGAGTTTGTAGATCGAGTCTAGGGGCAATGAGGTGCAAACTTGGGACTAGAAACTCATTTGCGTAAACCATAATGTACCCAAACACATACTAAATGATACATATCTTTACATGTAGTTCGCAAAAGAAAATGCCAACAAGTTCGATTTCGATTTCGAGTACTAAGACTTGACCCGTGTGCGAGATCGTTGCCATGCTAGGGTTTGGAATGTAGACTTTGGTTATGGTGATTGTCCTGGGTTTATAGTGTTTCCTAGCGTGTGCCAAGTTAAGGGTCACGGGCATGGAATTTCTAGCGTGACTTGTTGATTTCGTTTCCGGTACTGAAGTTAAAAGAATCGCAACTGAAATCCAGAGGCGCGGCCGTGCAATCGTTTGCAACCCCTTTGAGTGAGGGGCAGTGCAATTACAGTCTAATATCAGAAATTTCCAACAGTATATTGACCCCAGAACAAAAGAGGTAAACATCCAAAAGTACATGAAAACACCACAAGTACATGTAAACAAGTTTGACCCCATGGTTTTTAACGTGACGTGCTTTGCTTTGTGGGACAAAAATTGACGAAGTAAAGAGCACGTGACAGATGTTTTTTAATTTGAAAATAAATGAAAAACGTTTTGACATCAACAGAAATTCAAGATAAACCGCAAAAATACCAGGTAAACAGTTTGAAATCTCTGGAACAGAACCTTTTTGAATAATGCACTTCAGTTTGTTTTTCGCGTTCTATGCCACTTCACAATATTACGTGTATGCAAATTGGTCATAACAGTAGCATTCTTTTGACCACTCCTGATACTTTCTGCGACTGCATGCAACACTCTTGCCCCAAAACAAATTTGCTCAAATAGGCGACTCTTTACAACGTTAACTGGACCAGGTTGAGACATCTAACCGATACGTAACAGAAAAAGGTGAGCATATACTGCAATCCGCTTCAGTTGAAATGGCAAGCATATAAAACAGGACAAGGGATAAGCTTGTATCCGAAACAAATATGTCGCGTTTATGACCGTAAATGAAAAAAACAGAGTTTCGTGCAACTTTTTGAAAAAAGGTTTACTGTCTCAGAGGTTTTACACAGGTATGATTCTTATTTTACAAACAGGTAGTGACGAAGAAAGAGGCATTTTGAAATGGCGTCAACAAGTGGTGGAGGGCGACGAGGAGGCAACGACGCCACCAGATAAAGATCCGGAGCATCATATTTACGAACTGCCATATATCATGAAATTTTTAAGGGGCTGGAAAATATGTCGGCACATTCCGTTTTCGCCAACTTTCCATCAGACTAATCGGTCCTCTTGTGGAGCTAGTTGTCGACCATGCCGTCGTGCCCGGGTAATGGGAGATTCTGAAGATGGTGGCAAAACACCAGAACTTGATGTAAACGGCGACTTCACACCAATTGCTCCAAACGTCCTCAATCACGGTAACCACGCAGAGCGCCNTACGGACGCAAGACGTCACGCTAAGAACACGGAATTGTAACTACAGAAACATCACGGCTGTGACATACATTTTTACTCTCGCGAAGTCTAGAACAAATAAATTTAGGTTTGATAATAATTGGTTGATACATACTTATTACGTCATAATACTCACCCAAGTCACGTGGTACCCACAAAACCTTGATCATGACTTGCACACTGTTCGCTTTGTTTTGGGCGATTCTGCTTCTTCCCGCAGGTAATTAACATTTATTACTAACCCCTCCGGCTCAGCAGCTTACCACTACAAAACCACTAGATGGAGCTATAATTTCCTCATCGTCTTCAGATACCGTTTTAGCGTCGATGTCTTTAAGCCAAGCATGAACTAAATGTAATCAAACCCACATGTAAGCTTGCACAATTGTGCATTCTAACAGGAAATTCACATTTCATCGATTTACCGTTGGGAACAAAACCCGTCTGACATAAACCACACCTCCGCCACCACTTCCGGTCTCCGGATGCCGCCAAATTTGTACCGACCATCCACGGCATAGGAGGGGGCGAATCCCGGGGATGTACGGTAACTGTCACGATTACTCAAATCGACATGGACCATCAAAGCTTCACGGATATTCAGTTTATTAATATGATACAGTTTGGGAACACTTCGCCTTATGAGGACATTTGTTTGACTGTATTTTTGAAAGGGCGACATCCAGGGGTCCCTGTTATAGTGCCAACATCCCTTGTTGAAACACGGGTAGTCCAGTTTTTGGTGTCTGAGGAAAATGATTTAGAGGGTCTACACACTTCCACTGACGCCAGGATGAGTTAAAATTCAGTTTCCGTGGTTCACTGAGATTCTGCTCCAGGCCTACTCATTTGAACGTCGACGCGTCAGTCTTCACGAAAATGGCGATCTAACGATTCAGTTTTGAAGAACCATCAATATCCTTGAGACTTATTTATGACTAAAGCAAAGTTCGCAATCAGATTTCTTTGCTATTTGGGGATCGGAAGATAGACAGAATTTTCCCAAAGATGGCGTGCAACTAAGTTCACTGAAGCATCGTCATTTCTTTCAGAAATCGGAAAAAAAACATCTGTCAATCAGTCAATTTTCGTAGATGCATAAACAGCGTTCGAAATACACGGTGGCCCGGGACCTGGGATATGTGGCCGGGCCAGTACACTTTCACATATAGGCTCTATGTGGATGTGGTCTCAAGTTCAACTGGCCTGACGGGTCAGCACATTTATTCATTGAAGCTCGAGCACTATGCATAGACGTTTAAATCAGAAACCAAAAAATTCATTGTTTTTCAAAACAGAATAAAAGTCCTTCTCATTTGAAATGAGCTTTTCTCAAATAAATGAGCTTCGAAAAAAGGACTTAAATTGAATACTTAATAAGGTATTGCCAGATAATACCATACTTGCAAATTCATTAATCGACCTATCCCGTATATATATAGGATATACTACTCAGAAGAATAATGTTGGTGGTATATCCTATATACATGTGCATGTATACATAGGATAGACCGATTAATGAATTTGAAATTGTGGTATTGTCTGGACAGTGCCTTATTAAGTATTCAATTTAAGTTCTTTTTTCGAAGCTCATTTATTTGAGAAAAGCTCATTTCAAATGAGAATGTGTTATAAGCAATTCCCGAAAACTTTCTCGAAGACTAGCAATGGGTAAGTGGGCAAAACCTTGGAGGAGGGGCATCTCACGAGGTTTGGAAGTCCCCCAATAGGTTTTCAGAATTCAGTCGTGTTCACGTGCATTTTTATTCATTTCTAAGGCACGTATTACAATTCCTGAGTTAAACTTGAACTCCAAAAACGTTTAAACCTTAATAACTTTTAGTACTTTGAGAAACCCCGTTAGACATGTACACGTTCATCAAAATTGTAACCCCTGACAGCCTTTTCCACGTGTGGGAATTCCTTACAAAGAAATCCTGTATAGTAACGATCTTCAAAAGAAAAACTATTCTTATTATACTATGGGAAAATAACATTATTTTATAAAACCATCGGAAATAGTTCTTTTGTGTAATTCACAAATAGTGGTCTTCACGTTCTTCAAACATCCAACCTTTCGGATTGTTCTAAAAACCTCTCAACCCCCAAATCCATCGACCCCCTCGACCCACGACCCCCTCGACCCACGACCTGTGGCAATAGAGGTATTTTTACGCTTTTTACATATTCCAAGATCTTATTACGTCGCTGAGTGACTTTCCCATAAGACCTTACCTACACGCGATTCTGCTCTAGCTCAAGTCTGGTGATTTAAAACAGAAAGTGACGTGAGAACGTGTTCTGAAATAGCGCATTGTGAGCGCGCTATCGTCACTGAAATAGTTCCACGAGCGGCTACCAATGGTTCAGTTCTGCTAAATTTAGGGGGAGAGTACGTTAACGTGAACGTACATAATTTCACATTTTTATACCTTACTTTCTATTTTAAACTCGTTTACAACATACTCTATTTTATGTTGAAATACTTTTTAGTTAACAGATTGTTTTTTTTTTCAAACTGTATTCNTTTGTAAAACCATCGGAAATAGTTCTTTTGTGTAATTCACAAATAGTGGTCTTCACGTTCTTCAAACATCCAACCTTTCGGATTGTTCTAAAAACCTCTCAACCCCCAAACCCATCGACCCCCTCGACCCACGACCCCCTCGACCCACGACCTGCGATCTTATTACGTCGCTGAGTGACTTTCCCATAAGACCTTACCTACACGCGATTCTGCTCTAGCTCAAGTCTAGTGATTTAAAACAGAAAGTGACGTGAGAACGTGATCTGAAATAGCGCCTTGTGAGCGCGCTATCGTCACTGAAATAGTTCCACGAGCGGCTACCAATGGTTCAGTTCTGCTAAATTTAGGGGGAGAGTACGTTAACGTGAACGTACATAATTTCACATTTTTGTACCTTACTTTCTATTTTAAACTCGGTTACAATATACTCTATTTAATGTTGAAATACTTTTTAGTTAACAGATTGTTTTTTTTTTCAAACTGTATTCACTGATGAAATTACATTTCTGTCGGTTCCTCGCACTCTCCGTAGAAAAAGTTGACTCTGCCATTCGCTGAAGAGCAGACGAGACGATTACACTCTGGCGAGAGCGACACTTGTAACGTTGGTAGCTCTTTGATTTGAGTTAGTCGTTTTTTCTGTTTTTTGCTTTCAAATTTGCGGAATCGACTCTCTTAATTGCAAAAAAAAAACAGGAAAAAACCAGCCGAGCTCACGGCCCAATTCATTGGTCCTGCAAGTAAGCGCTTATTCTATCTTCAGATCGAGTCGAGCTTGTGCAGACTGGTTCGAAGGAGTTGTAAGTGGTTGGTCGAGGGGATCGTGGGTCGTAAGGGTCGAAGGTTGAGGGGGTCGTGCATCGAAGGGGTCGTGGGATGTGGGGGTCGAGGGTGTCAAGGGGCATTTAGAACATTTACAGCCTTTCGAAGACTGTCAACCCTATTGTCTTTTTCATATTTTCGGTTGTTTGGATCGATTGCTTGATGCTGTGCTGTTCACGAATGTTTTGTAATTTTGATGAATTTTGAATCTCAACTCATTCTCTCGTGAATACTTGGCAGTGTCAGATTAACATGTATAGAAAGACAAAGGGACAATTCTCACAATCAGTGCTACCAAGAGAGGATCCTTCTGAAAGGTTGCATTTGGCGAGATGATGTTCCCCAAATCGGATACTGCACATATACATGTGATCTTTCAGCCAATGGTCATGACCCTAGACCCCTATTGCAGAATTTGAACTGACTGGCAAGTTCATTCTGATATATAGTGTTTTTGCTTTTCATTCCACCACTGAGAACAGTGGTATGCGTTGGAACTTGCGGAAATGCCAAGAATGACCTGTACGAGTGTTACGTCACGACACCCAGGTTGTACGCATACCGTAGCGGTCAAAGAACAGAATTGTTGATAAACACATCCCTGCACGTGAGTACATGCTTGAGTCAAGTCTGACGTTCTCAACTTCGGATTTTTCTAAAAACCCTTCGACCCCCACACCCCACGACCCTTTCGACCCACAGCCCCATGACCCACGACCCCCTCGACCCACGAACTGTGGCAATACATGTATCTATCTTTGCTCTTTTTACACATTTCATAACCATATTACGTCGATGAGTGACTTTCACATCAGACCTGATTTCACGCAAATCTGCTCTGGCTCAAGTCTGGTGGTTAAAAACAGAGAGTGGCGTAAGAACCTGATCTGAAACAGCGAATTATGAGGTACCCTCTGACACAATGCCGCCTATACTGAAAAGTGGCCCGTGTGTGGGCATCAATGCGCATGCTTGGTCGGAAGATTACCGATCACATCGCCACCACTTGCACATGCCCTCTATGCACTAAACTTGTTTGGGCTTAAGCCACTGGATCGGGGTTTCTTTGATGATTTTGTGTACTTCGATCATTGCTGCTTTTATAAATTACAACTATTCAAGTCACAGGAGATCGCCATACTACGTAACAGTAAACTGAAATGATGTTTCCGAGATTTCAACCAATTGAATGACTGAATGTTATGAGGTCGGTTTCATTACTGTAACCAAGAAAAGCCATGCTAAACAACAATCCACAGTGCCACCTTTCGTAGTACTGTGAAAGAGTGTAGATTATGAGGGTATTATAGCTGTCACGAAAATAATTGCACAAGCGGCTACCAATTGCCTTGTTCTACTAAACTTACGGAGAGATTAGTCAACGTTAACATAATTTTACATTTTTTCTTGTTTGCTTTCTGGTGTATACTCGTTTGTAATATACTCCATGTAACGGTGAGGCACTTTGCAGTTAACAGTTTGTTTTTCAAACTGTATTTTCCGAAGAAATTGCATATTTGTTGATTTCTTGCATTCTCCCATGTACCATTCACTGAAGAACAGACGAGACGATTACACTCGAACGACATTTTTAACGCTGGTAGGTCTAATTGGTTTGATTTGGTTGCGTTGCTTTTTTCTGATTTTGGCTTTCAGACTGACCCAGTCGACTATCTTAATTGTAAAAAAAATGCAAGCCGTTACATGCTTGCAGCTCACTGCAATATATTACTACAATACATTAGAACGCCGTAACACTCTTCAACAAGTCCTACATGCGTTTTTCAGTGCGCTCCAGGATCAAGTCTATGTTTACTCTTGTCGCCAAGATTTTCGCTGATATTCAGCTTTGAGACTAACGGCTTCTGTATTTTGCGCCGAATTTTCAAAATGACAACCTCAGATGAAGGTACCGCTATCCCAGAACTCTTAGGACTCGCTACTTCATACTTGTTTTCTTTGCTCAAAGAAAAGTTCCTCTCATTGTGGGCACTGTGAAACGTACGTAGGACTCTTTAAACACTGTTACGGTGTATAATGTATTGTAGTAATATATTGAAGTGAACTGCAAGCATGTAACGGCTTGCATTTAATAGACTCTGGAATGATTTTGCGGCGTTTGGAACGGATGGAAGAGCCAGTGCTGGTTGCTAGCTGGGCAACACCACGACTTACTCTGCAGGAGAAATTGTACAAATTGTCTGCTCGTGCAATTATGTAACAATGTAGATGAAGTTGCACTAAACAAAAATCAGTTGTTTCGTGTTTCACGCCCTTCGAATACATTCGGTATCCGGAGTTGCAAAATATTGGTAATGCTGTCAAATTGGTAATTGATGCACACCGTCTTCTCTTTGGCAGCAAAGTTCTGACGTTCTTGTGGTGGAGTTAAACTTGCCTACTCACAACGTGCTGTTGAACTTGACTCGCAACAGGTATAATTAGTTGGATGTCATTATTGGTGGTTTTGTTCCTGGAGCAATCGTTCAAGATATGATTATAGAACAGTTATAAAATTAAAATCCCACCCTATTATATACAGTAGGCTAAATTTTATGACTCTGAATGACTAGTAAAAAGCTTCAGTGTTATTGTCAGCATGGCTCTGTCAAATAAATGGTTGTTATGTGTTGTACACTATGTCGTAGTCACCTCTTTTTGGGCATTTTCTTCGTCCAGCACGTGCATACTCTTACTCAAATGAAGCAGTGTAATACGATAGGAGTGTTCACGTGTGAGTTCGCTGTTATCGCTAGTACTAGTGCCGCCAACTAGCGAATAAGCAATGGTCAAGTATGTGGCGCGGGAACAATGGGTAAAGGCACGTGTTTGCAACGCAATGAATTGCACAAATTCATTCACGAAAACACCAGAATTGTCAGTTTTAGGTTCCTTAAGGATCCCCAAAGGCAAGGATTGTTTGTTTTTCAATACTATGACAAATTCATTGTCATTCATTTTTTGTGTCAAAATGTCACTTACCCATGATCATGCATCAATATGACCGGTGACGGCCACAGTTACAGTCACATTGACTCAAATCTAGCTTTAAGTCTAATTAGAGACTATGTGGGTCTCGGTGAAAAAGTCGGAACAATTTTAAAGTGCCAGTTGGCCCAAGTTAAGCAACCTCAGTACGTCGATGAAAGCTTCTATTCGCTATTGACCGGGCCTAAATCTCTGGATTGACACTTGTAATGAAAAGTATAGAAATAACCAAGATGCCCAAAACCCATGAGGCACACAATTGGCCTTTACCTGCCTTGCACTCCACAATGTAACCCCTGGAAGGGGCCAACACCCGTTTTTACCTGTTTGCAGTCCTCCCATGTACCCCTTTCCGCTGGCACCCGGGGCCAAGTGCTCCCTGAACTCCCAGGAGAATTCACTAAAATATAGTCCGTGGAGGTATGAAGTGTAATTAGGAACGGTAATTTGCCTTATTAAAAACACAAACATGAACCAAAATCATGACTTTTAAAGCGAGCTTCAAAAAATGAAAGCAAAAATCTTACAATCTAATATTGGCACACATTTTCATTCGCATTTCATAATAAGCGAATGTAAATATACATATTTTGCCCATTTTCTACTCACAGTAATTTTATTGCATGTTGAAAGTCGTTAAAGTATGAATTGATCAGTGTTTACATGGTTTGGAATCCCGCCGCCAAGTTAGTTTTGTTTATTCGCCGCTTTAGTCGATAGTTTTTCTGCCGATAACCATAGCGGTGAATGGCAACGTGGCGGAGTGGGACCTATTATTGCATTACACTCCTTGCTTCAAGCCGGCCAGATTATTTCCACATGCGGTACTTTTATTTCAAATCCATCACGAAATTGTTTTGTAATATCTGCCGGCGACAAAAAGTTTAGCAAACGACTATTTCTGTTTTCATACCTTTACTCCAATCCTTGTTCTCCTTTTTCTCGTAAGTTGTCTCCATGTCGAGTTATGTTTGAGTGGAATCAGTTTATAATGTCGTAGTTGTCCACATCTTGTTTAGCGGTTCTACTCGACTCGTGGACGCTCCACCAGGCGACTGCCCTTTGCCGGGATACGGACGTCATATTAGCACACCTTTGATCAATGGAATGGGTATGGAACATAACACATCAAAAGGCATGGCTTTGCCATTGTCTACATGTATACAGACGGCTTTATTCGTGCTTTTTGTGAGCGTCAATGTTTTTCCAGCGGATCTACAGTATAATTATATTCTGTGCCCATTTAGGTATATCTTTGCCAAGCAGTATGTGGAAAAGTTCTACTTGAGAGATGGCTCACCGGTCGTATGGCAACCTCATAAACGAGTGAGTGTACGCAGTACCAGAAGCCAAGTTTTGGATCGTTTGACAGACTCTTTCAAAATTTATAAATAGAGCTGTCTCGGGAATTGTGCATAATATCAAGGCTAAATCCAATTAAGGCCTAAGTCATACGATGTAACGTTATTTCGTTGTTGTTGTTGAAGTTATTATGGTATAAAACGTGTTGTAAAACCAGTGGTGACTTTATGTCTGCTCCGAAGAGTTTGCGCCATTCTGACCTATTAGTTTGGGTAAACTTCAAATATCAATTGGGGTTTATCAAACTATTCTCCTTGACACTGCGTAAAAAACATCAAATTTCCACTGTCACGATCTAACCTCTAATCTAGAATTACGCTCAATTAAACATGTGAACCACGCCTTTTATGTTGGTACCCAATACTGCAGTTAAGCTAGTGGTCAGAGCTTACAGTCACTCAAAGGAATCAGCAAGTCTAATTTGCCTGAAAGTCAACCGTTTTTCTCCAATCGAAGTTTTTTGGTGAAAGTACTTCACTACAAAACGCATCGAATTCACGACATTTCTTGAAAGTCGTTTGCAAATAGCATTTTCAAAAATCTTATAGCGTCAGAATAGCTGTTTACAATATAATTGCTATGATTACATGAGAAGCAGATGAAAGCAGACAATAAGACAGCTGGGCTATGTAAACATTGGTTTGCCACTGTCAAACTGATAACGACAAGGCTGTATCCCGACTGGCCGACCAGGCAGTCGGGATACTCATTCCACAGCGCTGGTGCGTAACGAGACTTTCACGGTGTGACGTATACTCACTCTCCAGCACTTATAATGAAGATCAATCTTTCAGAATGTCTACAATTGTTACTACCATGGTTACGTTCTAGGAAAACGGAACTCCAGCGTTGCGCTGACCACATGTAGGGGTCTGAGGTGAGTTGATTTCAGCCCCTGCCCATATGGGGTTTGAAGTTTGAATCATATGATGACTTCTTGTTAGTTTACCAATGACATCTATTGCACATTGTAAGTTTCTGTGCTTCTGCATTGTACAGAATTCAGTAAGTGCCAGTGTTTAACTCTTGTTTAGGCGAGCTTTGTAGCGATAACAAATGTTAAAGCAATTCTAAAACCTGTTTTGTGATTTCAACCAATTTAATTTACGATCTAATTTACACGCTAAGGCATTTTTGGCATCCACTAGAATGATAAAATCAGCATTCAATTAAAAACTCGTACTTTATGTGTATGGTTCCAGGTGGGTGGTCTTTCCCTACAGTTGTCGTGTAAAATCCCGTTTAGACATCAACTTTTTGCCTGGCGCAACTGACACGGAGCAAGTTGACCCGTGTCAAGCGGCCGTTTACACACACAACTCACTAACCGTGGCAAGACGGAAATTGCAGGCTGGAGAGACTGGATCGCACAAGCGCAGGCGGGCGTTCAGTAGACGTTAGGACCTACGCTAGGACCTAGTTAAAGTCTAGTCAAGAACACGTGTTCTCATTTAAAATACACGGCAATATGTCACGTAATCTCGCCAAGTCTTGCTTTTTAGTGAGGTCCTAGCGTTACTGAACGGGAGGCAGGTTTACAAATGACGAGAGTTGCAGAGACAAAGAACCCGTATGAAGGTCATTGCACAAGCGCAGTAGAGATGATCATTTCCGCTTTGCTCCAGTTTCGCGTTTAGACTTATAATTGACACGGCGCAAGATATTCGGGCGCAAATTGCTCTACCTCACAAACGGGTGGAAAAAAAATTGTCACCGCGGTGTCAGTCCGTTTACACACTGGAACATCTCGTTCAGTGTCAGCTGATCCGTGTCAACTTTATAAGTGTAAACGGCACTTAACTCTCCCAAAGCATAGGTTACGCTTGCCCGTTTAGTAGACTTTGAATGGATTTTTAAAAGTTTTACTCCAACTTTTTGAAGATTGCCGAGGGTTACAGGGTATTATCTTGCTCCAGAGAACTTGAGGAACAGTAGTTTTTAAAATCTGTTCAAAGATCAAAATCGGGATTGGTATCCTTTGAGTCAATAACAAATTTCCAATACTTAACAACAATAACGTTTTAGATATATTTCATATTGTTTGAAAGTTGGTATGTTTGATGTACTATTTTAGCAAGCCGATAGCGACCTTGCAAAATAACCACTTTGTATCCAAATGAGTATGAATCACTTGTAGACTTTCCCAGTAGTTTGCAAAGTATTTTTTCATTTTCATAATGGTTTTGCAATCTATATTTAGTGGCGTAATAATTGATAAAGAACCACTTTACATCGAACCATCCAATTATTCGAGCGGCGAACACGTCGTCTTCAGATATCGAGTGAAAAGAACGCCTGACAGCAAGACATGCGGGGTGGATCAAAATACCTGGAACAACTATAAAGAATTGTATCAAAGGGTAATCGTCTTAGGCTTATTGGTCTTGTTTAAGGTTTCTTCTAGATCCGAGTTCAACGAATAATGATCTTGTATCCGAGTATTAATGAAAATCCCCGAAGCCGCCTACATTTATTTTGCATTCTTAGACAATAATCACGGAAACTATAATCGATGTCTCTCCACAAGCCGCATACTGTAGTCAAAATTATTTTCTGGATTGAAAGTAGACATGTCTGTTGAAAAAAATCAAAACTTTGATAAAACTCGTATATTTAGATTCCAGACAATTCATAATCAATCAAAACTGGGGGGAGGGGTACCTTTAATGATTTAGCTAGCATGAGGGTGCCACGACAAAGTCATTTACAGGTCTGAGATGCTGCCTATGTATATTGAACAGGATTCCCACAATTTGGACAGGATTCCCACATATTGGGAATATTGGAAACTGTTTATTGCTTGTGAAACACCTTTGTTCAATGAATAGATAGATGACCGGGAGTTTCGCACGATGACAATGTTTTCGTTGTGCGTTTATATTTCAAGAAGAGCAATTCGCTTACACACAAGCTACCGCTGTTGCTCTGTGTCATTTTATTTGTGGCTAGGGTGAGACATTGCCTATGTTATACTTTAACCGTCATTTTAATTTTTCTTGTAACTAGTCGGGATTGTGTCTATTGTTGCCTTGCAGATGATCTACATAAGTAGATACTTATTCAAAATGTAGAAAAGACTTTTTAACAACCGTTCATTTTAAGATGACCGTTAAGTATACAAAAAGTGACGACAAGTTTGAGTAGATGGTCGTAACGGTCCACTTTCCCAATTGTATGACGTCACCAGCGGTGGTCATCATGCAAACTTTACATCAACAGAACTGTCATGCTCAAATTGGACGTCCGGTTTGTAATATGAGTGATTACAGATGTGGATTCAGGATTTTG
This sequence comes from Phoronis australis, assembly GCA_002633005.1. Classification (NCBI taxonomy): domain Eukaryota; kingdom Metazoa; phylum Phoronida; family Phoronidae; genus Phoronis; species Phoronis australis. Next base: position 19,370 of record NMRA01000952.1, on the reverse strand, counting down.
AGTTGNGCAACAGCCAGGATTTTGCCCTCCACACATTTTCACCCCGAACTGCCAAATGGAATCGGGGAAATTTTAAGGGGGCCATGGCCCCCTTGGACCCCCCTTAAATCCGCCAATGGATTGATATGGAATCAAACTGGTGACTGAAATTTTAGCTAGCAAGTGAACACGTTCAGCATTGCCAATGTTGGTCTTGCAGGTGATACGTGCGGTAGATGAGTCAACGAACAACAGCAATCGATTCATTGAGCTATGCTTAGTGGCCGATCACACGATGGTAAGAGGCTAATTGAGCATCTATATCGCGTTACACTAGTTCATCTCAAAATACCTTTTGCCTTATTCGACAAATTTCACGATGCTGCTAGCAATAACGTTGTATCAATTCTAATTGTCAACCTTGTATTTTTTGAAAATACGGACGGAGCTGCACACTTAACATGCAAGAGCAAGGAGCTTAATGATGAAAATCAAAGACTTTTTTGCGTTTATCCTCTGTTGCTGATCACTAGATAACTCCCATCTATTTTAAATTTTAATCTTGTATAGCTGCCAGATAGCACAAACCCATACTGGAGAATTTAACACGGTACAATCAGCTCACTCAACTTATTGAAACTAAACAATAATCAACAACCCTCGCTAACCCTAAAAAATCTGAAACCTAGTTACCATGCTTACAATAACCAAACACTTTGGGCGAGTTTATCGACGGCTTTAGGGAGACTGCACCACTAGAGCTCCATGGATCTATTTAGTCACACAAGCTGGGAGTATTTTACTGAAAGGATCTTTTGTCTTGTTTGAGGGAAATACAAGAGGTACTTTAGTAGTAGAGTCAGTATGAAGCTGGAGTGGAATTAGTCGCAGAGTTCTGTATCCTTTTAAGTACAGGTACAACTTAACCAAAGGTATGCTAACCCCCTCAGTTCGTGCGTGAATCTTGGAGTGCAACCAGTCATTTTGGACAGCAACACAGTTAATTTTGTGTTTAAAAATACAAACTTAGGAAATCGTGTATCACAATCGCAATTATGGTTGGTAGATAACAGTGCCCTATTCTGGCAATTTCTTCTAAGAATTTGGCGGTAAACGTCGATCCATACTCTTGTACAAAGAGTCATCTGAGGAAACAAAACTCTTGCTTGCAGCTTGCGTAAACGTTAATAGGTAATAGTCACTTACTGGCGTCCAAATCCTTCTGTTGCTAACAATAACTATAAATTTTGACGCTTCAAATGACTCCTTACTCCTTTGAGAAGTGACTTGTAAAGAACTGGCAGTTCGTAGTTTGATTTGCCACTGTGAGCTCTTGTGCAGCCAAAACGTCACCTCTAACTTTTACGTTTATACCCGCAAGTACACAGGTTGTGGTAGAGACAGGGACGTCGTGGTCAGGAGGCTGGGGAATTTGGCCAACGTTGCCAATAATGTAAGTGCCATGCTTTACTCAATATTGAACAATATATGTGTCATGTCTTTGTTAGGCTTTTCGTTATCCATCTCCATATTGAAACAACATAGGTTTAGACTTTATATTTAAAAGACTAAACAACCGTTTTGCACCTACTTAAAAATAATCAATGACGGAACCCTTTACGACAGTCAAATAAGAGAAAAAACATCAGCACTTCAGAAGGCATCGAAAGGGCTGATAAAGGATTTCTAGAAAGTGAAAAGGGGTTGAAATTCGACCATCAGTGTAAAGCAAGGGCAAATGGGCCAAACAGCACGTCGACTTCGTGTGCAAAGTGTAAGCATTCCATAAAACGACACACAACAAAAGAAGGTGAGCAGAGAAAGAAGATAATGTCATTTGACGCTGGAAAGGAAGGATCAAAGAACTGAAGAATGATGCATGGAATGACGCCACCATCCTTAAGGCAGCAGAAAGGAGACCGGAACACAATGCAAACGATAAGCCTTTATTTAAGATTCACATAATTTCATGTCGGAGAATTTAGCACACACGCTATAACTCACCTGGCTGCGATCCATGTCAGGGCGAAGTTTTATGCATGACAGAATGTCATGTGCCGAAGGAAGACGATTAATCAGAATCAATAAATGACCGCCTGTTTCTATTTCCGTGGAGACCAAGCTTTTAATTTCATTTAATACATACAGGGCAATCAACTAGCTGGAGCTGAAGAAAACACTATGCACAGGGATGGTTGGATAACCAAACAACTCTGGTTCCGTACAGTACAACGTCGTTCTCAGGCATGTAAGACGTCGTGTGAAGGTGACAGAGAGAATACGTCACCCTATTGTTTGGTTAGACATGACCAAGGCGTATGAATTAGGCCTCTGTGTAGCAATCCATGAATCAACACGGTTTCCCGATAGGTTTAGGGTGATTACTTCCACAAATTTGATGGGATCAAGACAAGATATTCGATATGATAAAAGAGATTGTTCATTGTCTCCTGATGCCACATTTAAACATGCAAACTCACTTAGGAGGCGGAGTGTAACTCAGATGGTCGAATGTTTCAGCCGACAACAATGGGCTTTCTTCAGAGACTGAGACTCCCGTCGCACTTTTGTTTTTAAGTAGCAGTTCACGGGCGGTGATGTCTATGGATACTATGGCTTAAAACATCGGAGACTGTGTAAATATCTACAGCTGTTCGTGAACACATGATCGTGAGCATCCATTCCATCTCCATGGAGAACTTCAACATTTGTGGCAAAGGAGCTAATTGGCTCTCGCGTAAGAACAAAGTAGTGTATTGTGATACGTACTCAGCGCACGCCCTTGAACCGAGACCTAGAGTTCAACCTCCCTCCCTCGAACAGTCAACTGTTATTTAACGAAAGTGCGGAGAGTGTGTCAGTCGCTGACGAAAGATGATATTAGTCTACTGAAACTTTCGACCATCTGCATTACATCCTATTTCGTAATGCGTGAGTTTGCATATTTTAACAAGATATTCGTCGTCAGTATCATACAAAATCAAATGAAAACTTGCTAATTAAATTTTTAATGTAACCAATGTGTACTTTGTCACTCATTTATTTGGCCTCTTGGTTTGTAAGAGGCATCAAAGTCACCAAGACTGTGGGAAGAGAAGTGAACACCGGTATTTGATAGTGCCACTCTTTCTCAAGTTGTCTTGACACATCAGTCATCAAAGTAATCGACAGAAGTAACTACCTGGCTGGAGGGACGGAGTGTAGGAGTAGTGCATTATATGGTACATGTATGTACTGTCGACAACAGAGATAAGCTGGAATCTCAATGGACAAACGACGTGTACACATACGCCTGTACTTACCTGTAGATTCCTTTCGCTTTAACATTTATAGCGTCAATGAACCCGTCTTCTATCCAAAAAGCGAAAATTTGATTTAAATACCACACCGGTATAAAGTTGGTCAAAACTTATTTCTTAATCGGATGAGAAGTGATTTAGTGACAACATCGCTGTAAAATTGGTCTCAATTCGTCCTTAACTCAAATGAAAAACGATATGGACACCAAGCCGCTATAAAGTTGCACTCAACTTGTTCGTACATGTAACTCGGATGAGAAGTGGTATATTGCTTATTCAGAAACTGTTCTGCTCATGACTTGACACGCCCCATACAATCCATTCTGCAAAGACTTTCTCAATCAATAACAAGCCAATTGATCCTTTGGGGCCCTGCTATCCCGTTCTATTTCCGAAGGAACTATTTGAGACCAACTTCGTGAATGTAAGTGATCGAAATCATGTATAGCGAGTTTATCGCAACTAGAAATAAATATGGAAACACGTCTTCAGGGTTGGCTCTCTCCTTTCAGGGGCTCTCGGCAAAATGATTTTGAGGCCCGTGCGATTCCACCTTAGTCTAACAATTGGCTATGTCTAGATTATAGCACGCCGTGTCGTGTCCCTGAGGCCGAGCAGTGCCAGTTTTTGCACTGGAATAAACTTACGTTTACAAGGGAGGTTTTGTCGTGCGACGGCAGAAATAATGATTTAACTTCAAGTTGCTCCTGGTATTGTTATGAATGTTAAAAACCAGGGGTATAGACTTTTTACGTCTAATCGAACTCGAAATTAAGTTTGAAATTTTATACGGGAACTTTTGTATGAAATCGAGATAAATTAAATGTCTGTTATTCTGTGCTCGAATACAGTCCAGGTTCGCTCGTGGTGACTTCTAAGTTCGAGTACAGATTATAGACAATGGATTTGCAACTCTGACATTTTTTGCATATTATCATAGAGGAGGCTCCAATCTCCTAAATTAACTGTTTCAGTTTCCGGTTAGTGTGTGACGACACAACAGCCGACCATGATTAGCAGACGACATACTTGCCGGAAATAAAACCAGATAATTTGGCCTGGTGGTGCTAGTGAATAATGACGTCATTGCTTCTATAAGAGCACACACATTTCGTCCATTGAAAATATACATGTACGTAGTTCGCAGTCCATGTACTGTAGTCTATGGTTCAAGTTACATGTAGAAACTCGAGTACTTCCGAGTTCAGACTCAATCTTTTATCCTGATTTGATGTGGTCATTAAGTACAACAGTTATTCATGTAACCTATGATGCGTCTCCTTTTCTGACCTCGGCGGTTAGCGATATCGTCCAATCGCCATCTACTTGACACATTAGATTGGATGCCATTTTTTTGTCCCCGGGATCACTCATTTCACCGCCGTTGTCCATCTTACTGTAGCCTCTTGAAAGACGCTGTTCCCTTATTGCTCTTAATCAATAACTCGAGCAGTTCACTTTGATTTTATCACCCGATGTTCAGTTTTTCACCCTGATCATTTCACTAAAAATGTCATTTTGTCACCAGTTAGTCAGTCTTTTGCCCTGATCAGTTCACTAAATCTGTCATCTTTTGACAGATCTTCGTCGGTATTGGCATACGTGTGGCTGTAACGGGAATCGAAGTTTGGTCAGTCAGGGATTTATGTAGGGTGACTTCGGATGCTTCCACTTCACTGCGTTCCTTCCAATTATATTTTGGGCGAGAGATCAAAGTATCTCAACAGTGCGACGTTGGCGTTCTCGTGAGGTAATTCGGTAAAGTGCAATGATTTATCTACATGTACATGTACATGTTTAACATCTCCTCTTCTACATTGCATTTGCTTTATCTGATTGAAAAATGTATTATATTAATCTAACATTTTCCTTTTCATAGTTGTATCTGGTTACTTTTTCAGGATACCCATTGTTAAAGTGATGTTCAGAACTACATACCGGTTTATGTTTTACATAGTTCTCCCTAGTTTCAGTGAAAGAGGGCTTAACATCGCTTGTATATGTTTTTTAATTAATAGTGTCTGGAGCCATGATGAAACTTTACAACCCGCAGAACACGAAAAACTTCGAAGTGGCTCGCAGTAGTGAAGAATGAAAAGTACGCCGTTTCAACGTCGTACTTTTCATTCTTCACTTGGTATTAAAGTACCTACATGTAGTGCGAGGCCGTGAAATTCTCCGTGTCTGTCAGTGGCCGGGATTTCGTTGACAGTGATTTCACTTACGATCGAATTCTGGCTTACCAAACAGTTCATGCAAGGGCAGAAAAAGAGACTGAGGCTGAAGTCAGTTGTACCTAGTGTGCTTGCGTTCGGCAGTTAGGAGACAAAAAAACGCAGATCGCCGGGTTGTTGATCAGTTTTTGGTTATGGAGAAGTGTAGATAGCCATGAAAACATATGCAATTAATTCAAGGCGTGAGAACATAACGTTTCATATAACCTGTTTGATGACTGACTCGTTCGTCAGGCTTCTGTTGGTGCTCTGGGTGTAGGATGTTTTCGCCAGTTCCTTAGCCGTAAAAAAGGTCGTACGCACTCCGCTGTTTATATGCAGTGCAAAATTTGGATGGTCCGTGATGCACATCTGCGCTTCTCCAAGAAGGCTTTTCGCTTGCGAAATTTTTTGGCAGCAAACACAAGCGCCAGTCGTTTCCATTATACAATAGTGCAGTTACAGTAGCTCAGTGACACCATGGCAAGTCATTCAAGCGGTTTTCGAAACTATCCATACATGTATGTCCCGTTCTCTGTTCACGTTCACTTTGCCTCTTTAGTATTTCTTGATAAGTGTATTCCTGTGAAACCTATGAAGTCTTCGTCGGATGAACACTCGTCTAAGTCGGGATTGCGAGTTGCCACGTTGACGTTTAATATTTTGCGTACTGTTTCAAAATGAATTATTCTCACCCTAACCAATGCTTATGTAAAACTGAAACAAAGTATGTCTCATTAGATACAATTTGTAATACCTTGGAGTGTTCGTGAGTGCAAATTTGGCATAGTGGCATGAATCATGCAATTAAAGCATGTCTCTGGAACCACTTCAAATCTTGACTGAATCTCAGGATCTTTGAGTCGACTCTCATGTTCACCAGGGTGCCCAATTAACTTTTGACGCTTGCAAGGTCATACAAGGTCAGGATCACGCGACAGTTTCACAATGAAACACTATTTTTCATGGGCGGCGCACCATAGGGGGCTGGGTGGGGTGGGGATACAGCACTTTTTCAGTGCTACGCGGCACATGGTCTATAGGCGATGCACCACAAGGGGGCTGAATGGGCTTTTGCCCCCCCACTTTTTCAATGCTGCACCGCCCATATTTTAGCCAAAAAGGTTTATAACATTCAAACCTTAGGCAGTATGTGCAGGTTTCGTAACAAATTGCCATACTTCGTCCAAATGATTATTTTAAGTTACCCATTCAAATCTGCACAGAAACCTGAACGCATAGAACCCGGGACAGACAGAACCCGGGACACATTGGTATGACCCCAACGGTTTGTTTATGACAGCCCCTGTAACGTCTTTTTCTGCCAAATATTCTTCGTTCATCCCATAGGCAGGCGAATTAACCGATCTGACTCATCACGACATATAGAAATTAAAGCTTAGACATTCAAACTTTGCCGAGACTAGTCTCCGCAACTTCAACTGTCCCAAATCCAAACACGATTTGCGTGCACTGGATTGTTCTAAAACCCCAACGACCCACCACGTACATTGTACCCCTCGACCCACGGCTCACAACACCCTCGATCCAGTCTACACAAGCTTGGCTCGATCTGAACATAGAGCAAGCTCTGACTTGCAGGACTAACGAGTTGGGCAGTGTGCCCGGCTGGCTTTTTCCTGAATGTTTGTTTTGCAATTATAAGAGTCGACTCGGCAAGTTTGAAAGCCAAAAACAGAAAAGAAAAACATCACAGCCAAATCAAATCAAAGACCTACTAACGTTACAATTGTCTATCCGGCAAAGTGTAATCTTAATTAAAAATTATCTCAACGTTACGTACATTGTAAACCAGTATAACGTAGAGAGCAAATAATAAAAATATCCATTCACGTTAACGTACTCTCTCTTTAAGTTTGGCACAACAGCGCCATTAGTAGCCGCTCGTGGAACTATTTCCGTGGCGAAGATAGCACGCTCACAATTCGCTATTTCTTACGCCACTTTTTGATTTCAACCACCAGACTTGAGCTAGAGCAGATTCGCCTGTGGATAAATCTTGTTAGAAAGTCATTCCGCGACGAACATTGTAACATGATCAAGAAATGTGTAAAACGCGCAAAGACACATCTATTGCCACAGGTCGTTTTCGAGGGGGTTGTGGGTATTGTGTCATGGGGGTTATGGGTCGAGTGGGTTGTGGGGTGAGGGTATCGACGGGGTTTTCAAACAATCTGCGTGCAGAAGACGCTTTGAAGCGGTTCCTTATCTAACCCAAGGCAGGTTACTCGGATAAGTTCCAGTACGCAACGTTTCAACTACTTTCTGGCATGCGCACTTCGTTTCTGCATATGGCCTATTGCTTCATGTTTGTAAACATTTTTAGTAACGTACAATGAAGTTATTTCTGAGGATAAAATTTCACATAAAATTACATTAAAACAAGAGTGATACATGTCAACGAAGCTCTCCAAACTGTAAATGTGGTGACCTTCAATCTTATCCTCATATTTTCTCCAAATGGCCCCTCATCGAATACCTGAGAGACTCACTCTTTCGTGCACTCAATGATAACCAATCAATTGTTAACGCTCTCAATTCTTGTAATAATATTCCTACTAGAGTTACATTATTACTGAATGGTAGTCCTAACCTTGACTTCGTTCTCAACAAATTCCTCCAAGCAACGTTAGCAAATTTTTATGTACCGTTTATCAATATAGTTGCATCTGATTTCCCTAAATGAATCTGTCATCTTTTTGTTTTTATATATCTGAAATAGGATATCTAAGTATTGGAATACTTATTTTAGATACTACTTAATTGTATATATCTCTATGTACATGTATATAAGTTTCATTTATGAATTGTTTACAATCCAGATACATGTATAATGCTTAGCGGATTCTGGGTTTGTTATTATTTCTTTGTATGTTCTGTGTACCCTTCAAAAAATATATCACTTAAAAAAACAAAAAACGAAGCAGCGGCACCTGAAAACATCCAGAAGCCCTCTTTTTGTACTTTCAATTAAGAGTATTATTTACAGGAGTAGTGTTTATTAGATGAACAAATCGACAATGTCGTTTCATAATTTTTCAAATTTATTTGGTAGTTTTCTAATAAAAAGTCAAAACAGAATCGTGGTGATGTTTTGTCATAATAATTAGCCATCGGACTAGTAGGCTTTAGAAGAAGTGTTTTTTTGTTCGGGGTTTGGTGAGATTTTGGAGTAGTAGCCTGTTACTTCCCAAACCAGTAGCCATAAATCTGTAATTGAAAATCCCGATTGATAAAAGGTTACGTTCGCAATATATATATTTATTTGCTGGTTTCAGCTGGCTAAATTTTGGACGTCAGGTTGGAGTGGCAAACATAAACTCAGTATGCAGCAAAACAGGTGTCGCTCTAATCAAGGTAATGCTTTCATAACAAAATGTTATCCACACCTTTCCTAACAAACACGTGGTATGTTCCTCGTTTTTCCGAGAGAAGTAAACGGAAATCATATGACATCCTCATGATTTCCGTTAGATTCTTGACCGGCTCTCACAATGCGGAATTAAATGCCAAAATTTTCGTCTCCTCGTAGCCGTCAATATTTTTGATATGTAATTTTGTTGCTTAACAAGACGAAACCGGTATTTCAGCCGAAAACGCATTTTTGAGGCTATTGTGAGAAAGACATCTTGGTGTTATAAGCCTTGTAAAGGTTTGTTGATGTTTGGGGAGATTTTGGATTAAATATCACTCTCTCTTCTCAAATGCATGGACCCTAGTACTTAAGTAAGATGTAAAATGAAAATAAATTATAAACTTTATTCAGTTTAACTTCAAATCCGCCACAACTTCAAAAAAGCTTATTCATAGTGGTTGGATACCCCGCGTGGATACCTAGGACTATTCCCCCTTCTGTACGCGACTGCTCTGCTAGACCTATAAAACAGTGAAATCTGTGGTGTTTTTGAGATTGCACTGGAAGTCGTCGAGTCCTTAACTTGTTTCTCTAACACTCGGGGCAGATGCACACTGAAATTGACGCCGTGACGTCATCGCCTCTTTGTCGTGCTGTGAATATGGCAGACTTCTATTGTCCGAGTGACTGAGTAAAAAGCGAAATTTTCCGGCGGAGCAGCACCGCACCGTAACGGTACCGAGCGTCATGTGATCATAGGACAGAAGTTTCGAGGGTCTTGTAATACGGAAGTACATGCTTTCACCGCTTTACGCTAGACATGGGAAGTTGCCTTGGTGATACATGTACATGCTTGAGTTAGGAAACAAAAAATCACGTAAAAGCTATGCTGCTTTCCACACGTTTAAATGTTGTTTGTTATTGTCATACAATTTTTCATTATCGCGTTTTTTATGAACGTCCCCTTTTATTGGTGTTTCACCCTACACAAATGTAATGATATTACCACGAAACACATACACGCAATCTGTCTTTATTATACCTCAAATTCGCATGTAGGTTTCACATATGTAGCTGTAGTGAACAAAGTCCTCATTCAAATTATCTCGGTGCTAATTCCTTCATAGTGGAGTATGGAGTCGATTGCTGTGCGAACACAATGTGACTAAAAGAAAGTGCATTGGTCCTTGGCATCTGGAATTCAGCAGCTTCTGCGGAGCAAATACCTCACTTGGTGTCTTTAAGCGAATGGAGTCTAACACACGCCTCTTTTAAAGTATACAAACCTGGCCATATATTGCACGCAGATATTCAAATGATGTTCGACTAGGTTCATGCAGGATTAGGGTACGTAGGCAGATAAGTTTGATGACCTTTGCCTGATAAAGTTCTTTTCTTCCTCTTTTTCAATTATAAAGCTGAAGTTTTCCACCCTTAATCGACAATTTTAAGTAATTATTTACAAAAACGCATTTCCAAACTCGTTGTTTTTTGCAGTAACTGGTACTGAAAAATAGAAAAAAAACAAGCCATTTTGAAACATCATTGATCTCCACGACAAGTCGCTTCAACAGCTTCAGTAATGCTAGAGTAGGACATCGCAGAATTCAGGCGTCCTCATTTAATTTCATGGCAACATCTCACGCAGTCTCGCGGACTCTTGTTTTTTAACCAAATCCTAACATTAATGAACTCTGAACCAGTTTGCCGATGCTTCCATCAGGTTAGTGGTTAACGTGCGTGTGGGTTTTGTTTGGTCATAACAAAAATGGCTTCCGGGTTGAGTCCTGTTACACATAGGTCTTTCCGGCAGGTTTTGATTTCCAGTTATAGAGAACACTGACTATGTAACATGTCACGGAAGTGTCACGCACGAAGACATGAATGTTAATCTAAACGTGATCAATCTTTTTGATAACTTGAAGACGTTTAACCATTAGTGCCCGAGGGAATGATATCATTCTGAACCAGTCCAGTAAGGGAAAGGTTGACTTTCATCAACACCATAAGCACCTGACCTGATGCGGGACAACACGAACACTCGTCTATTATCGAGACCCTCTTTGTTTACGATTGCATTTGAACAAAAACGTGGTGATCAAGTACTGTAAATGACCACAATATTTCACAGCACGACTTATTCCACACCAGGACTCGTGTAACGAATACCCTAAAGAACGATTAAAACGGGAAACACGAAACTTTTGAACAGTTGACGCTGTGGGCTAGTATAGTTTTTAAGCCTACGGAGACTAAGGAAAACTCCTGGCGTGACTGTGCATGGGCCTCGGTACTTTTAACAGGAACCGTAGACCTAAGAGAGGAACTCCCACAGTCGTCGTGGTTTTGCAGTACATGTAGGTCTCTTTTGTGAAGTACGCGACTGTGGCACACGCATTACGCCTACGCGGCGGCGAACGGGTGCTCCTTTGCTTGACTCGAATTTCGGAAGTTTTCAGCGTTGACATTGTTTTTTCGATTCTCTCGCTACCAAACATTGATCAATCAACCTGATAGGCGTACGGACGAATAACCTCAAATAATAATCTGGCTTAGAGAAAGAAGGGCGTTCATTGGATCGACTGAATCCACTTCTTGGTAAGAAAGTGAAAAAAATCACACCGGTGTTTTGTGGCCTCAGACTTCATCGCTTTTTTGTTGCGGGAGCGAAAGTGGTTTGGTGGGGGCGGTTTCCTCGTGGTCGCTCTCGAGTTGTTTTGGTTTGACAAAGTCGAAGCCAACATCCGGGTCCAAACTTAGCGTTTTAATAGATAGATACCAGGACTCTGAAAGTACATGTAACTATGGCAGGTAACGTGAGGTTGTGGGCAAAGTAAAGAATCCGCTTGCGTGTTCGTTTCAGGAAGAAGGGTCAAGTTCAAAGGTGTCATCCATTTATTCGCTCTATCGACGATTGAGTGTCTTCGACGAATCGCACACGCATCCATGTTTGCCTATTTAACTCACATAACCGGATTAGTTTGGATTCGATCGGAAAAGCTTATTGGTAATCGCAAAAAATGGTTGACGTTTGAATAAGTTTGGATGACTTCATGGGAATTTCAATTTGCCAAAAGGCAATGCTATGCATAAAGGTGCAGAGACCTGAGTGCAGACAATCCTTCGGAATTCTTGTCTTGCTTTTTGTGCTCTGTGTTGCTATGCGATGCTCCATGAGCCGCAATACGTAAGTTTTTGCTCATCATGAGTACCTCTGGAGTAATTATTCCTGTCGTTTCAACTGTATATCTAAGCGTAGTATGAAACCTATCCTATTTAGGCCTCTGAGTCTTGGAAAACCTCCTAGGACTCACCACGCATCTTGTTTATTTTTCGGTTATTTTGGTTCACAATGATACCACCATTCAATTGCATGAGACGGCTGAACATATTTTTCAGTAATAAAGACAAATCTTGCCAGATTAAGGGAAATCAGGACTACTTTTAAGTGGTTATAAGCGGATTTTTTTCTGTACCCACTTATGGTCGACAACATACATGTAGATCCGCCAGGGTGGCCTATGTTGATGCAGGCCCGTAGCCATGGGGGTTCACGGGGTGCAATCGAACCTCCTCCTTGCGGAAAAGGTCCAGCCCCAGCATATCCGTTACGTATAGGATACAGATTAGCAGCGCCATCAACAAAATTGTTGTACTTATTACTGGTACTACTAAATACAATAACAATCAAGTTGCTAATAATTTCAAAATTGGTTCTGAATCCAAGGGCTTTACGTAATCACCTGGGCCATACCCACACAACTTCGCCAAGTGGTCACGTATTTGCGCACCAGGTGACAGATTCGGGCAGACGACGATTAGCGGGCGACTTAGTTCATGTTACTGACAACCATAAGCCACCGACTGCCATGTTGAATGCGCGTGGCCTGAGTGAGCAATAGGGTAACACGGGCCTAGAATTAAATGTCTATACCTATAAAGCAGAGAGATCCCAAAAAGTAGTGTGAAATTGGCTTAAAACCGGACAACAAACAAAACACTAAAAGATTTTTAGGCATAACTGCCAGCATGTACACGTACATGTAGAAATGGGCAGGCTTTCCTCTTTTTCGAATTGTAAGTAATCGTCGAATATGTTGATAATCCAATGCACGCTTTAGTTGTGGATTGATGGATTGACATGCATGTGATGTGTGCGATTTCATTCTTTTAAATATAATAGATAATGCAATAATGATGCACAACCTCTCAAACTTCATATGAACAACAATCTTGATGGAAGAGATTTCCACTATTACATATCACTACTTCTAACGTTCACTGTTGCGAAACCATGGTCACAAGTCCGACAGTTTGGTACTCTAAGTGTCTGCTAATGAGGCGGAAGTGAGATTCATAAACTATTGCACTTATGTCCATTTACTAACCATTTAAAGGTGTGCAAAAAGAACAGTTCTTAAATTATTGATTGCATTGTTTGCAAATGAGATCAGTTCCAATCATTCACAATCGCGATTCTTGATTCTAAAGCGATTCATTTTCAAAATAGGGACAGCATCGGAGATAAATTCGAAGTATTCTTCCGTGAAATAGAGACGGGAGAACCTAGATCTGTGTTGTTTATACTTGTGATTTTTTGAGTTCTAAACACACAAAACGCTTGTTATCACGGCCAGTGGTTCGGAACCCGATCAGGCCCGTCGCAGCCGGACTGACTTGTTATCCCAGCCCGAGTGGCTCGGAACCCGATCAGGTCCGTCGCGGCCGCCGGGACTGGCACGATCATAAACCAGTTTGAGTTGGAAACTAAACCTCCAGTCACGAAAAGACTATAATAGTGAGCCAAAGAAATGTGCACGTAATTATTTATGTGAATTAGCCCGTGACTGCTTACTTGTCGGGGGCCGCAAAGTCGGGATCCCCTTCCACAGACCGTCAGGGCAACGGTTGCACAGTAAGAATGATTTGAAAAATGTATTTGTATTTCTAAATAATGATTCCTTTAACATGTGACAATAGCATATAAAATCGAGTTATTGTTTCACAACAGCTTTCTGTCAGCAAACACTGAATTAGCATGCGCTCACACGGCCTCGGTGCCAGGTCAATTACCTTTGTTGCCGGCACCAAAAGCCGGTGACACAGTGGTTTATTCATTGCTGGCTTCTCATAACATTTGCACTCAGGGGCACTCCAAGGCATTACAAATTGTATTTAGTGAGACAGACTTTGTTTCAGTTTCATATAAGTTGCATTAGTTACGATCATTTTAGGATGCGAATAATTCATTTTGAAACAGAACGCAGAATAATAAACGTCTACATTGCAACTCGCCCGGCGCCAATCCCGACTTAGTCAAGAGCTCATCCGACGAATACTTCACAGATGGATCGTTAGGTTTCACAGGCTATCAGTTCGAACAGGAATACACTGATCAAGCAATACTAGAGAGACGCCGTGAACATGCACAGGCGACGAAACGTATGGATAGTTCTTTGGTAAGCCGCAATTCGCCAGAAAATCACTGTCTACGAAAAGCCGGCCACAAACACGGAGATGTTTCACGGCCTCATACTTGTATTTTTCACTACGACGAGCTACTTCCTAAGCATTTCGGGCTCTCGAGGAAGTCGAAAAACCGATATACCGGCTTTCTTCCCAGCTTCATAGTTCGGACTAGCTTGAACCGATGCACCGCAATATAGCGGCATTCTCTCTGCAGACGAACCACTGATGTCGTTGAGTCGCTTCTCACCTTACTCACAGGTTAACGCGACACCTCTCGGCAAGGTGAGGTCGACCGTATAAGAGGCGATGTGGATATAGACCGATGAAGGCGGTAAAAAAGACTAATTAACTCGGGTGGCATTCTCCTTTAAAGATTATTAATACCTGGGCGTTGTTCCCAGTATCATATTAGTAAGTACGCCACTGCGACTCTAAATCTGCTGTTCCCCTTTCCCGAATCGCTATGACCGACTTAAAATGACAAAAAATCTTCAAGTCATTCTCTGACTAAATGTTTCCGTCCAAGTATGTAATGGAGTACAATCACACAGTCTTAAAAGCACGCAACGTTCGAAAATTTGGCAGAGGGTAACGCTCAGTCATCCAGAAAAAGAACTTTGTGGACCACAATACATTCGAACGTGGATCCCGTTTTTGCGAGTAACCCTCATGGAATCATACATGTACCAATTCCATCTTATCTTAGGAAAATGGATCCGCCAAGTGCCATCAAAAATGGTGGACGTTTGCAAAATATTATCAAAAGGTCCTATTTAAAACCTTCGAACCACTTCCGCGCAATGCTGGCTACGGGCCTGTGATGTTAGGACCCACTGGATCTGAGATACATTTAGAGGCACCGACGAGAAGAGATAATATCACGTTCTGCTCCCCGGATGTATTCACGCGTAATAGTCGCCGCACGCGTAAACACGGTGACACAAGGGGAAACGGATCACCTATAAATGGATGATTGTCTGAAGGTCACAGTTTCTGCAGGAAGGTCTAGAGACATTGGCCTCTCGCTTAATTTTGCGAAAATAACGGTAAAAGTAAATACATCCCCAAAGAATATCTTACGATTTTGACGAAGAAGCCTCAACAACTGCCGAAGTCCCATTTGTTCAACATCACATTTTATCCATGCCTCATTGTTGCCAGTGGTGTCTCTAGTGCGTCTCCTGTCAGTCAATTGATTTCGCCAGAGAGATATTGGCCCACTGGTTTGTCGTCATGCTTGTATTGGCTTCGTAAATCGAATCTTTCCCTTAACCAATTAACCTTGTCATTCTAGGACTTTGGGACCGGTTTTGCCCAGGCGGGGTCCTCTTTAGCCCACGAAATCGGACATACTCTAGGAATGTTACACGACAAAGACTCGTGCCACTGCGCAGATGGACAGAGAGGATGCGTCATGGCCAAGGCAACATCCACTGCGTAAGCTATGTTACGTCGAGTGTGCACTCAATAAAGCACATTGCAACAATCTTGAGAAACATCAGACATCGAATCTGTAATTATTTAAATTTACATAGAAACTTGTAGTCAAATTTATACACCAGGAAAGACACAGTGAAAGTTCATACTTTCTGAAAGCAGAGGCCCTATAAGGGGGTCACGTGACAGTGCTTTAGTAGAATCTAGCAAAACACTCTGGTGCATTGATATCAACATAACCGTATCAATAGCATGATCACAATCAATTTGATATACACCTCCATGAAGCCACTTCAAAAACGCTGTTACATTTTTGTATAAAATATCGCTTCGTTTTCACCCTGCGGCTTGACAATTTTTAATGAAAATCATAATAGTCCCAATAGTTGATAACTCCCCATGCAAAAATGGATCGACTGAAAAATATTTCTTAATTGGAGAACTGCGCATAAGGCAATCTAAAAAATCGAATTTGATTAGTTATTGAGATATGATGTACCGAAGTTGGACAAATTTGGAGATTTTTCCTCGCTGGTTCCCTGCGTGCCGCTAGGT
The DNA here is from genome assembly GCA_002633005.1 of Phoronis australis. Taxonomy (NCBI): domain Eukaryota; kingdom Metazoa; phylum Phoronida; family Phoronidae; genus Phoronis; species Phoronis australis. The sequence goes on along the minus strand of NMRA01000952.1, from coordinate 3,042 downwards.
GGTAGCTAGCTCGCAGAATCACATACATCTGTAATTTTCCTCGGGATTTTTTTTTTTTTTGATTGGCTGGCCGAATTCTCAAAAGGCAGTGCTTAAGCAAACAAACTAACTTGACTGATGGAAGAAGCAGAAGTGTAAATATGGTCTGTTGTACACACAAATCGGTGCTTAAAATTGAAATGTGAATCCCATAAATTGTGGTTGCACCTTTTCGGAGTGCATGTTTCTACTGTCGCTGATTTTGTTTTCATTGCTGTCCTGTATTCACACAGTTGGAATGACACACTAGTTAAACCGGCCAGACGACGGAGTGTTTATTGTCTAGGGGGTTTCAGAACAATCCTTATTCTACATATGTGTGCTTCAAGAACACGGCTATTAAACATTATTGCAGAAACGAAATAGTTGCCGCTACATTTGACAAGGCTAAAAACCGTTTGTTAGTCCGCCACTTTCTCACTTTGTTGTAAAGCTAAGCAATCCACTCAGGAGGTTTTATCAACCAAAGATAAAACACGTGCTACTGCGTGATACTGGCGTGCTGACTCGGCACGCAAGGAACCAGCGAGGATATTTTTCTTCACTCTCATAATTACATAACATCAGGAAGAGATAACCAGGAAGGGACAACTGTTTTAGCGCAATTTAACGTGATTTCAAACGTGATTTTAAAAGTAAATATTCAAGTAATCTGGAATCCAAGCATTAGGTTTGAAAGATTAACTCTTTAGCTATAAAGTAACACCACTTTGGTCCTCAAAGACTGCATATTACTGGCACTGGGATGCTTTGAACGTGACATGCTTTACCCTTCCAAANTGTCTACACAACGTGCCGGAAACAATTTTACTCGTCTGCGGGAACGGCATTGTGGAAAGTGGTGAGGAATGCGATTGCAGCAGTGCAGACGTCTGTAGTAATAGCTGTTGCCTGGCCGATACCTGTACGTTTGCGAGAAACGCTCAATGTTATACTGGCGACTGCTGCAATCTTGACACGTGTTCAGTGAGTCTGTTCCCATTTCCTTTACGTGGATTTTTAACTTAACGCTAGTAGGTTGAAAATTTAGACTGTTGTAAAATCGATCGCAATTTATCACTTATCGGTATAGGATTCCATGTCAGTTACCAACTCAAGCTTAGAACTGTAGAACTGGAATACCAACTTAGATCTTGACCCAAAGAGGTTGTTTGTATTCGTTTGTTTCAGAATTACGTTTCTTTCTACGGGACATAGGAGCTTAGTGTGGAATGTTTGCTGAGCACAAACACATTTTATCACCTAAAACTTTCTCCGAACAAGGCCTATCTATTGCTGAATAGTTAGGCATCTAATAGCCGCAGACATTTTCAAACGGAGTATCGTACTTATGCATGTATACTTAAGATTTCGTGGTTAGGGAAGCCGGCCATGGATATTACCGCTGCCAAGATGGTAGGCGTAACGTGAAGCCATCATAACAATAATTAAAACTAATTTTGAAAGTTTACAGTTCTCAGCTTCCATGCATCTACTGTACATGACCAAGTGCCAGCCGATCTCTAATACGATACCAAATCATGTATCTAATACACATGAATATACAAGACGTTTAGAGATTGGAGTGAATAAAGAACATGTACTGTCCCACGAGACATTATTCTGCATATACGCGGAATAACGTTGAGTGGCATGTAATCTACGCATGGCGAGGTACGTTTTTGTATTGATCACACAATCTTCGGATTCTAGAATTTCTTTTATTCCTTCAGCAGATTTGTAAATACTTCATCAAGACTGTTCACGTTGCGGATCGCAACCTATAGTGCACATATGTATGTACGTTCGCGTTGTGATTGAGGTTTACTTTAGTTAAACAATAGCAAATTTAAAGATTTTTTGCTTGAAAACAAAAAACAGTGATGTGAACGACGGTAATTGTGCATTGAACGTTTTTGAATATTATTAAATAACAAGAATATTTAACATTGTATTTTCCAAAGAACCGTGCGGCATGATTAGCTGATGAGTGAAGCCTACTGTAATTTTTGTACTTCTCATGTTTGAATTTCGAGCGCTCTGTTAAAAGTTGTCGCCGGAGTGCAAACGGAAAACAACACCACATACCCGTCAATTTACTCAACGCATATGGGACAAACATATTGGAAAATGTTCTCTTTACTATCACTGAAACTTCTCGCTACAGCTCAGTTTTCCTACCGCATTGCATAGCACTCATATCAATAGAAACCTCTTCGTCGTCCTTAAAGGCGTTTCATTACACTAGGAGCAGAAGATAAATGACTAACGTGATACTCAGTTTGCATACAAGACAGCTTCAAACATTATTTTGTGTCACCAAAATGCGACAAATTATAGAATAGAATAATGACTCCCTCCACGTACAGATTGGTCGATCAGTTATCTAAGTTTTCACTTTTGTCTTAGTGTAATACCAAATGATTAAAGGTGTATTAGTAACGTAAGAAGCATGGGCACACTCAGGCGGTTNGGGGGGGGCTCGAACAAGTGGCCCCGTTTTTTTAGTGCTCGTTAATATTTTTCAGTAGAAGGTCCACATACCGAAAGGTTCGACCCCCCTATATTTTAGGCTGGGTGCGCGCGTGAAAAGAAAATGAACCTGTTACATAAATGACGATTTATACTAGCAAAAATTTAGAGTACTGTTCAGATACTGGTGCTGTGAATAACATGACATTCATTGTTACATCTTTGTATATTAGTTGCTCCTTTGCAGAATCTACATGTATCGTGTACCTTTGAACATAATATCGACAGCTTCTGTCATCGGTTGCAGCGTATGACTTTACATAGTATCAGGAAGAGATAACCAGGAAGGGACAACTCTTTTAGCGCATTTTAACGGATATTCAAAAGTGATTTCAAAAGTAAATGTTAAAGACGTCTGGAATTCAAGCATTGTGTTCGAAAGCTTAACTCTTTAGCTATAAAATGACACCACTTTTGTCCCCAAAGACTGCATATTAATGGCACTAGGATGCTTTGAACATGACTTGTTTTACCCTTAAAAAGATGCCTCTT
>NMRA01000951.1:46912-89946 GCA_002633005.1 Phoronis australis | reverse complement strand
GATATGCATAGGAACGGATAGCATACACAGGCGAGTATTCCCATGTCTGGAACCCTTTACCGTACATCAGAAAATGGGCCTGAAATGGATACAGAGTATAAACGGGCAAAATTAAACAAGAAATGATGGTTTCTAAAAAAACTTTGACATAATTACAAAATCCATTCAGGCTGAAACCGGTAAAACCCTGTGACAGAAGAAAAAACAGAGTACGACATATGACATTAATATTTCATGTACTGACATGTGCATTACCAGAGTTTGTACCAGACTATAACAACATTAGAATGAAGAAGGAAGCACGCATGAAATGCATGTTAACCTGAACATATACACACTATCAGCCATGTTAATCTAAACACACAGCATATCCACTTCCAGTCAGGTTAACCTAAACACATATCATACCCATTACCATCCAGCTTAACCTAAACACACACAATAGCCACTACCATCCAGGTTAACCTAAACACACAACATACTCACTACCATCCCAGGTTAACCTAAACACACATCATACTCACTACCATCTCAGGTTAACCTTAACACACATCATACTCACTACCATCCCAGGTTAACCTAAACACACATCATACCCACTACCTTCCCAGGTTAACCTAAACACACATCATACTCACTACCATCCCAGGTTAACCTTAACACACATCATACTCACTACCATCCCAGGTTAACCTAAACACACACCATACTCACTACCATCTCAGGTTAACCTAAACACACATCATACTCACTACCAGCCAAGGTTAACCTAAACAACATACCGGCTCCCAGTAATTAAAGGTTTCATCACAATCACTAATGTGCATCCATATTGCTGAGCACAGTCTGGCAGACATCAGGGCCTTGAAAGCTGTGTAGGCGGAAGGCGTCCATGACTGTAAGAAGTCTGAGTTGTCTTTGGACCTGAATGACAAAGTGGACTTAGTTACTCATACGCTTTAAATGTAATTGTAATGTTTACAGGTAGAAACACATTCCTCCCACGCCTCGTTCTCAATTGGGATGTGTTTGTACATCAGCGGTCCATTGACTTTATCATATCCTCTTTTTAGTTTAAAGATTAACAAGTATGAAATTAATTAGCTTGTAGAAGTAGCCAGGGGCCTTTTGAGCATTGCTTGATGAACAACATGACTCAGAACATTCAACACACAGGGATCTCTACCAATGTTGGGAGAAAATGAACAACGGCCAAAGCTGGGGCCATATCATACCATCAACAGAACCAGGAAAGAGACAGAGAGACACAATAGGATGTCAAACAGACAGAAGGCCAATCAATAAAGTGCAAAGAACTATTTTCTTTAAAACATTTACTCACTGAGACAGCTAAAATTAACAGTAGGCTATTTCATAATTTTATTTCATTAACACGATAACTTTAATGGTGACACCATGTATCGAACCCTGGTTGCAAGATTAAGAATACTCCGTCCATAACTCTAAACCCCGGGACACTCGCTTCAGAACTGCAATTTAGTAAGGCTAAATACGATTCCACACACAGAAATCACGTGTCATAACATACACATTAAAAAGATTTTATTCGCCAAGTTATACAAATGTACATTTCAAACCTTAAATAATCGGACTTCCAATAATACCAACAAACGTACTGTACGTAAACCTTGTTGCACAATGAAAAGTTTAAGTCAGACTGGTGTTGTAAGGCTTGTCAGTTGAGTCAGGCATGAGCCATGTCAGTTGTACGTCTCCGTCACTAATGGCACCAGCAGTATGTAAGAATAAAATGGTCTCACTCAATTTCCTGTTGAACTAATAAACATTTGGGATAGCATGATTGAAAATTGTTATATTTGGCTTAACTAGGTGGGATCTTTTAAGAGTTTTTTTAATAAAGCAAGCTAACATTCGAAACCTTATACAACTCATTGTTCTGGGAACCAAATAGAGTTGAGGAGTTGTTGTTGAGTAGATTTTCAACTTGATTTATATTTCCATTTGAATTTGTCCTCCAAAATGTTAAAAACCGGACGATCGCCGCACAAATGAAGAAGTTCATGATTAAGCAATGTTTCGTCTATTCTTTATACATCATCGGGATATTTACATAGGACAACAAGTGCCAACATACATCTCAGGTGACATCCATGAAGTGAAGTGAGAGATACAGAGTAGTCAATAGCTGGTCATCACCATAGTTGCAGGGTCACTGAGCTCTGCATGTTGTTAAGAGAATCAGTAGCATGCTGGTTCTGAATGGTCATGAACTTCTTCATTTGTGCAGCGATCGTCTGGTTTTTAATCTTACTGTGGCCAAAATGGCACTTTAAGGGCCTTAAATGTATTTCCACTCAGAACTAGTCACTTATTTTTAATACTAATACTCGAATTACAAAAGTAAAACATATAAATGAATATTCATTATTTTTTATCAAACTCTTTAGTGTGAACTTGGAGAAAAATGAAAACAAGCTGATTCTCAAACCCAAACATGAACAATATTCATGAAAAATGCTATATGACGTACACATATTTTGAGAAGTTATAAAATCTGTTGACAAAATTATTTTAAGAAACAATGTTTCTAGAAGTGTCATTGTAAATAAGTTGAGTGGGAATACTTATGACTATTACAATAACTGAACAACGAATCAATAATTCAACTATGCCAATGTTCATTTTAAAGTTGTTTTTTTTAAACAATTACTTATAACGGTGCTGAGTAAGACAGAATTTGATGCTCTGTACTGTTAATCCCATTTCTACCATTGTTAAATTTTACACAAATTTGTAATCAATATTATTATAAATTTCAATTTATAATAGTTTTAAATTTCTACAAATTTGCCGTCTATACCATTATTCCCCTGAAGTAGCTGATTTGCACAATTATACCGTCTTTACTATGATTAGAAATCGTGAAAACTTCTGGTCTACACTGTAATTGCTATCTCTACAACTATTTGGACCTCGAGAGTAGCTAGCATTGGCAACAAGGTAGCCTTGGTTTAAAGCTGTATACTAAATATACAGCTTTGCACCGATGTGGGTAAAAAGTGGTAAGATAAAATCTGACACAAAATTAGTGACATTAAAACTACAGTCTTCCTTGAGTAAACTAAATTATTTAACGGTGTTGTAAAAAATGGCGTTCTACCCTTATTCTGCTGCTAAAGTTGTGGAGCGATCTTTAGCAACAGCTTTCGGTGCCATGAAATATTGCGTCACCTATTGGCTAGTTTCTTTTTTTGCCGATTCTTCAACCAACTGTTGTTCTTTCACCAGGTTGCCAGGTTGCGTACACGTCACAACAAATTATCGTAACTGGTTTCACTTCATTATAAGTTTTTAGAATTTTGATACTGAAAAAAACAATTTCAGAAGAAATTTTGCTGCTGCCAACTAAAGTTTCACCATCTCCCAAGAAATATCGCAAAAATTTAGGAAATGGCGCTTGCGTGTGACACGACACGAGCGTACCGTTTTCAAGACGACGACATACTTTTCATTGTTAGAAAAAGTGGAGAGTTCTGCAAGAAAATGACGTTTATCGCATTGTTTTTCACTTAAACGGCTGTAACGGGCAAGGTGAGTATTGGTTGACTCCCAGATTTTGCATGCACCCCCGGTCTTTAGCTTTACATGTTGATACAAGTTTCACGGCGAGGTGACGAGCAGAACTACCCTGGCTGTGTGCAGTTTTGGGGTCTACGGAAGAAATACACAGAGTGGTACCTAGCTGTATTTTGACGACAGTCTTCATACAGCTAGCTGGCTGGTTTGCAAGGCAATCACTGAGCGGTGAAGTCTGAAGACTCAAGTGAATAACTGGTCCGATATTCGAACTGGTTCTCTAAAATCAGGGACCGATATATCCAGTCAGTGTCCAATTCAATTAAAAATTTCAATTCAGAAACGGTGATCAGTATAACGAACCTGTTCTGAAGGTCAACATTTTCATTTGAATTTTTTACATTTCTGTTTCTGCTCCTTATGGAGGCAGACATCTTGAATAATCTCTGATCGTTTTCTGACTTCTAATTGTTTTTACATTAATTTTATTTTTCTTAACTTGAGTTTTTCAGCCATATTCATCTAGAATTTTCATTCTTAATGTGTATTGCTATTAAAACTATAAAGTATTTTCATGTTCAAAATCAATAAAATACTTCTAATCATGTGACTGGTCATGTGATTTTAAAAATGGCTACCGTGCTATACGGGCTCGGTGTTTTTCTTAGCGTTTTGTATTTTTCCGTGTCTCAGAAGTTGGGGTCAATTGTTTACGATGTTGCTTCAAAGCAGTATACTTTCGTGGATTCTTTAGTGCTTTCAAACATGACAGTTGCAACAGGAAATTTTACGCAAGCTACTAATGAAACAGGGTATGTTTCTGTTTCTCGGCGGTCACTGTCGTTGACAATGAATGACCACCGTCTCTAGCTAGCTTAATAGAGACGATGTAGGTCCTATAGGCGCCTCATACGCCCGATGCTTTTTCACGAATTATGTCTCACACCGACTAAAAAATCAAGGTCTCGTTGTTATAAATACCTTTTGCTCTTTGAGGAATACCTTAGGAGGCCGTAGATATCTTTAATTTTTTACGTTCCAACTCCAACAAATACTCTCGTTTTCAAACTTTTTCTTTGAGCAGTCCTTCGTTTAGTTCTCAAAATCGATAACTGGCCATTTTTAACACAGCGGGCGGCAGGTGGTATGACGTCATATCCCCTGGCGTGCGTAGTCAGGAATTGTTCGGCAAAAATCGGACAAGATTGGTGAAATAGCTAGGCGCCACTAGTGGCAGTGTATGTGATCGTCTGCGTTCTGTTTTCATTCACTGGTGAGAGGAACTGAGTTACAGAATGAATGTACATTGAATGTAGATTGGAGGTACGACTAAGATTCTGAAAATGGGGCATGGTGCGTCCATGTGGGCAACCTCAGATTTCATTTTGGCGACCTGGGATTTCCAGTTTTGGTGACCTCAGATTTCGTTTGGGGACCTGGGATTTTTGCATTGCCAAAATTCACCAGTTTTGTGGCAAAGTTACCCTCGCCCTAGCAGAAGCAGGTTATCAAATGGGGAGAATTTTGCCGTTTCAGATGAACTTCACCTTATTGCCTTAACTTGATGGAATTTCCCTTTTTCAAGTTTAAAAAAACTTCACAAGCTTCTATTCTTTTAAATTGCAGCAGTTGGAGTCGTCAAATATTTGTATAAAGGTCCTATGTTCAGTGCCAGTTTGGCCTTACTTATTATTATTATTATTATTATTATTATTATTATTATTATTATTATTATTATTATTAATGTAATATTTACAACAAGGGTAGCCCCATCAGTTCACACTCTTGGTGCCTTTTTGGCTTTGAAATCCTGCTTTTTCAGAATGGAAAATGCTTTTAATCCGTCAAACACTAGAATTTGTGTTCAAGACAATTGGTAAACAGATCTGCATATAAACCATCAAAAAAAAAACAAATTCTTTAGCATTTCCTTTTAAAAATTATTAGTTTTGTGTTTTGCTTTCCAGGTGGTCCTACTTGGAGATAACAACCAATGAAAACTTTGACGACAGTGTCCAATCGTATGCAGCTGGTTACCTGGAGGCACAACTGACTCGTGACATGATCTACATGCATTGGCAGAACACCATTGTAGGGGACCCTTGTGTTCCTGACAGTTCCTCACAGTTGTGTCAAAAGCTGAAGGCATTAATTGACATCAATTTCAACTGGATATTTTTCTCCGGAAACAAAACCGACGCTTATTGGCACCAGGTTATTTTGTTTCTGTTATCTGTATGTTTAATACTCTTTGTTCTTCATGGCTGAATTGACTGTTTCCATTGTAACTGAGTAATCCAAGCAGTTTGTTGAATTTTCTGTTTTTAAATTTAGTTGTCTCCATCCCATTATCAAGTAATTTCATTGTACCCTAAGTGGACAGGACAATTCATCAAAATGTGTGGTAAGGACTGACTACCTGTTTGCTTAGTCATTTTGCATCAGGTGTCACCTCAGCATCTTTGATAAGTATTTGGCTTTAGTTAGTGGCATCGGCTTTGGTAGGTATTGGGAATTAGTCCAGTTATTGTCTAGGATATGTAAGTGGGGGTTTCAGGGATAAAAGAAAGTCAAATTTGTTGGATATGGAAATGGTGTTTTCAGGGATGTGAGGAGATCAAATATCTAGGTTCTAAAAGTGGTGTTTCTTGGGGGATCAAATGTTTAGGATAAGTGGTGGTTCCAGTGATGTGAGGGATCAAATGTCAAGGATATGGTATTGTTGGCTCCAAGCATATGAGGGGGTCAAATGTCTGGGATATGATAGTGGTGGTTACAGGGATGTGAGGTGGTCAAAACTGATGATGAGACAAGAGTGGTGGTGCCTGGGCGACTTTTGGTTTTGTGTTTGATTGTATCTTTCATGGTAAAGTTATTAAATCTTAATAGTATTAATTATTTTCAGATAAGCCTGTTCCAAGCTCAACTGCGAGGTTTAGAGGCGTCTTACTATAACTTCTCACAACACTTCGTCATTCCTTCAATATTACCGCACATCAACCCATTTGGCTTACTGTAAGTCAACTCGTTATTCTTGCTTTTTGTGGTAGTTACAAGTTTTTACATTTTATTTCAACAGTATAGATACAGTTCTTCATTGCCCTGTGGAAAGTAGCATAAATTGCCACTGGTTTTTGATATATGTACTATTTTAGCTGAAACATCATAAAACCAATTTTGTTGTAAGATTTGTTCTCATATTGTGTTTACATGACACCAATGTTGTGCTTACATGACACTGTTGTTTTCAGAATGAACATCTAAAGAGAGGATTTTTCATTTAACATCTAGCTAGGTAGTGCTTCTCAAAATGGCCAGTGAGGATGAATGTCTCTAAAGAGGGGCAGTGTGGCCTAGTGGGATAAGTGTCCGATTCCTTTACTCAAGGTCATGGGTTTTAGTCCCACTAGGGCGCACTGCTAGTCCCTTGAGTCAGGTCTCTAGCTCCTTAGCTTGACTGTATATTAATAAAGCGTATAAAAAGTTTCAGCGGCTTCCGCACGTCTGGTACAACATGTATCAGACCTCCTGTAATTATTATTTATTATATGAATGATTAACTTAAAATGAAAACCAGTGAAATGAATGCAAATACATGCTGAGCTGTAATATATTAAATGATTCCTCTGTTTCAATGTTACTTCAGAGAGGAAAAATGTGCAGCTAAACTTTAAAAGTCAGGGATGCTGGGATTATTTTGTTTCAGAACATAAATCTGGGTCCTTCTCAGTATTTTATCTCTGACTAATTAATATCATTTTCAGATTACTTCAAATTGATGGTGACATGGACACATTGTATGACATTTACCATGCTAGAGAGCGGGATCTTGGCTCTGGAAGCTGCTCAGCTCTTATTAAGCTGTTGAGTGGTTACACAGATCTATATGTGGCACATGACACTTGGAGCACATATCAGTCTATGTTGAAAATACTCAAGAAGTATGACTTTGCCTTCCATGTTGGTCCAGGTAGGTCATAATCTGGGCTTAAAACTATACAAATATACAGCTTTAAATCATGTGGTTAAGAAGCTGGAGAAATGACATCTCGCATAAAGTTAATGTCATCAAAAACTTAACTCTGACTGGAGTAAAGCAAGTAGGTTACAGGTGCTAATCTATACACTATTCTGCTGTTCAGGGATAATATGGATGTGCTTTCAGATCCATGAAATAGAGTGTCATATATTATCCAAATTCCTTCTTTTTTGCTGAAATCTTCATTCATCTGTTTTTCCACAAGACCTGTACACAGTTCATTACAAGTTTCACTTTATGAGTTTTTAGTGTTTTATTACCAGCAAATCTGACTTCTGTGCAAATTTTGCTTCTCCAAATTTATCATCATTTTACTAAAGATGTCATAAAAATTAGAAAATGGCACCAGCGCATGGCATGAGGACTCTTAACCCATGACCTTGAGTAAAGAAAGCCACACTGCCTCCTCTGAGGAGCTAAACTACTTGGGCAGTTAAAAAATTTTCAAGTCTATATTCTAAAATTTACGTGTATCACTCCATACCTACATTTTGATGCCTCTATTTTTCATACAGGTAGCTTTCTGGCTAGGTTGGTGTGTGAATTCTTACTTGGTCAGCTGCTCCACGTAATTTAATTGTCCAATGTAGACCATTCAAATAGCTTTGACTATATTGGTTTTGGGTCATATGAGTAGTAGAAAACAGAACAATTGTTATTAATATTCTGTATTTACATATTAGACATTCTTTGTCAGTACTGCAGAGGTCTAATGTTGTATACAGGCTTACTGCCAGCATGGCAAGTTTTATGTTAGTATGACAACTAGGAGATTAGGTCAAAGAGTTAAAGAACATTCTATAAGTGATAGAAGTGCCCTCTGGATTCATTCTATGGTAACAGGCCATGTAATTGATTATACTGATCCTACAATTCTTCACAATGATGTAAATAGATTCAGACTGGCTATTAAGGAGAGCCTTGCCATTGTTGATCTAATGGCTAGGGCTTTGCTGAATGGCAACCTGGGGTCGGTAGAGCTCACTCTTTACGAATAGCCTTGACCTTTGCATGTGACTGCTTTACAAGTGAGTTTTGGTTCAACAATTAATTTTGTTTCTTCTGAAACTTTTTGTTGTAGTTTCATATATTCCTTGAGGATGATGACTTGAACGTCATCGAAACGTTGGACTCATGCATTTGAATATGTAGACAGAATATTAACAAGTGTGCTGGGTTTTCGAAAAGCTTTCAAGTTCTGAATGTTTTCCAGTTTCATGCAAGATGTACCCCTTGACTGTTTCTACATGACACGTGTTAAATCAGTGGCATTCTCTTGATGTTCTTTCTCCGTGTTCATCTCTGTCTCTTTCTGATTCCTGGCCGAGTGATGGCATGCTTTTAATGCTCTTTCTTCATGTCCAAGTCTGTCTTAGCTAGCCATTCCTTGCCAAGTGAAGACACTCCCTTAATGTTCTTCTTCATGTCCAGGTCCATCTCAGCCTCTCATTCCCGGCCAAGTGATGACATTCTCCTCTTATCCTGGCGTCATGTTGTCTGGAGATGATTTCTACTTGCTGTCATCTGGATTGGTGAGTACATACAACCCTGTAACAGCTTCATGTAACAGTGCTAGTGACCGTGGCAGAGAAGGGCTGTACACGTAGTCCTAACTGAATAAGAGCCAACACAGAGTAGTCACAATCACACCGTAAGGTGGTGCTCTACAATGCTCAAGGCTGCCAGGCTCCTTGCCTGTCTCTTGCCCTCATATCCTTGTTATAAACTCATTGTTGATGAAGGTGGCTTTTGAGGCCTAAAGTAAAACTATAGTTGTTTTCAATTTTCTGACTGACTTTATTTTACAGTCTTATGAATTTCAAACAAAATAATTACTAAGGTCACTGTTTTCATTTTTCAAATTTAAAGTTTCTAGCATTGTTGTGTATGCCCAAAATTTCTCAAAACATTGTCTGATGGTAACAGTAATGATATAGAACTTTAAATCGACAATCATTTATTTAATGATATTTATCTTTGAAAACGATAGGACAATGATTACTTCTTCATCCGTTTGTCGTATTGTCTAACAATGCTCATTGTGTGTGAATCGCTTCTGTGTTTTAGCTCCTCGAGCGACGTTAAAGGAACAAACGATAGAAAATTGTTTTAAAAATTATATTAAACCACAGTACTTCGAATATATACTACATTCATTGAAGGCAAGAAATAAAATGAGACCTCAATGACTAGTGAGACATTGTAAAGGTCATGACAGCAAGCCATTCACAACATGGCAACAGGGTACTTGGCATAGCAGGTGATCAAACAGAGCCTATAATGTCAATTGGGCAATAGCTGGCCAGTGGGCACAGCATCAGGGTTTAATTGAATACAGACTACACACACACAGTGCTTCACTGTAGCCTGTGAATTAATGGTCTTGAACAAACTCTGCACCAGAGAGGCACTGCTGCCTAATTATATAATGATACTTATATGAAAGAAGTATTAATTGCATGTGTCCGCCATGCTGTGCCCTAAGTTGGCGAGACTTTACATATGTCTCTAACTAAGCATTTTATTTACCCAGCTTAAGACTTTATTTGCAATCTGACTAAAGAATTTTTTATTCTTTTGACAAAAAATGAGTGCGCACAGATGACAGCAGTTGATAGTAACCATGACAACAGATCCTGCTGACAATGTCTGTACTTTTAAGTATTATGTATATTCACCTTGATAAACGTGATGTAAAAAAATTAGTGACACGAGAGGCAGGCAAGTCATGAAGGGTTCTGTTTTCAATCAAGATGTTGTTTCAATATTTTCCCGTTTCTTACGTTCAGGTCTCATTGGAAACTACTATAGAGAACAACAACCCCAATTTGAACAAGAAAGTATACCCCGTCGACTCTGTGCTCGAGAATATACGTGTCATTGTAGCCAATCGGCTGGCTGTGGATGGGCACAGCTGGGTGGATTTGTTCTCAAAATATAACAGTGGCACGTACGTATTGTACTTTTAAGTTTATTTTGAATAACTTTTGTCTGTGCATTTGTTAAAGCTATGTTAATTTAATAACTTACCTGTACAGTCTTATTATTTTGACAAGATTTTACATCTAGTCCATGCAGTACTGTATTATATGAGACAGAGAAATACACAGATCAATCATTAACACTGTTTCTGCATCATTGTTTCAGTTACAACAACCAGTGGATGATTGTAGATTACAAACAGTTTGTTCCTGGTAAACAACCCACTTCAGATCTTCTGTGGGTTGTTGAGCAGATGCCGTAAGTATATTCCAAATTCATTTGTAATGGATTAAAGCCTAATGTTTAAATTGAGAAACTTCGAAACCAGAAGGTGAGGGTTAAATGAGCATGAGGGTTTTTAATACAAAAAATATAGAAAAGCTGGGGTTGGGCATTTTATTTTGCCAAACTGGGTGTCTCGTAGATAATTCTATTGTTGGAAGATTGCTTGCACCAAATGCGTCAAACCACGGCTGCAGTCAACCTTTACTCATGATGGCTGTGATATTTTCTGGTGAAATTCGTTGCCAAAAAACAATGAAATATGTGAACTGAAGTGGAACTTTGAATTATCTCAACAGAGTAGAACACCTGCTGATGTTACAGCATTATTTAAGAAAAGGTCATCAAGCTCTCTAGGTAATGATTGTTACACAATGATCTTACACAACTTTCATAAAACTTTTATGTGATATATTAAGAAAAAATTCAAAGTTCTACTACACTTATTTTTTGCTTGCAGCGCTGTTATGTATAGTATAACGATGCTTATAGTCAGATCTGTATGATAGCATCCGAGAACCACATAGTTTATGACATAATTGGGCTATCATAAGAGGTCACAAACAGCCCATGTTGAACAATGGTGGATTTCCTCCTGGCTCTGGTTGTCCTGGTTTGGACGGAGGTTCAAGCACAGCTGCAGTTAACCTTTACTGTTTCAGTGGAGTCATGAAAGCTGAGGATATGACCAGCCACTTGACCTCCACAATGTACTGGCCAAGTTACAATCTGGCGTGAGTATTAACTTCACGAAATTTTTTCAAATTAATCATTTTTTAACTTTCCATCTTCTGCCCATGTTTATACTATATATTCCTGCTGTCAAGATGCGGGGGAACCTTTGCTCAGATTTTCCATTTACCATCAAACTAGAAAGATACCAGCATTCAATAACTTTTTAAAACAATGTCACAAATCTTCATTTTTGACACCTGACAACTCCATTGAGTGAAGGAAAATCAAAAATCTTGGACAATATTCCCTTGCTGACATTAGATTGAGCTCAAATTTTCTCTGGTACTGAAGAGAAATCAATGTTCAAAACTACTAAAATTGACGAGTACTATTGTTTACACGTCGGATAATTTCTTGTTCAAATCTGCCCTTGTTGGTCCAATTTCAAGTTCAGCCTCAAACTTGAAGGGTTTTAATCAATACTGAGATTATCAAGGGTAAACTAGGATTACATTTATTCATGTAAACCATAATGTACTGACAAGCAGAGATTGATGGACACTTTCATGTTCTGTCTTGAGTTAACAGGAAATGTCAAGAACGATTGGGTGTTCGAGTTCAGAGATCAGCCGTGGCCACCCTGGTTTGTTAGTATACTTTTTACCAGTCTTGATTTTCTATTATTTTCAAATTTTCAAGTGACAAATTTTTAGGTGTCACCCATGTTATTTGACAAACAGTAATCAACTTCATTGGGTAAATGATAAATAAATATTATTAACTAGATGTTCCTGAGATGTCATCATTTTGTTAATGATGCATGGAAATCACTAACCTAATTGCAATGTTTCCAGGTTCTTCAAAGATATACAAGAGATAAGCTGGGCCCCGAAGATGGTGGAAAAATATGGAGACTTCTTTTCCTACAGTAATTCACCAAGAGCTAAGATCTTCCTCAGAGATCAAGGAAAAGTCCACGATCTAGATTCCATGACAAAGTTGATGCGGTATGTCTTTTGATCTCTGGCTTGAGACAAGAAAATGCAAATGATACATATACTCAAAGTTCGATTTTTGTGACATTGTCAGGATGTTTTGTAATAAAATAAGTGCAAAGTATGGATACTGTACCAACCCCAGGGGAAACTTATTAAAACTTTTCGTGATTCCTGAAAGATAGTCTTGTTAATGCTAAATAGTTATTCCTTGGAGTAATGTGTAATTTCGTTTTCTGCTGATGGTGGTCCCCACAATTTTCTTGAGATTACACATTTTCTATTCCTGTGAAGCCTTGGGCACTGGATTCTCTTGTCTAAATTTGAATTACGTTGGCAAGGGACTGTTCACCTATTACATCATCCAAATTTGTCACTTTTCATCCCACCCAACTGCTGATTATGTTATCGCAGCTGACCGTTCCTCGGCAGTTTCATAATTGATCATAATTATTATGTACATTAATCTATAACCTGGGCTCGGTCTCCAATCTCCGTACTCAGACTCATACTCATACTCGAAATTTCATGCTTAAAATCGTGCTCACTGGAGTCGTACTCAAAAAAGCGTATCTAATGTCGCATTTTGAGTAGACTCCAAACGTGCTCAAATCTGACACTCATACTCAAGTTGCTATGGAACTCTTTGTGATGTGAAATGCAAAACCACGCAAAGTCGTGCTGATCATTCATCGCTCCCTATTGGCATAGACCAACCCAGCAACTACGTTATCGTCTGCTGTCGCTACAACTACAAGAGTATAACGTGGAATTCTGAGTGTTCTGTTACTATTATTCATTTTTTCAGTTTCAATACAATATTCTTATACCATTTCTTTGATACATTTGACAATTGTTAAGCTTTACTTCTTGAATTCCTCATCTCCCGAGAATGTCTTAGAAAGAACCTCTGTTCTCTCTTGCTAATTTAGTCTTGACATAGAACCATTGCTGTGTAGGCCTACACCGATGTCAAAACTTTGATACTGTATATTTGTATTTTATCGGCATGTTTCAAGTTAGTTGATATTTGGCGTGTGAGTTAAAACACAATACCTGTGCAGGCATTCAGAGTTCACCAGTGAACGGGACGAGACGTCTACTTAGAAATCGGCAAACACCATTCGGGGATTGAGGAAGTATAGATGACTAAACTATGATGTGAAATGTACCTGACAGGGAAGCAAAGTGTTTTTAACTTTCCTCGCCTCTTCTTCTTTTGGAAACCCTATACACCGTAGGCACACCTAGTGAAATAAGGGCAGCACAAACTTCTCACACGACTTTCCCCTCAACTGCTTTCGACACTTGTAATGACTCGCCGACAAGGGATTAGAATGCGCCTGTTGCCAGGAATCGTAGTGTAAGAAGGAGTTTATAAATTGGCAGTCATGCAGTGATATGGTGGGTTAATAAGGTGAAGAATAAGAAGATTTAAAACAAAAACTATTACCTCTTTTTAGATTTGCTGTGTTGCTCGGTGGCCTTTCGATATTTTGTTCTCTCGCTCGTATTTATTTTCGAGTATGATTTCAAGCACACTGCCAGACCAAACTTGAAATTTGGAGCATATACTTGGAATTTTACTCAAAATCGTACTCGAAATATAGATGGGATACACTTCAGTTCAAGTATACTCGAAAATTGAGTATGTGCTCGAAATTTTGAGAACAGATTTTTCGAGTATGACATTGAATACACCAAAGCTGAGTCTGTACTCGAGTTGAGTATGAAGTTTGAGTTTGAGTATGAATCGAGTCTGAGTACGGAGATTGGAGACTGGGCCATGTTCTCTAAACATACATATTCTATTGTCCTCATACAATTTGTGTTCTTCAACTTCATCTGTCCGCTATTTATAACAATTAATGACATCACCAGACCTTGAACACCCTGCTTCCCTGTTTTCATCTCCACACCACATCTCCCCTCCTAGTATGCCTTAATATACGGATAGTCCTCAAGAGGTCAAATCAGCTTGCAGTGTTAGACATTGACTTTGTCATGTCACTTTTTGCCAAAATCGTCTTTTTTCCAGTGATGAAATGTCTTGTTAAACCCAGATAAACTTTTCACCACCTAAAATAATTTTCTAGAACTGCTCATGGCCTGCTTCATGTGTTCATATTAATGAAAGTGCTGCTACTGCCCTCTGTTGTAATGAAACATTTCCCAGTATTTGTTTTAATCCAAAGTTTTTTGAACCTCTCAGGTACAATGATTTCAAGAATGATCCATTAGCACGATGTAACTGTACACCTCCATTCAGCGCTGAGAATGGTATCTCGGCACGCTGTGATCTCAATCCAGCCACTGGCACGTATCCAATCCACGCCTTGGGTCATCGAGAACATGGTGGGACAGATATGAAGGTAGAGTCTAGTTAAGCCTACACACTCTGGTTTTTATTATGACTCCATCAATAATTATTCCGTATAACTCCATGGATGACTGACATTTATGACTAATCAGACAGTGTAGACAGGTGTTTCTCTGGATGTACAAAGTTGTATACCATTTTTCGGCTGAGCATACCAAAAGTTATTTACGAAATGGTGTAGATGGCTTTGCATGGATTAAAACAACTTTCAAACACCTTACAAGGTGTCTGTGAACACCATTTATTGTTGATTGGGTGTGTATATATAACCACATCGTCATTATCAAAAGTGAGAATAATAGAAATTAAGTTTAAGTTTTAGTGCCACAGATACATGCATAGTGCATGAAGTGATGAGTGATGATGGATTAGTGATTGTCTCCCATGTCATTATTAATACAGTAAACATGACTTGACAATGAGTAAAGGTATTACCAGACAATGGCAGCTTGTGTTACAAATAAACAGTTGATCATTTGGTATGGTTGCTTTGGTCACAAAATGGTATCACCCTTCAAAACTTAACATTAAATGCCTGTTCTTTAGGTTCTTTGTGCTATGGTTGATGCAGTGATATTTATTATACACTCAATGACCAATGCACATCTTTGTATCGAGTTTAATATACTGTAAGAAAAGATGAAGCAATCGTAAAGGCTGCCTTTTGTGCAAAAAAAATCAATTGTATATTCAATTGTATTTAATAAAGTCAATGCCAATCATACGACCATTCAATTCTATCTTGGGCATTCAATGATATGACATCATCAATTCAATCCAAACTCGTTGATTCCATATTGTGAATTGAATGCTGTTTTGTTTATTTTATCCTGATGTTTTTTGCACATTTGGCCATCCATACAATCGAGCAAGGACATGAGTTTGTGTTTGGATGGACATTTTACCTTGCCTTCATCTTGGCGCATTTCCCTTGTTCCAGCTCACCAGTTCATTATTATTCAAAAGTCTACAGTTCCGTGCCGTAGCCGGTCCCACCACTGATCAGCAGCCTCCTTTCCAGTGGAGCACATCGGACTTTGCTCATCTTCCTCATCTTGGTCACCCAGATGTGTTCAATTTTCAACCAATCACACACCAGTGGTATATGAAGAAAGGATTTCCTAAGTTCACCAAAGATTAACTTGTTTATCTACTTAATGACTGTTGATGGAATTCTTGGTTTCATGGCTGTGGCGTCACAGTGTGTCAAGCTGAGTTGGTGGTCTTCTTAATAATCTTGGGGGAAGTCAATATAATGGGCAGAGTGGGGAAGTGCCGCTGAGATCAGGTGCCAGTTTTAATTTTCTAATTCACTTACAAGTTACGGTGCCCCAAGTTTGGGGACTAAAGTTGTTAAAAATCAAATTAAACCCAATGATGACCTGTGATATAGGTACAAAAATCTTGAAAGCTTAATTTTATTGAATTCTCTAACAATAATCACAAAAAAAATCAATCAGCATATGCACCCAAAAAGTCTGATCCACGATTATTGTTAGAAAATGTAAGGACTCGTTGCTATGAGGATTTTTGTACCTGGATCAAGTTGATTTTCTTTGCATTTTAGCCGCCACATTTGCCAAACTTGGGACCAGAGACTCTGAGCATCTAGAAAAATGGGATTGGAGGTTACTTTTAGTGCTTGGAAGATAAATTTTGGTGTGCATGGTATGAATACTAGTATCTTTTTCACTAGCCCAGATTTGGAAGCCCAGTGACACCACTACCCTAAAAATTATCATTGCCCCTTGGGTTAAAGGGCTTGGAACATGAATGACGAACCACGTATAGTAGTTAATTTAAATAGAACAAATGTTTGTGTACACCACAAATTTTCAAAAGGTGGGTCAGTTCCATGTACTGAGAAATGCGACTAGTTTTACCAAACAAACAGTGAATACCATGCAGTAGCTGTTCATACTCACTTCCATACCATGAACACAGTGTCGACTCCATTCTTAGTTGAGGTGTATGAAATTTAAAATAAATGTGCAAAATTGGATTTGCATGTTAAGTGTTTTGTTCCACTTTTTAACATCATTTGGTGATGGAGCACATTGTGTGCAACTGTCTGTATCCATTGCTTTGCTGGTGTATCCCAGAAGTGTATTTTAATATTTCATTAATCGTTCATTAACTGTCTCTGATGTTTTGACCTTGTATTTCGTCATATTTGTTTTGTATATCCTCTTGTTTGTAAATCAACTTTACATAAACTTTATTAATTTTTAAATGGTCTGCCTGTCTTGTCTGATTATATTATCTCTACTATAAAAGAATCTGACCAAAAAATTTTGCAATTTGGACGTTATGGTATCAAAAGAATTATAGTAATAATACAAACACGTATTCAGGAGGGATTGACTCTACTCTTTTATCTGTATTGGTGGGTAAACTTCAAAGAAACTAAATGAAAATAATAAATACAATCCCTGTACATTATCGGTAAAGAGCACTTTTACAAGTAACTCATTAAGCTACATACAAAGGAAAAGTTACCTGGGTATGATCCCTATATCTCCCCAGGGGCGGATCTAGGATTTTTGAGTTGGGGGGGGCAGGGCACAGGAATAACCAGAATTTCGCCACATACGCGCGCCCAGCCTAAAATGTAGGGATGCAAGGGTCTCAAATTTTTGTGTTTGGGGACCTTAATAAGGTAGAGTTTGTTCAAGGCCTATGCATTGTGCATTCGCCCCCCGAGCCCCCTGGGTGCACGCATATGCTAGTGAGCAATTCACACCCCGAACTGCCAATAATGGTATCTGGGAGAATTTNCCCCCCCTAAATCCGCCACTTCTTCCGTCTCAGAATTTCCATAACTTTTTAAAAACTAAAATTAGTATGTTTTAATTTTCGTAAAAAGAAAAGTTGAGCATGAAATGAATTTCGTCCTCAATCCTGTCATTACAAACATGATGGTTTTCTGTTTTCCAGCTTATACCACAAACAACGTAGCAGTGCGTTTACAAGCTCGCGATAATTGATCAGGGCCCAGTTGCATAAAAGTTAGGTAGCAACAATGACGTCCCATTATCATGCGTCACGTTGTTATTGTTGAACAACGCACCTGACGTCACATGGGCGGCGCACCATAAGGTGCTGTAGCCCCCACTTTTTTCAGTGCTGCGCCGCCCATGCTGGCGGTCATATAACAATCAAACTTATCCAGTGGATAATTTTGAAGTTTTATGCAACCCAGCTCAGATGTTTGCTGCCTGCTCGTCGAGCAGCTATGAAATCTATTCTTACACTCCACGCAGCTTCATTTGTCCTAAGTTTAGATTTAGTAGCACACAGCTTGCCAGCTGTCTCTCTGAATATTATGGAACCGATTTCTACTGTGCGCAGCAGTAACCGTTAACAAGTTAACAAAAGAATCTATAATGTTCAGTTCTATAAAATTGATTAAGATTTTTTATTCGCAGCGCACAAAACAATGAGAACACACGTACTCAGATGCGCTCGTAATAGGAGCACAAGACCACTCTTGACTCATCGAATGCAATTCTATCGTTTCCCAGAAAGGTTGTTACTTTCTTAAGTTTTTATGTGTCAGTATTCCCATACTGCCATTATGGCTTTTTTCCATGCCCATATTGCAGTCTTGTTTAGTTAGGTATTTTTAAGTTTTGCGTTTATGTTCTGTGCTTTTTCTTTAGGCCCTTCAGCCGGGCAATTCTTTTGTTTTGGTTCCATCTTTCAGAGCTATTCATTGTACACGCTGGTGGCGTTTTTCCATGCCCATCTTGCGTTGTCTTGTTCAGTTCTTTCTATTTACGTCATGATAAATGACATTATTCGCAATCCTCATCTTGTTTTACTCTGCAACATAGCTCGTGGCGTACCCTGGGCAAAATCGATTACGGTAAATAAAGCAATGAATATTTTTTCAAATGGAGTTAAACCTGTCTCCTTGAGTAACTCATGACGGGTTTACACTTTCTGAAAATACATTCATTAATATTGTTAAAGCTGCATTTCCTCGGTATTTAGTTGCCATAAAGAAGGAAAATGAATTAAGCCACTTAAGCTCATAAAATCCAGTCTCGTGATATTCCTTACACTTATTGAGTCTTGATTTCCGATACCAATAAGAACGTCAAAACCGTCAGCGACTCAGCAAAATGCTTAAAAAGTTGGCGTCGGCCAACTATAAAATTACGAATTCGAAATTGGCGCATATACTTATTGTCCGTCTGACTCGAATTACCGGCTCATTCGGCAACATTTCAGAATCTGGGGAGTGTGGTAATGTTTTAAAACCTCAACGCGCTTCGGTTGAGAATTCAAACATAACGCCTAAACAGCGTGCGGTGAAATGTCCGTTAAGACGTAAAGCTGTATTTTGCCTTATTTAGCTGGTTAAAAAGTGAATTGGGTTTTTTTACTCTCATAAAATCGGATCGATAGGATTCCATTTCCGCTGTCAACTCTAGCCGGTATTCATGTGCCGTTCTCGAATAGCCAATTTTAGCGGTGGCCAACCCTTATAAACACCGAAACGTTTTCTTTTGTCTCTGATAGTTTCAAATTTACAAATGTTACGACGTAAATTTGCTTGAAATAGGCTTTTTAGAACAGAAATAGCAGCATTATACTCTACTGTCAACTCGGCTATCCCGTGATGACACTAGTATGACACCAGGACCTATCATTTTATCTTGTTTTTCCAAAATGTTTTTGCTTCCAACTATTACCTACTATTGAACCCAATGTTTAAGAATTAAGTCTTTTCTTATAACATTTTTTCGTGTTAAACACTATCTTGGTCCCAAATACGTCTTGCTAATGTGAATTATCGATAAGCGATGATGTTGGCGTTGAAGATCATACGCGCACCCAGGGGGTGGGGGGCTCGAACGAGCTCCCCTATTTGGCGAAGTTGGCAAAAAGAGAAACGGAAATTCCGAAAAAAAAATAGAAAACGAGACAAAAGTCCACTAAAAAGGAAGGAATTATCAAAATTTGGCGAATGCACAATTCACAGCTCTTATCATCGTACCCCGTGAATCTTAGTAAAAGGTCCACATTCGAGCACCCCTGTTTTTTTAGTTTTTAGGGTGGGTGCACGCATGAAGATCGTCCGGCTCAAAAACCATGGACACCGTAAGACACGTGGCTTTCGAGATAGGAGACACTGAAAACATACCATGAATGTTAACTTATTTGAACGGGCTTGATCTAGCCAGTCCTCAGGCCGCCGCGGCAACCCGTTCAATTTCTATCATTGCGCAGCCGGCCGGGGCATGTATGTCTGGAGAGTATAGAGTTTCATGTTATCTAACTCTGTATTTTTAAAAGTTCTCTCAAAATCTTGAGGTTAGATAGGACCTTACCGACAAACTGTTAGAAAAATATCTACAAAACTATAGATTACTCAGTAAATGCATAAATTTCAGTTGGAATTCTATTTTTGACTTTTTAGCAATCTGACATAAATTGACCATGTCTTTCAGTGAAATTTAGCAAGAAAGGTACGTCTATAACAAAACCACGATATCAACATGACTATATTTCGATGAAAAAAATGTTGTTACAGTTTTCTAAAATATCATTTCGTTTCCGTTTTATAAAAATCCTCAATTCCAGTTTGATGAACTCTCATACACAGTGGGACATTCCAAGAATAATTCCAGCTTTTTGTACAATCGTTTGATGTTATGAACTATCGCCTCTGTTTTCAAGTGAATCTCGCCGAACAGTCATTTCCGGCCTAAAATATGACGTTCCGACGTTGGCCAAATTTGGACATATGTCTAGAATCCTACATTTTTTGTCAAAACCAAAGGAATCAATTCCTAACTGCCGATTTTACTTTCAAACCATATAGTTTCAGAAGACCCCAAATTGTCCGTGCTGCACAACGTGTCGCCATCCTCAAGTTGCGCCAATTTGTGCCGGTAGGCCTTTTTTCTTTGATGTAATTCGTAGGATTCCTTCCAGTTGCACTCGCGGATATGGTTAACATTTCTTCTTAAAATGATCTTTGTCCGGTATTTTTTCCAATGCAGATTTTAAATTATCACCCACTGCAAATTAAAACGTCACTTAGCAAGGTATAGTAGGCCGGCCAGGTCTCGATGATTACCTTTGTCATAGAACGGTATAAATGCCTAGGTTTCTATGCTTTTATCAGGTGTACCTTTGGAGATACAGATAATCCCGCCCTCTTCCTGCGTTAATAAACTGACGAACAGCAAAACCACCGACAGTTTCGAATAAAAATACAAAAATCGACACTCTTTCAGAGTGCCATCTTTCGGGAGAATGGTGATATTGAGTAAATACCCCTCTGAAGGCTCAAGCAGGTTAACATTGCCGTTTCCGGAACGCCATAAGTTTACCTGCAGCTGAACAGGATTGAAAGAGTGCATGTATATACTGTATTCAAAGACATGTTTTTATTCTTTAACTTGTGTTAATGCATGGCTATGTTTTCATAGTGCTAAGTGGGTATCATGACATGTAATTTGTGAACAACATCGCCGAGACGGGGACAAAAGAACCTATAGCTTTGACTTTCACCACGGAATGACGTCGATCAAGTCAGCACTCGGGGCTGCATAACGTGACTTGGGAGCAGAACTTGTCGAATTTCGACCAAATTTGTGAAGGGCGCAAAACCAAGTACTCAGTTACTTAGCACGCGCAGACACGGTTCGTAAGCTATATCACCTTCACTACACCGATAAGGTTATCAACCCTTGGAAAAGGGTCGGTTTACGACGAATTTTGCTTTCGGTTTCGGTATCTTGACTTAGTTATGAACAACGTTTGAAACTTGTTTAAAAGTCACTCATTTACACTCAACGCCTTTCTTCTATTTAATTTGTGTTCAATTTAGTGACCTCACGAAGTCAATGTTCCTCGGTGTCATACATCGGATAATTTAAATGGAAGATGCATTTTTCAAAAGTACAATGTGAACCCTGTTTTAGCTTAACTTAAGTGGCTGCCTAGACCCCATAAATCTTTGAAACAACTCTGTGAATCTCGCCAACCGTAGTTTGGAAGAAGTTTTATGAGCAAAGATGGTATTCTTGCCACAGGGTCACACATTAGTTGTGACACAGTGAGGAATTGTTTTAGGTGAAATAACTGTAAATTATGCTTTAAAGTACACAAAACTGTATAATTTATGCTTTAAACGATGCAGCAACTTTATAATTACATGTGATCAGAACCAGTTAGGCTTAATTTGGGTGAAGGAGTTGCCAAAACAAAAGGTGCAGTGTCCTTTTAAATCTGTTGTAAGACCACCTTTTATCAAAAAAAACTTTTGATTTGGGCCACTTATCCCCATGAAAGTGGTCTAATACAGTTGCTTCTCTCTGAGACTAAAAAGCATTTAAGGCTGGGGAAGAACAAAAATCGTCATTGACCCCAGGGCAAAGCTAAATGCTAACTACTCATCACATATTTCACACCCCTCCTACGTGAAAACGGTCCTATTACGTCTGTGGGCTTCAGTCTTATACAATGCACGACTTCAAGTTGTTTGTCCGAGTCTTCGCTTTGCGTTCAGGCAAGGACTATTGCAACCTTTCTGTTTTTGTTTTACTAGAACGAAGTCCTCATACTTATGAATGCCAAGCGATACTAACAACTGGTAGCAACTTTTCAGGTGTCGTTCATCGACCAGAACAATGAGTGACGATACAGACAGAAAACGTGTTGCCACAACCGGAGATATGTCAATAGGTAAGAGAACCCTTGTTAACACCAACTATTCAAAATATATCGCATCTTCAGTTGTTACAGCTTTTCTGTGCATTGCATTGGATGAGGTTGATTTTGACATTGTCTACAATAGGCATTGTTCAAGGATGGCAACGTACGTGACGAGCGATAATGTGGTGTCGTTGTTGTTACTCAGCGCGAAACTTTTAAGCCACTTGCCCCTGGTTGTAATACCATATTCATCATTTTGCCGTAATGCGAAAAATGTCGGCCTCTAGACTTCATCCGCTATTACCATGCATAGATTGTTATGTGTCGCATTCCGATGTGAATTATTTATAAGAAGGCACTCGACTACATTTTGATGGACGAGCAACTCGCACATTTAGAGAGTGGACCCATTTCTTGGGCGCTCCCGTGAAAAAGGTCACCCTTTCGTATGGATTCTGGGACAGCTGAATTTTTTATTCTTTTTGAGTCTGAAACAGTGAATGAAGAGACGTCTTTTTAATCAAAGTTATAAAAACATTAAAGAACCTTTATTGGAGTTTCTAACTCCCAAAGTAAACTCTTTATTGGGAACTAAATCGTAAAAGACACCCTCTTGTAGAGAACCTTAGAAAAAAGGCACCATTTCGTGGGGTAGCTGGTCTTGAAGAAGTCACCTTTTTGAACGGCAAACGTAACATCCAGTCGGACAATTTAAAATGTTTAATGCGGTCTTTTTAAAGGCTATGTAGCTTGGAGAAAAAGTTGACGCGGAGAATATTCGCGACAAGCCGTTTTGATTAGCTTAGATTGATATATTTCTCAGTTTCTATGGAGGAAAATATATCTGTGTGTTTAAAAAGGGCGTTGCAAATTTCTATGATACCTTTAAAGATGTTTACTAACAAAGGAGATCTTGAAGGAGTTTGGAAAGGAAGTAGTGAGAATATTAAAAATCACGCGCACATTACCTGCCGGGTTTCTATCAGGTCGTTGGTGACCCCGACCGCGAACTGAGGTTATATCCACGGCCCCGCGCCGATTGATGGGGGAGTTATTTTTTTGTATAGTGTACTTCTTTAGTGTTGCTAGTTTCATTTCGGGTGAAATCGGTACACCAGTTTTAGAATTGAAACGCAAATCGATTCATTTATCTACTTATGCAGTGGTTCCGGTTTACTACTGAGATTTTCTACATTCAACAGACCTACGAGTTCCCTTAAAAATCTGAACACCTCAAGGCAGCAATTTTTAAAATACAAAACAGTCTGTTGAGATCAGTCAAAACTTTTCTTGGCCGTCTGTACCCAACCATAGTCATGACTCTTGGCCGTCTGTACCCAACCATAGTCATGACTCTTGGCCGTCTGTACCCAACCATAGTCATGACTCTTGGCCGTCTGTACCCAACCATAGTCATGAGCTTGCACCAAATACAAGTTAGTCATGCATGTCAAACTTTGGAATCTTTCTATAGTCGGAGAAGGACAGGTATCTTGAGAACTCCTCAAGTTAAGCTAATTATAAATATTTCGAATAATGAAGAAATGAATATTTTGCTCCAAGCTTGACATGCCCCACGGACTGTAACGAAACTCCATTGTTACCCCACTACTGCTTACAAAGAATGGTTATTTTGTAAAGTACATTGTTCGCTTAACATTTACAGAATTATTACAACTGGAATCGACAGAAGCCAGCCTTGCATCATCACTTAAAGCTCTCATCAACAAGGATGGTGGATCAATGTCAGCCAGTGAAATATTCCAACAAATGGGTGATGTTTACAAAAGACGAGGTTTGTTAACAAACTACACTCAGCACTTTGTTACTGCGTCAGCACTCTACAATGCAGCGTTACTGAGGACAAAGAGTAGCTCTTACAGAGAAAAGCTGGAAGCACTATTAAAAGAAAATGAAATTGCATTCTGTGAAGTACTGTCGTTGCCTGTAAACAAACTACCGATACATTATAAGGTGGAAGTTAAAGAAAAATTAGAAAACATCAGAAGCAGAATTTCGCTGCGTGCGGTTGAACTATTGCAGAATTTTGGCCGCGATCTTAATTTAAAGGCTCCGGAATATGAGCGGAAAGAACTGGAAAAGGTTTTCGTTGAAGAAACGCGAAGTATTTTTAAAGACGTTTGCACTGGGATGATATCACTGGATCAATACCTCATTACGAAGGGACAGGAAATCCTTGGACCACCTCCACAAGAATACGTAGCCATAGCTATGGGGTCTTTATCTAGGGGAGAAGCAACACCGTATTCAGACTTGGAATGGGCAATCCTTGTGGAAGATGACACCGCAGATCTTGAGTATTTCAGGAACCTAGTTAGGCTTGTGCATTTGTTTGTCCTAAATATTGGTGAAACCTATCTGCGGACCATGAGCATTAAATCTCTCAATGATTGCGACACTGAAGGTGGAAATTGGTTCGTAGATGACGTAGTAGCTCGCGGGTTTGAGTTCGACAGTGCTCTCCCGTTCGCTTGCAAGACACCATTAGGACGACCGGACAAGCCAGGAAGACCGGGGATAGAGCTAATAAGGACTCCTCAAAACCTGGCCAAGATTTGCCAATATGAGACCGCCAAGAACGATAGATATATATTTGACCGTGTCCTGACCACAACAGTGAAACTATGGTGTAGCGCAAATGCTGACGACCTTTTCAAAGAGTTCACACTGCTTAGAGCAGAGCACAAAGCTGAAGAAAAAATAAAGATGAAAACACTAACTGAAATTCACGAACTTTTGAATGACATTTTTCCGGAACTTAGTTTCCATACGGGCACAGGAAAAGTGCACGATATTAAGAGGGAAATGTTCAGATTACCAAGTGTCGTGATTAGCCTATTCAAAACACTTTACGGTTTGGACAGTAACAACACTTGGGACATCCTTGGTGAAATGAATTCCAGGGGTATCTTAACGGAGGAAGGCGCGTGCAATTTACAAGTTATGATTTCAATTGTCACACTTTTGAGACTAGTCATGTATTGCAGTAAGTCACAGCAAAACGAACTGCTGAGCTTATTACCGACAGGAATTACAACAGAAGAAACCGGTTCCTCGGACAAAGTTTCACGGTACAGAGGCTATAAGCATGTAATTGTACGATATTATTACTCAATTTACCCATTTGTTGATTTTTTACGTGAATTAAGTCCAGTGGATGTTTTGGTTGTTAAAAGAATAGACTCGATATTTTTTGACACTAACGATTTCTATGAAGGTTGCATCGATTTCTGTTGCTTCCAACTTCAAAATGCTCGAGACAAGTTGTTCGCTCATATAGAAACAACTTGGCGGAGTAAACCCAGCCCGGCTACGAAGCATCCGGAGGACATTCTAATTCCTTATAAAGGCAGAACAATTTTATGCGACCACACCAACTCAGAGGTTGCTCGTTGCTTGACTTTGATAGGGAAGACATATATGTTGGAGGAGCAATACACGGAGGCGCTGAAGTACTTCACACACTCCTTAAGTATAGGAAAATGGCGATGCAACACTGGTGATGACGTGTCTTCTGAAATCATCGATAGTTTGATTAGTGAACAGATTAGCAAGTCGCTCTCCATTGGAATTGCAGATGTCGCTGACGTAACGAAGGCGGAGTTTGAATCTGAAAATCTAATGTCTGTCGCGAAACGTAAAGCAGATATTGGAAAAGCAAACACACGTTTAGGAAAACCCAAGCTCGGGCTTATTTACTTTAAAGAATCACTTGATGTGGTGAAAAATGAGCGTGGTGACGAGCATAGTGATGTAGCTTATATCCTTAATCTGATCGGCTCGGCATATCAGGAGTTGGGTAATTACGTCTCCGCCCTAAAGTACCATGAAGACTCATTGCGTATGGTGAAGAAATTACATGGAGACAAGGACCATCGGGACATCGCAGCATGCTTGAATTATTGCGGAAGTGCTTATCTTGGAATGAGTAAACACCAATTAGCACTGCAGTACTATCTTGACTGTTTGAATATGAGGAAGAGAATCTATTGTAACAGTGATCATCCCGATATTGTGCTGTGCCTTATTAATGTCGGAAATGTGTACGATAGTTTGACCCAACAAAAGATAGCTCTGAGTTACTATCAGTCATCTTTGGACATGCACAAGAGGATCTTTGGTGACGAGGATCATCCTGGCATCGCCACATGCTTGAACAGTAAGGGGGTTGCTTGTCACAATATGGGTAACTATGTCGAAGCATTGCGATACTACCGAGAGGCGTTGGAACTAAGGCAAAGAGTTCATGGTAAAGAAGATCATCCTGAAATAGCCTCGTGCCTGAACAATCTCGGAAGTGTGTACAATGTTACATGTAAATACCAGCTGGCATTTGAATTCTATGAACAGGCCTTCTGTATGAGAGAGCGAATCTATTTTGATAAAGATCATCCAAAGATGGCTTCAAGCTTGAACAATATTGGCTTTTTGTGCAACAAAGTGGGCAAGATTGACGTAGCCTTAAAATACCATCTGAGGTTATTGGGTATGAGAAAAAGAATTCATGGAGACGTGGATCATTATGAAATTGCGTCTTGTATGACGAATATCGGGAATGTTTATTATGAAATGGGAGAGCTGAAGTCCGCCTTACAGTATTATCAAACCTCTTTGGCTATGCAGAAAAGACTGTATGGTGATGCAAATCATCTTGATATTTCGTCAAGCTTGAATAATATTGGAAATGTTTATGGTGATATGGAAGAGTACGACTTGGCTTTGAAACATCTTGAAGGTTCGCTTTCTATGACTAAAGCAATTTACGGAAATGTAGATCACCAAGATGTTGCGTCGGGTTTGCATAATATTGGTAGCTTGTACGTCCAAGCTGAAAGGCCAGGAAAGGCGCTACGATATTTTCAGGACGCGCTAGGATTGTGGAGGAAAATACATGGTTATCAAGACCACCATGACATTGCATTGTGTCTGAGTAACATAGGAAGTGTCTATGATGATTTGAAAGAAAATGAGTTAGCTTTGCAATACTATCAAGAATCGCTGAATATGATGAAGAAAATCCATCGAAATATCAACCATCCTGACATTGCATCGTGCTTGAATAACATTGGGAATGTATATGACAACATGACTAGGCACGAGCTTGCGCTAGAATACTATCAAGAATCCGTCTCTATGAAGAAGAAGATTCATGGTCACAGAAGTCACCCTGATATAGCTGCAAGTTTGAATAACATTGCAATTTTATACAGTAAACTCGGTAAGTACGAGGTAGCGTTGCTACACCACCAAGAGGCGCTAAGCACATGGGAGCGTTTCTACGAGAATAGAAAGCATCCACAGATAGCATCCACGTTGCACGATATAGGTAAGGTGTACAGTAAATTGGGAAAGACTGAGTTAGCACTACGGTACTATCAGGATTCCTTGAGTGTGTGGAAAAAGGTCTGTGGAGATGCTGACCACCCTGCCCTGGGAACAATCATGAGTGACATTGGAGATGTTTATAACGAAATGGGTAAGCTAGATTTGGCACTACAATTTAAGACAGATTCCTTGAAAATCATAAAAGACGTTTACAGTTCTCATCCTTTTGTTGCCAGTGCTTACTGTGATCTGGGTTGGTTGTGTAAAAACATGGGGTTGTATCAAAAGGCTTTGATGCACAATTCTGAATACCTGAAATTGATGAAAGTGTTCTTTCGCGACAAAGACGATCTAGGTGTTGCGAACGCAATGAACAACATTGGAGAAGTTTATCTCAAGATCGGAGAAATAGATGAGGCGTTTAGTTACTGCTCCAAGTCTTTGAGCATGATCGAGAGGATAGTTGGTGAGAAGGACCATCCAAGTAAAGCAGAAACGTTGGGAAATCTTGGACTTTTACATTGTAAACGTGGGAAGGATTTTGATCTGGGGTTACACATGGCTGAGGATTCACTTGAAATGAATAAGAGATTAAATTCTGGTGTCCACGAGTGTACTGCACTATCTTTGACCAACCTGGGTTTGTGTTACCAAGAGAAAGGTAATGGCAACATGGCACTCACCCACTGTGAGGAAGCGTTGAGCATGCGGAGAAGATTAGACAAAGGACGTGATCATCCGTACACTGCTGACACCTTAAGGACAATTGGTGCACTTTACCTCAATGAAAATAACTTAGATGTGGCGCTTCGGCATTACACAGAAGCTTTCGAAATGAAAACAAGAATGGGTTGCATCACTGACAACGATGAAAATGCGACGATGCTACTTCAATTAAGCGACGCATACAAACAAAAAGGGGATACTGTACTGAGTGAAAAATACAAACTAGATTGGCAGAAAATGTTAGGAAGGTTATCGATGCAGACATTTCACAGAAACTAAAAAAGGGTAATTGTGCATATAGTAAGAAAAGTGCTTTTATCAATAGGATGTCGTCAACATTTAATATCAGTAGTATGAGAAGCTGTTTGTTGTACAACGACAGTGACTTGGCAGATGAAAAACGTACAAGTTGTACAGTGTTTTGAAACAATTCTGATGAATTAAGATCATGGCGTTAATCTAATGAACGTTCATCTAATGAACGTTCATCTAATGAACGTTCATCTAATCAGCGTCCATCTAATATCTGCAAGCAGCAATAACGTACTAGTTGATATTTTGTATCGAATGACCAAGAAATAAAGCCGGTGTTCCCGAAGCAGCTGTTACATTACAATATAATGTATCGAAATATTCTCAATAAGAACAAAATTAACACTCGCTATAATTTAAGCGTCTCAAAGTATGAAGGCAAGGTTATTAGTAAGCACGAAAACAAGCTTTTGGATAAAACTGTCTACCTCTTACTTAATCTATCACTGCATGATCACTGGCGAGATGAGGGTGTTGAAAAAACAACTGTCAGGTTGATAAGGTTGTCGTGGATCATAATTTGTGGCACGGATATTTTATAATTAATTATTATAGACGTAAGTATTTTTTTACTCTAGCCAAAATGGACTTATGAAAAGTTGTATGTGCTTGGATTTACCATTTCTGAGGCCCAGTAGGGACCCGCGGCGTCAAAGGGACCCTAACATATTTACTCGTTGGCGGAAATGTTTAGACAGTGAAAACAGAAAATAGTGACAATTCAAATCTTTTTCTGGTGTTATTTAATCATTCAACGTATTGCGTATTCTGTTAAATCTTAAGAGGAGCATTTTTGACCGTGTTGATTTAGATGGTCACATGCGACACATCTCGACTGATTCTAGGTCAAGTGATTAACAATTATAGTAACGACGTTTCGACAAATTACGAAAAGGTTTAAGAACAATCAAATGAACTAGCCTGCAGTTTTTAGGTCTTTACGCCTGTGTCGAGCTCAGCTAAGTTTTATTTCATTTGAGGCACAAGTCAAGTGAGCTCGTAATTACTCACCGTCTGCGGTGTTCCTTACATGTGTGTACCTCTGACTTTTCTAACCTGGGCTCGCTATGTAATCTCCATAATCTAACTTTACTGCTTTTGTAGGCACTGCTTGGAAACTCAAGATATCGACAATGTGCTCGGGCGCATTATTGTTTACTTGGATAACTGCCTAATTCTAGCTTGCTCTGACCCTAGCACTAAACATATAAGTTCGAGTTTGGACTGGATGTCTAACTTGCCCGAAATCTCGAGACTTTACTCGATTTTGTAGCTAAAAAGGGGGAGGGGGCGTCATCAAGTGAAAACTTGGAGTGGACACCCATCTGCGTAAACCTTAATTTACTCGAACACACATTATTAGACTCGGATGTTATCCAGAGTCGTGTTGCAGTAGAACAGAAAATGCCGCAAATATTTTTGAGTACTATTTCGCCTAGTACAAAGATTAAATAACTGGCCTTTGGTGTGGAGTAACCTGGTGAGTACTAAACCGTCCACAAGTAATCGAGGAGGAACTGCATGGACACCTCAAGCCGGCGACGCCGACCATAGGGGGCTGGGGGGGCCTACAGCCTCCCACTTTTTTCAATGCTACCTCGCACATGGTATATAGGCGNACTTTTTCAGTACTGTACGTGCCGCCCATGCACCTCAGTGGCTGGCCTGTTCCAATGCCTGCACCCGATGTCTTGCATAGTTGGCGGATACACTTACCCGAAAAGGAAAAGCCAAGCACAATGGGGAAACAATGGCCCAGAAGCATCAGTTCAATCCCTCTCATAAGTGGCGAGAGAGTGTTTACAATTAATGAAATACCAGCCACCCGATATGTCCAGGTGGAGGCGCGGTGTCCAGGCCAACACTCAGTGGTGCGAGTGTCACGGTTGCGGCAGTAACAGCACTGTCTGTCTCAAAAATTACACTTTGAATAGTTGAAATAAGCATCAAATCGTACGGGGAGAATGTTTTACCAAATTGGCTTGTTTTCGAATAGTTCACCAGATTGTGATGGAGGCAGGTTGCGAGACGGTCCAAAATAATCCAACTTCCTTGGCACTGTCCCAACTTGTTCTGGTCGGAAGAAATTATTTCACCTTTGTTGATGAGGTAGTTTGTAATTTTAATATTAATAATATCGTGCATAAGTTTATTTTGTTTTCTGTTATGTTCAGTCTGTCGCAAAGTATATCTATGTCTTGTTTTCTATTATTCTGGAGGTGCAAATGATTCCATGGACCGCCCCTAAATTCCAGCTACGATTCCCTAAACCCCGGTTCCGGACCAGCAAACAATATATCTACGTAGGTTCAAATTCCATATCTACGCCACTACAGACAACAGGCGCACCTACGCTTGAGGACATGAGTATATGGAGTTTAATCACCGTGACGGGCACAGATCGAGTAGTTTCGGTGCATGTGCGTTGAATTTGCTCCGAGAGTTTGGTGTTTGTTAGTCCAAGACAGCAGTTTAGGTGATCGAAGCTGGAATTTAGAGGCGCGTCTGACGATGGACTGTTTCCACGACTTGATGAAGAGAAAGCCCTCACTCTTTACTTCATTAAACTGGGTGTCAAGATGTTAAATTAATATCCTTAGAGTACTTTGTAACAGCATTCCGTATCAACGATTGTTTATGAATTCTAGGGAAAGTTACGAACCTTTTTGGAAAATGTGGGTCTGCACATCCCTCGTCCGACTCCCATGAAAAAACATTAAAAAAATAGTTCCAGATCACCTCAAATCACAGTTATTTTAAGGGCGTGCATAAATGCGGTGAAAATTTTTGTGTTTGAGTGCCAGTGCTTGAGCATCTTAATCTGTTAGAAATGTGAAACCATAGACTATAGTATCAGCTATGGTGTAACATAGTCACCAAAATCATGCTCCTGGTAGCCCGACACACGGAGGTTCTCTTTTCATCAATAATGCTTTCCTAATAACTGAATTAAAAGAAATGCTGTTCTTGGAATTAATTATTTGGAAAAAGTATGCATAGGGTACCAATATTTTACACAGATCAACTGAAGACTATTGCTTTCGTATAATTCACAAACCTGAGTGGTCTAACTTTGTAGTTTTTCAGTCTAATTTGCCGTTTATAGTTCATTAGCTTATTCTAATGTTTCACCATACCGATTTCAAATAAAGTTTTGTTTTACCCGTTCAGTCCGTGTCCGGCTTTCTCGACTGTCATTTGGATCGCCGGGACCGGCCGGCAGAGGCCGGTGCTGCTATGCGTGAACGTACGTGGAATCCTGCTTAAGCTCAAGATCGCGTATGTGTGAACTTGAAACTGAATATTCCAACAATTACTGAGGTGAATTTTTTTATTCAGTGTAAAGAATTTTTATAATTATTAGCCTCAGATGATCACCTTCTCCCGGTTTAGATTAAATTGTGTCAAAGAATCGGAGTAATAGGCCTATGTGCCGTTTAATCAATTATTGTTTGGTGAACAAGATACCCACTCTAAAAAGGATTGGTACATGTAATTTGATCAAGTTAGAGCAAATTTTTATCAACGTAAACCTGGGGCCGATCTCCAATACTCGAAATGGAACTCGAAATTAGGTTTGGCATTTTCTACTCTACTTTTGGGCGAACTCAAGATAAGTGTCTATTATTCTATGCTCGAGTACACAATAACTTACGTAGATAATTTATTGCTCTTAGTTCACAGTTTGTAAACCCAATATTAAAGCAATAAGTTCGAGTTTGAACTCGAAATTTCGAGTTTTTACTCGAGTTTGTAGCACGAATGATATAAGGGTCTTCAAGGGCAATCTTGAACTAGAAACTCCTAAACATAAACTATAATGTATTCGAGCACAGTCTGATAACCAATTATCTTAAGTTCGCACAAAAGGAGCAGAGACATTGCCAAAAATAGTTTCGAGTTCGTTTCGAGTACAAAGATTAGCGACCGGGCCCTGACGTGTAGACAATATTGGTACTGCCACTAGAGGGCTCACTATGTTCCCCTATAGATGGCGCTGGCTGCTCTCAATATGGCAGCCTCCAGCCCACAGTGCCTGTGAACACTTCTAGTTCTATATAGGTACATTAGATTCATGTATGCTGTTAGTTTAAGCACACAGTTCAGTTTGTCATTAGTTTATTACAGTCTTTAGCTAGCGTAGATCTACTCATAAGTCACAGATGTTTTATTTGTTTTGTAGATCGCCATCATTCTTTGTCATATTCAGGGCTCGACGCTATTCAAATCGCCAGGTCGCATTTTGCGACCTAGCCAAAATCCCAGGTCGCATTTTCAAAATCCAGCCATTTCTACGCTCCAAAATTGATTTTTGAGATCACCGA
Organism: Phoronis australis; assembly: GCA_002633005.1. Classification (NCBI taxonomy): domain Eukaryota; kingdom Metazoa; phylum Phoronida; family Phoronidae; genus Phoronis; species Phoronis australis. The sequence continues at coordinate 56,652 of NMRA01000951.1, read as the reverse complement.
GAAAATGTTTAGATTATGCTCTTACCTGCAGTGTTAAATACTGACAAATTTCAGATCGCAAAAGTGAGTTCGTTCATGCAGGTCCGATATTACTATTCTTCAGGACCGCCTTTGAAAGGCCCTAAAGCGCAAGGCAAGTTGCCGACGTGAAAGTTGAATCAGTGCTCCCTAACTGACACGTGCATTCGAGTAGCTACGTTTGTGATGTGAAAATTGAGAAAATGCCCGTTGAAAAAGTATTCATGATTTTCCTAGGTCTGACCTGCTACTGGCTGTCATCAAAGTCGTTAAAGATCCAAACTAACTCGGAGTGCAAATTCTCTCCACTTTTTGTTTGCAACCCAAATTTTGCAACTTAACTCGACGTTTGAAAAACATCTGACAAAAAAAAAGTGAAACGTTGCCCTAAGCGAATGACGTATTTGGGTGCACGGGAACAATTCAGTGCACGCAGTCGCGATCTTGAGATTTAGCAAGATTCCAAGTTCACACACACTGAGCAGTGCATGTGTGTTGATGTAGACACTGGTGTGGTCATGGTTATATTGGCTACTGATCTCCGAAATGTTCCGCGCTCTCACGGGTAGTGGGCCTAGAGCTGATCTGAGCTTGAGGTGAACTGGCTAGTTTTCGTCCATCACTAGGTTTCTTTGGTTGCACCTGGCGCAGCTGAAACGGGACCGTCAAACTGAACGCCGTATAGTCTAGCTGTGACGTAAACCTACGTACGAATGTTGTATTCTAGTAGTTTTGCGGTAGCCTACGAGCATACCGCTCTGCTTATCCCGCGTGCTGTGAAGCAGTGGATCTCCAGATGGCGCTATGCTAAAATTTCAATATGGAGATGTGAGCTGCAGGGTACGAGTTTTGTCTGGCTTCTGTGCTGTTTTTTTTCATCCTGTAGTATTAGACAGTGAGGTGCTCACTGAATTTTTGCCACATTATGCTTAGGTTTAATATATGTACATGTTTTGCATTATTCGTATAATCAGATCGTTTTTCTGCACTTGCCCAATACAGCAGTACTCCGGTAGCCTGTGCCAGCCACAGACGCCCTCAGCTGATCGTCCCCAATACACTACATATAATACTACAAGGTATGACACTCGGGACTAGAAATTCCACGGGTGCTTCACTTCAGCCGTCCATAGCAAACACATAACTAAATAAATTTACACAAAACAGGGGTTCAACAAGCCATGAGAAATTGTTCTTTCTTATAATACCATTCACGGTGTCTGCTCCAGCGAGTTCGCAAGAAATTCGCTGTCAAAGCACAAAAATGTTCCCAAAAAGCCCAAACACACTTCTAACTGTGTTGGTTAGAGGTCAAGGACGGTAAGGAAATTACCGATGAATTACGGATGGACGGCGTTATCGACGTCGTGATTTTACGCGACAAACCGGCAACTTTCTGATATGCTGTGATGCACTACATGTACTTGTAGCTCAGATGATCAAGCTGAACTTTTCAGTCGAATAGCAAATTTTCTGACTAAATTGAAGCTATCAAGAATGATATTTTATCATCTGTCTTTGGTTGAATGGTGCGAGTCTTTTGATTTCATCTAGAAAGGTTTAATGAGTTTTGTCATATAAACTGCTCAAGAAATCTTAACCCCAAAACAGCTTGTATACAAATAAGCTTCATGTACAGGTCACTGGTGAAGTCTTTAATTTTCACACAGGTTTTACTCTAAACCTCCACTGGCTGAAGAATTTGTTGCTGTGGCTTGAGATGAAAAGGCACAGTTATGAATTCATTTTCAAGTGTAGGATCGAGTGTTACACTGTATACTTATGATTGTGTTAGGTATAGGAAAGAATGTTTGAAGTAGTCAAAAATTGTATCAGTGTTTTGCTCATTATTTCAGATTTACCAATGGTCTCGACCAAACCTTTGGTGTCGGTTGTACACCTTGGCCGACTGGGATATCTACCATCACTGCACATCCAAGAGAGGTTAGCACGCCAGCACTTGGACTGGCTGTCTGATCATGTCACTCATCGCCCTGGCAACATACTGGTGTTGGTGGAGCACCCTGCTGTGTACACAGTGGGGAAGAGACGGGGGCAGTACAGTGGCGAGGAGGAGAGGAGACTGAAGGGACTAGGGGCAGAGTTCTACAGCACCCAAAGAGGGGGCTTGATCACGTTTCATGGACCCGGCCAGCTGGTGGCATATCCTGTACTTAACCTGGCGCACTTTGTCAAAGGTTGCTTATTAGAGATAATATATCGTTTGTGGCCAAATAAAACTCCTAACACTGAAGTCGTTGAAAAGTAGAAACATTGTCCTGGGTAGACCTTAGAGATAATGGACTGCTTTGTCACATCTGGAACACCTCATAATGCTGTGTTTCACATCTGCACACATGTAAGTTCAATCATTACGTAATGTGGTCAAGATACCTCTGAAATCATTGCTTTAACCCAGCAGATCGTAAAAGTCATTCGCGGCGGTCATTCTCAATTCTACCTTTGGATGTTCTGTTAATTCTTCTTTAAGCTTGTTCTCATGGGGATATCCTGGCACATTCAACAGCATTCTCCATTTTGAAAGTCACATGACTTGCTGTAAGGATTGAAGATGGCACATGCGCAGGTGTGAAACACTGCTGAGTAACAATTTGAGAAGCCTAAGAAAATAGGCCGAGTTGATCCGAGTTGGATGTTGTCAAGAAACTGTGAAGTGACACTTGTAGGCACTCGTACACATTTTGGTGTTAAGAAAAAGTATTGTAGTTGCTCTTTGTTTGGATGTTTTCATGCTAAATTTAAAAATTGGATTTACCTTCAGTGTTATAGCAGAAAGTTAATAATACTGGTAAAAGCTGTTGTTTTAGGCATCATGTCACAGTAGTAGTTTCAAACTGTTTCTTTACTACTGCAACTTCTCTTAGTGCTTAATATAAAGTAAAATAACCGCACTTGCTGTAGGTCACATATTTTTGATACTATAAACTTCTGATAAAAATTGCAAATTTTGTAAAAACTTATTAATCAAAATTTGTAAAGTTTAAATGTCCCTTTATCTGTGGCAAAATCATTCTGAACCAGCTGTTAGAAGGCATTTAATTGTGATGTTTAAATGAGTGGTTTATCTTCAACTTGGACAGTACAAAATAAGTCTAAAGCTTTGTGTAAAACTCATTCATTTAGAAATAAACTGGCTTTGTCTGTATAGGTATAACTTGTCTATACAGGTATGAAATGGTATATATCCAGCCTGGAGAAGACCTTAATCAGTGCGTGTGTACACTTTGGTGTTGAGGCTACGACCACGGAAGACACAGGAGTCTGGGTCGACGATCGTAAACTGGCAGCTATAGGTAATATGAAGTACATTCATTTTTTTCAGATTACTCCTCCGACTCTAGATCATTTGAAAAAGTTTCATACTCCAACATGCATGCAGTGAGTCCATTTCTTAACACTCATTTTAGAATTTTTTATGCAATACTTTGGTTACTGACACTAGCTTTTACCAGTGCCAGTTTATTTATATTTAGGCTGCTGACACTAGCTCGTCTCAGTACCAGTTTTATACTTAGATTACTGGCACTGGCTTGTCCCAGTAGCAGTTTATTTATAGTTAGGTTACTGACACTAGCTTGTCCCAGTACCAGTTTTATATTTAGCGTACTGACACTAGCGTGTCCCTGTACCGGATTTATATCTTGTTTGAACTACAGGTGTGCACGCCCGGCGCTTCATCACAAGTCATGGAGTAGCCCTCAACTGTAACACAGATCTCACATGGTACCAGCACATCACACCTTGCGGTATACCTGATAAAGGTGTGACATCATTAAGCCAAGAAGCCGGCGTCATAGTGACTGTTGAGGATGCAATACAACCATTTGTGGATGCGTTCGCTGAACACTTTCAATGTGATATCAGATGGACTGATAGTAAGACTAAAACTGAACTCATCAAAAATACTGAAGTGAGCTGATTAATTTAAAATCTGAATAGAATAATTTCTGTTTGTGGTGCTCGTGTACTAGAGGGGTTTCACTGAACAAGAGTGTGTTGAGTTCCATGGCTGCTTGTTCAGAAGTTGATAATCTGTTATTGATCAGTGTCAGATCAGGTGGTGTTGCCAGTGCAGTCTCTTTGTTGCACTACAGACAATGAGTGATGTAACAGTCTGTGATTCTTTGTGCACCTTGGGAACATGGATGGAAGACAAGTTTAAGCGCTGAGACAAAACTACTTGTCTCACCAGGGATGTATGAATTTGGTTGCAGAAGTGAACTTAACAACTTTACTAACATTTTAGTCTTGTTTGTCTAAAAGTTGAGATTTGCAAGTTGAGTGTTCTTCCCCGTGTGCAATCACAGAGTTTCCAATACAGACATGTTAGCAGGAGACCATTAACTTAATTGTGAGTATGGAGTGATTCATACTTTTTAGAGCCAAGAACACCAAGTTTTTCACAAGCTTAAGTGGTTATATGAGTGCCCTTATATTGTATACAATCTCTGGCTTGATTTGTTTACTACGAGGTGCCCAATATGAGGTCGGCCAGTAAACCAGAAGATCACCCCCCCAAGACCATGAGGACAAGGGTCATAAAGTAAATATGTTTATTTTGTCATGGCTTCAGTAACTAGTGTGATGACTATCAGTAAATAAATTTCAGCACTCTACGATCCCATCTAATGACTTCTTGAGTTGAACTTTACATCACAATGAGTCATTGCCTATTTAACAGGGTTGCACTTCGGAAGTTGAATTTTACACCACAAGTCCGTGTCTAGTTAACAGGACTGTGCTCCATAAGGTGGGTTTAGTAAAGTCATATAATTCTTGACATGGTATCACCACGCATTACGATATAAGCATGTGACCTCACTTGCCTTCACTTGTAAACATCTAGCATCATTGAACTGGCACTGGCCAGCCAATTTAGATTGTTCGGGTCTCTCTGTGCGTCTCCTTTTAAATTTACAGTTCAGTTCAAGAAATTTCATGTCTTCAGAGTATTGTCTAATTTCGTTGGAATGTTGAGATTTATGATTGGTTTTCGTGGTGACTTCGCTGGCTCTTCTTTAGTGGCGCCCTCTATGTCTTTATACGAAACCTCGCTGACCCGTTTGTGTGCGAGCTGGAGTCCATAATTACGTAACATCATCATGAAGTCAGAGTGATACTGGCCGTCTGTGTAGTCCATGAAGCGCCTGTAGTCTTCTTGTAATTCCTACAGCAAGAACAACCAATACATTGGCATGATGGACATGGTAAATGAACAAATCAGAAACCAAAGTCTGGACAATTCTAATATGTCAATCAAGCTATTAATTACACCCAATCAGGGTGCTCGAAAAATGTAAACACTGCCATCTTCCTCCATCTTTGTGTGACAAACATTATTTGCCAACGAAAAAGCTGGATGGTTTTAGATGAGCTTGGGACACTTACAGAGCGGTTCAATAATTTACGGAGATCGGACAATGAAAAGTGCTTGCGGGAAAAATCACATGGTAAACCTCGCGATCATCTGAATATTTGACTGGGAATATATGCCAGAATAAACAAAACCCAAAGGAAAATGCGTTCACCTTCATAACATTTCGCAAATGTTTTTTCTTTACCTGTACCTGAATGTGAATAAAAATTAACAATTGAACATTGTCAAGTAGAACATATTATTAAGTGAGTGAGCACAAAGTGACTTAAAGAAAAATGCAACCTTTCCAACAACGTTCCACAACCAGACTATTAGTGGCCACCAATAAAACTACACTGTCTAATTATGTAAAGACAGTTGTTCCTCATTGTAAGTTGTGCTGTGGAATAGCGTATCAGCACACCTAATTGTGGGCAGTGGCAACCACAGTACCTGGCTGTTTGAATTGATCTGATAGGTGACTGAAGCTCAATTGACATGAATTTGTTAATAATCTCAGACACTTGAAATTGTGGATACCATTAAGTGAAACAGTTAATTTAATAATTTATTCTTTTACAGGGCCATTTGTGATTGTGTGGTTTATCGGGAAAAACATCAAAAACAATCTGTTGTTGCAGTATGTATGCAGGGAACTTCCACCATATTTGACTTGTGCTTGTGGGACTCTAGTAACACCAAGTATGTTGTGCATGGCTGAACTCTTTGTCTGGACTATCCACTGGGCATCATGTTAAATAAAAACACTGTACATACGACACACCACCGCTGCTCATAGAAAGGACTTAATAATTAAAGTGGTGTCCAAATGGAAACCCTGCATTTACCTGGTCCCTGATTTAAACATCCAAACTATAATGATAGCAACCTGGACAGCTGAGATATAAGTTTCAGATTCACTATAAACTAGCCTTCTGTTGCGGTAGCAAGCAAAGAATGTGAAAAAAGTGTAAAAATATCTTCCGAATTTACATGCACCATTAAAGTTCTGAATCCAAGACATTCATTTACCTAGACAGCTACTCTTCTCACTTAAGCTTGATGGAGTTTTGGCACACAACAGAACTGAAATCTCAAGCTTATATGTAGTCATTTGTTGTGCCTTAGTCAGGTAAAACCATTATAGAAGGCAGTCTTCATTGTAAACGTTTCGTAAGCACCCTCAGTACTCTTTGCTTCCATTGTAGAAAGATTTCTTCTTGGTAGAACTTCAGCATGGATCAACAGAAGACCTCAGTTAGTTTACACATGGTTCAAGTAATGACACTCACCATGAAATCTTTCTCTACTCTTTGTTTATGGGCAATTTCTTTCTGAAATTTCTGATGAAGGATGGAGTATCTGAAAAATGAGATTGACTAACTGTCACCATTGAGTGGACTTCAGCACGACAGATTTGAAATAATTTCCATCTTATGATAACTAATAAAAGATGTCTGCTTAAACGAAATAGAGCTATTACGTCACATGTACCTTAGGTCTAAGTTTCATACAAGTTAACAATCTAGTCACACTTTCCTTGTTCTCAGAAGAGTTAACAAAGTTGCACACTAAACTAAGGTCACTTATGAACACTGTATACCACTGCTCTGTTGATGCCAGTCAACCAACACAAATTACAGACATGCTCGCTGTTGAACAGTGCATACCATGTTCCACTGGTGATTCCAGTCAATCAACACAAGTTATAGACATGCTCACCGTTGTCTCTGTTTCTCCAGCTCAATCTTGTGCAACTCTGCCACTCTAGCTGCCTCCTCTGCAGCTCGCTGTTCACATTCTTCTCTCACTCGCTTTATTGTCTCCAGCTCACGAATACGGAACTTCTCCTATGTAAACAACAAAAAAACAACGTGATGTGTAAAATCAACAGACCATGAGCAAAACAAAGAAAGTACACAAAATTCGGTTACAAATTGGTATGCAATGTTATTAGATAGGTCACCCTTTGGCACCACAGATTTTGGCTGATAGTATTTTTTTACAAAAAGTACTGACTTAGAGAAAATCCTTGTATACGACTGGAAACATATTAGTCAACTAACTGCAAGCTAAAGTTTGGTAAAAAATATTTGGTTAAGTTAAATACCTGTGTTCCATGCAAATGCATGTAAGTGCATTCATTCAATGTATTCAATAAGAAACCATATAATACCAGTATTTAGAAATGAAACAGCTTGCCAGAGATTCGAACAAAAGCAACGCAGAGTGTTGATATGTGCCCACGGTGTGAATCACAAAGATACAAAGGGTGCTCAGATGCAATAACAATTTTCCACAAAGGTGCCAGAGTTGGACTCAGTTGTGATGACCACATTGTCCAGTGCCAGCAAGACCCAATTAAGTGTAATCAGCCGGACATAAACTGCAGTAAACATCTCTGCCTATACATACTGGTGAATTTTAGGTTTATTCTTTTATTGTACAACTAAACTACGACAAATAGAAACAACATACCGACACCAAATTAGACGTCAATTGCTTTTAAGACAGCGCCTATTGCCCAGTCATGTCGAACTTCTTTACTCAAGGAGTAGCACGCTAACCAGAAAACTGTGATACTTGACAATCAGCTGGCCAGGAAACACGTGTCATGAAAACTTTAACTATGGCTAGCTTCAAAGTCAATGAGAAAAGCCAAGCAATAGATGATGTGGGTTGGTGGGCGAGAGCTGGCTTCTAAGTTTCACTGGCGATCAAAATCTGCCACTGTTTTGGCACTTAAAGTTTAAACATAAAATCAAAAGATAGCAACCCGACAGGAAACAAAACATTTAAAGTAGACTGAAGTATTAAAAATAAAATGACGAAAATGGTATACATATTCAAAACCAATGATCGATTGGAAAATGGCCCTTGTCAAGATAAACCCAAGGTTATATACCATTTTTAGTTATTTTTTAATACCGGTATCTAAAATGTAATCAAACCCGTACTTTCGACATTTCCATTATTTTGGTATAATAACAACCACCACATAGAGTAGTGCTAGTGATTACCTTTCTGCTTCACAAGCTTGAATACAAAGGGCGAGCTGAATAGGCATTATAAAAGTTGTCTGAGGGCAAAGGGAATCTCAGGAGTGACCAGTGTAAATGAGAAATTCTCCAGAGGAGGTGCCATCATCTACTGCCACTAGGGAATGCCACAGTAGTTGCATACTCTTACCAAAATCAGCGTCAGCTGTGCTCTCATCAATGGGAACGAATATAACCAAATTTCATGAAAATCAAAACCTTGCTTGATATTGAGGTAGAGGGAAAAGAAAAATGCTACTGTAACAGTACTCAAATTTGTGTGGAAATCAATGCCAGCTGTGCTCTCACTGAAAACATATCTGCCAAATTCTATTATAATCATTCGAGTAGTTTGGCATATTTAAAAGGATACCACCTAAACAAGACTAAAAGGTAAGAAAAATGGGCACTAGGTTTTACAGAATAAGTTGAATCTGTCCAAAATAAATCTGTCTGAATAAAACCTAATATTTGCCAACTGCCAAGTTCCATGAAAACCTGATACAAAGGCAAATGCAAAAAATGGAATTGCCACTAGGGGGCACAGCAGTAGTTGGATACATCACAAAATAAATATCTGTTGTAACATTAGTAGGAATACACTTGCCAAATTTCACAAAGATCCTGCCAGGGATTAGCAGATCATTAAGCAAATCTTGGGCTAACAGGATTTGCATACAAGAGGATGAGAAAGCGTGTACTGTTTACCCAAGAGTATCAAGCAAATTCCTCAGCATATCAAAGGCTTGATAGCGCTGTCAAAGATTGAAGTGAGCTAGTCGCTATTCATGGGCTGGGCTGAATGTGTATCCGATGAGATAACTGCAGTGTTAATCAACGCGCCTGTTTACTGTACGAGTTTCAAAGTAAAAAACGAACAACAAATAAAGCAAATGACCAACACGACTGCTTTTAAAATTGAAAAATAAACAGTGGCCATCTTAGAATTTTTAAAATGGATGCATTATAAGAAAAATTAGCAAATAGGTTTTCTTCAACATTGCGGCTAAGCCACAAGAATTAATTTATGAATCAATTCGTACAGCTCAGTCACAGTCTTGCTTAGGTGTTTGGTTAACAAAACCGGAAATGTTAGCGTAGGAGATGCCAAATGGACACTGGACAGATGATGGCAATATGTACCCATATATTCACGGGGACATAAAAATTGAAGGAATTATTACCCTTGCCAGTGCAAGAGCTTCTGCTATTGCCTTTTCCTTTTCTAGAATGAATTGCTTTCTCAGCTCTATTCTCAATGCATCGCAGGCTGCTTGTATGGCGATTTCTTTTATCCTGAAAACAAA
>NMRA01000951.1:19420-46400 GCA_002633005.1 Phoronis australis | reverse complement strand
ACAGTGATTGAGAACAGAATGATGAGTGGGATTGCTGCGAGTGAGATCCCATGATGCTGTGTTTGTGGACAGAGAGATGAGGTGGATTGGTAATTTCACAAAAATTCAAACCTCTCAGCTTCCTTCCACTGTTCTTCTAGTGCTTCTTCTTTTTCTTTCTGTAATTTTTTTGTTAAAAGTCGCATCCGTTCACTTTCCAGCCGGTCCCGTTGCTCTGCTACCCTTTTGGCTAAACTTTCATATTGCTGAATGGAAACAACCAATCAAATGTAACAAGGCAATGTATGAAACAAAGGACAGTGCAAGACCAGGTCAAAAAGTGATAATGATAAATAATATGCCAGCTGGCACAGCAAACAGTTACAGTCATCTGTAAAATACAAACTGTGACGGGACGTTCGTAACTTTACGCTTATTGTTATTCTTATTTAGTTGCAAATGTTCAGTTATTCTTATGCTAATGTCTTTGTTGCGTCTCAGTGCGTCTTTGTTACGTGGGCATGTGGGCGCGACTGTATGTGTCGGGCACTTCGCTAGCGACAGGCTTAGGAAAAGGGTGTTTCCTTCTTTTGCTTTCATAGAAAGTTGATCGTTATCATGTGCAAATTGAACTGAAACGAATGCCTGATGAGAGAAAATACATATTTTGAGGTTCAGTGGAGACTTGCTCTGTTACATTTGGCGCCCAACGTGGGGCCAAATGTAACAGAGCAAGTCTCCACAATTATAATATCCAAAGCAAGCAGGTTTTGGTCAAAAATCAATTTCAATATTAACTTTAAATGAACAGTAACAAAGCCATGTATTAGTTTATATAATCAACTACAGAAATAAACACAGCCACAAAATAAAATTTCACTTGTCTGTCTTATTGTGCCCTAAATTGTTGAGATTTTACTGTAGCAAGTGTGTGTGTGTGTGTGTGCTTTGACTTCTGTATAACATCAAATAGTTGTGAAAAGAAAATAAGTCAAACAGATTACTGAATCAATTATGAAACATGCTCACAAGAGGCAAAGACCAAAACAATTCGCTTATTACACAATAGGTGTCCTCACATTTTTCTGCCGTTCTAATGCTCTCCGCTTCTCTTCATCCAGTTGACCTCTGAGTCGTTTCAGAGCTGCTGTTAACTCCCTTGTCGCGCGATCTTCGACCTGCTGAACTGCTTCACGGACAAGCTGCTCCTTCTCATCTTGGTGACTTTGATGGATCTGCACCAAAGCATGGTCTCCATGCTCTGAAATCAGATGTTAGAGAGGTTGGACCCAAAGGAAAGACAGGTTCAGGTTCTCCCACACACAGATCAAAGACAGGTTCAGGTTCACCCTAGACTGATCAAAGTCATGGAGATCGTGGTGGTGTTAATGATTGGTAGATCTAGTTTTCCGCTCAGTGCTGGTGAGTCATGGTCATGATATCTTACATGTCACGCCAAGATTCTACATTCGTGATGGCAACAGCCCACTCATTGTATTTGTTGAACAACAAACTTCAGTGATGTCACTTATCATCTCCTACAAGTAATTTAATACAATTTTCAATTCCTTATGCAGAAGAAACTGATGAGATAAAGCTGGGTAAAAAGCATCTTTAAGCAAAGGGAAGGATCAGGAGTCACAACCTTTGGTATCCCCCACTTCAGTCATGGGTCACTCACCCAAAACAAATCTACTAGAGTCACCTGCCTAGAAAAAAATGAACTATTGACCTAAAGCATGAGTTATGCACCCAAACACACATGTGAAGGCCAGTTACAAGATTTAGAACAGGAGAATTTGTTGCTTTTCCATTAAGAACAGCTATACTGAGTATTGAAACTAATGCCAATTTAATTAGGTCATGCCAAGCTTTTTTGTTACACCACAGCCCCTACTCATATTATGTATGCAAGAACTCAAACATCCTACTTCTATAAGCTTAAACAATCAGAACTTTACTAAGGTTTATAACTAACAAACAGACTAAAGAGATTTGAAGTAAATATTTGAGCATGTTGAAAATTCAACAAATCTTATAACCCATTCCTTCAAGTCAATAAAAAAATAAAGCATTCTATACTCACTTCTTAAAACCCTTTCAACATTTACAAAATACTGAGATTGAATTCTTTTCTTATTATCCATTAGGCACATCACAATTAAATTAAACAACAACAGATTAGTGCCTGTCACTTCACCACATCAACAGAAAGTGAGACCTGCCAGTCACCATGCCACACTATAAAGACTCTGTAATTGTAGGCTCTCATACAGTGAAATATTGTCTGAGTTAACTCAAGCTTAATCAAACAAATACAAAAAGACACAAAAATAATCAAAGAGATCAATTAACATATAAACAATAACAATTATGTATTGATTGTAAAAACACATGTCAATCAATACATCATAGGATTGCTGACATGTTTTCAATAAAATGTCATAAGTACTTACACTTGGGTGTGCAAAATGACTGTAAGTAAATAAACATATATTTGCATCAAATATAGATATTTTGTATGAAGCACAGCTCCCAACAAGGATTGAAAAACTGAGTCACAAGAACGTACAGTCGAAATGAAATGCCTCAACTCCACAAATTGAACACCTCAGCCATGGCAGTCTAATTAGCTCAAACTAAGCTTTGAAATAGAACAAATCAAGTTGGCAACAGTGAAAATATTCTATTGGATTTTTAGCACTACTACTGTCTAAAGTGGCCCTGCACTGAATTAGAGAAATTGAAATAGATGTATTTGGAAATGAGGTTGTCGATCGAACTCCCCTTTACTGGCTTGAGTCATTGCCAAGTCAGGTTTATCACACCAAAGGATGCTGTGGCCTTGATTTATATTACAGTTTGTTACAGGAGTCAAAAGCAAAGATTAATTGTAAAAAATTACTGTCACTGACAAACCGAGACTGTACTTTTAACAGACTGACAATCATTGATGCTGTATGTACAGTATGGACTCGGAGGTCGATGTAGAATACCTTGAATTTGAGTGTGTCTTAATTTTTGAGTAGTCAACGTTGTTTTGTTGAGAATCCTTTCTAAGAGCTCGAGGGGATCTCGTGCATAACGTATCCGTCGCTTGGACATAGCTAAACACACATGCAACCTCTCAACTTTTGCCTGTTTTCTACACTGTTCCACACTCCAGAGACACCGGAAGTTTATGTCAGTTGCGGGGAAATGGTCGGACATTTACGGTGATACCCGATCAAACATGGAGATTGTATTTCTGAGAACTATTTGGAACTAACTCATTTGTAGACACTAATAGGTTGACAAAGTGTAAATAATGTGATGAATGAGTTGACATGGGCTTCTCAATTTCGTAAAATGTTGGATAACAGCACTGGGAAGAAGCTGGCGCGCAGTGGATGAACTCGATAACTTTCGGTTATTTACGGTCAACATATTCAAGATGGCCACCAACAAGCGCAAGCAAGATGAAAAACACCTTAAAATGTTGCGTGAAATGGTGTCCTTGGCTCACAACAAACAGTGTTTTGATTGTGGCCAAAGGGGACCAACATACGTTAACGTGACTTTGGGGTCATATGTTTGTACTTCGTGTAGTGGTGCTTTGTAAGTAATTTATGGATTTAAACAGGAAATCCGTGATCTGTGCGTGTCTGTGTGTGGGGACTTCCGTATTCCGGGTTTAGGAACACACTCTCAGTGGAGAATGGGGTTATTGTTTATAATCCGACTCCATTAACGTACATACTTGGTATTAATGTTTTTTTAATCCTCTCGCCTTGGTGATCATGGTGATTCCAAAAACGCATTACTCGTACCCATTATTAGGCTCTTCTTATTTATGCATTCACTGTTTTTACGAGGTGTTCATTTGCGGCAGCCGATATCTAGTGACCGCCATTATAAAACTGGGACATCTCTCGGCAGGAATGGTAATTATAATGATCACGCGTGTGTCAAAAGACCCCAAAATTGGCTAGTATATTGAAGATACCACGTGGCACATTAAAGAAACTGAGTAAAAAAAACAGTAGTAGTCTTTTATAAAGGATTGACTCTTCAAAACTTCTTCTTTAGAAAAATCATGAGAGTGCATGTTCTCGTGGACAAATATTGTCCTGGAAAACACGTGACATCTCACGGTAATGATTTTGGCTCGTGTTATGTCATTATGGTGGACATGTGTCGTCTCAGAGACAAAAACTGTTTCAATCAAGTGGAATTAGGTAATAAGATAACTAATATCACTGGCAGGCTAAAATACGCGAACACAGAAATACATTCTGCATCGAACCAACTTCACTCTAGGTTAACCGTTAGTTATCAATCCTGCCGAAAGGTGTCGCACTTTTAAAAATGACTGCTTCACTAAATCCGCGTTGCAACTGAATGCCTCGGAAAAACTCCTATAGGTGGTCACTGTCTAACTTGAACACTGTTTTGATTCCTATGATGATCAGCAACATCTCCGGGTATTCTTGTTACCATGGTGAGCAGACAACTTTGTCTAGTTGTTGCATGTCCTCGCAGAATCTCCAACGAAATGGTGACTTCGGTACCTCTAAGGATTTACTTGGAAATTAGTCTTGGTATATCAAGCACCTTGGTACATCGTTTGAAATAATTTTGTTTCAGTTTATGAACTTTTAAAATGGTAAGGGCATGCTTTCAAAGGCAGGCACTAAATTTGATAACTTTTAGTTGTCTACAATCCCTGTATTGAGCAGCCTTGGTGGATATCAGTTATCACTGGGAGCTGGTGATGACTTTTGAGGGAAGGTATACTGTAAACCAGAAAGCCTAATAAATTCAGACTTACCTATCAATTAACTTTGGTGTTTTTGTGTTCTTAAACACTTTTGCTTAACTTTAAGTAACCCAATTCTATTACCAATGTAACTCATTTGGTCACATGACTAAATTATACCCATTGTCAGTCATGTAGTTCTTATGCATGTCACAACATGGTCAATGTATGTACCCAGTTTTTTATGTAATTGTTTCCTGACAATGTTTAGTATACTTTATCATGGTCAAAAGGGAAATCAGGTGAGCTGAGCTTTCCTGTTGCTGAGTTGTCGCCCCCACTGCTTTGCGACGGTTAGAACGATGTATTGCTTAAATAACTTTGAGATGCTTTTCCCGTTCGGCATCCAAATTGGTGACGTTGCAAAGTCTCTAAAAGGTGTTCATCCAGGCTCAGGTCGCAGTACAGTTGTGTTGGATTCCTACAAAGACCATAGTCAGCCACAGACTTTCATTCTGTGCCACGAGAAGTTTACTTCTCGAAAATTACCGAGTACCCAACTGGCCAATGACTGCATCTGGCATTGAAAGATATAAGAAAATTTGTGGAGTGATCTGTTAGTCTTGAGACAAATGCTCATTTTAATTGAACGAATGCTTATTGATATACTAAACCTGTTTAGTCATGTCTGCATGTTATTTATGTGCAGGGCTGAAGAGCATTGTTGTTACATCACGAATTGGTTCACACTTGTCAAGTATGTCTAATTACACCCTTGTTTTAATTATGGAATAACCTGGTCTTGTTTATGATTGTAGGCATGGCTTAAATCTACCTTATGGCTCTTGTTTCTGTTTGTAAGCATGGTTTAAATCTACTTTACGACTCTTTTTCTCTTTGTAGGCGTGGTTTAAATCCACCACATAGAGTGAAAAGTATATCAATGACCAGTTTTAGTGCTGAAGAAATGGACTTCCTAGTGATGCGTGGAAATGAGGTAAACAGGTTATGGTGATATGATGGTGCAATATTTTAGTACTTATTTCTTTAAAAATAGATATGGGCCTCTATGTACAAAAGGGACTGCCACAACCATTGGTTGTTGGTAACAGACAGCCAGTAACATAATGGTAAGCAGTGATTGACTGTGTTGTGTTTTGAGTGCATGACCGGAAATTATAATGAAATGGTGTGAATGATGTAAGCTCAAAATTTAAATCATTACTTGAATTTGCATTTAACTTTTGGAATTGAAGCAAAAAGAAGTTAGACTTTTCGCAGGTTTGAAACGAGATCTTTAATTGTGCATCTTGTTTTAAAGTGTACAAGCAAGCTTGGCTAATGCAGGGTCATTTTGCCATTTAATGGTGCTAATCAAACTGCATTTTGCCCCTTTGAGTGTGCTACTCCAGGGTTTTCCCCCTTTGATTGTGGTTGAAACGGAATCCAGCTGCAGTTCACATGTGTTAAGATATGAACGGTTTTTGATACACTGTTGTGAAGGGGTGCTACTTCAACCTTTTAAGACTGGTTACATGACTGGTGATGTGTTAAGTTTTGTTTCTAAGTTTTCCGTTCATTATAATAATTATTTCACATGTATCTTAAGTGTTATTCAAGCTCATCAAATGATTGAGATGGCACTGAGCTCCAGTTGAGCTGATTACAGTGTTAGCCTACTCGTTATTCAGTTGTGACATTGCCAATCAGATGAACATATGCTTCCAATTACATTAGAATTTCCAGAAAATGGACATGTGGTAAAAATTGATTAATAATAGTTAGATAATTTTTAACAAAGGCCCATGTGGCTACCTTGGGATGAACCTATTTATAGGTTGGTAACAAGTTTCATTATTCACTCCTTAGTTTAGTTTGAGACAGTTAATCCACTTGTGACAGTTGTCTTCTAGAAGAGCCAGCATTTTGTTTCGTTTCTAGTATTGTAGACAAGTTTGGCTCGGCCTGTACGATGCACGGTCACAGCCTACCCTGGACTCTCGTGACGAACAGAAACTAAAAGACTTTCTGGCAAATAAATACGAAAAGAAGCGGTGGTATGTAGCACCTACAGAAAGTATGGCAGAAGAGGCAAAACAGATGAACTCTGTGAAGAAAACAACAGACACAAAGCCACTGCGGTCCATAGGGGGCACTTCTCTGTCTAAGTTAGTCGTCAATAGTCAACAGGTGAGTCATTCATTGTGAATGACCAGTGCAACTTTGCCATCTGTTGGTGGTCCTATGTCAATGATCCCAACTTTGCTCTGCCATCTTGGTTCTCTTGTGTCAATTACCGTATATGTTTGAGATCCATACTTTGCCCTGCCATCTTTTGGTTGTCTTGCGTAAATAATATCAATTCTGCCATCTGTTTGTTGATCTCATGATCTTATCTCTTGCCATCTGTCAACGGGATCCAGCTGTTTCTAGTTTACATTCCGCAAATAAAAGTTTGCAACATTTGTTAAGTATTATCATAACAGCTTTGGAAAGCTTTTTTAAGTGTGAACAGTTATAATCGCCAAAACTATCATTTCCGTTTTTCTACATGTGTTTGTGTAAAATGATGACTTGTGCAGTTACAACCCTGCTTATGCAGAGCAGTGGACGTGTTGTTCTACTCTACGCTAGGGTATGTGCGAAGAAGGCTTGATGGTGAGTGACACATGTTGGTTGACTGCCATTCACTGTTACTGTTTACAGCTAGATGGCACACCCACCTAAACATTCCACTGACCATGATTACATTTTTAGCCCCCCACTACGTCCACCCCTCCCACTGTCCGACCCCCTGCAGGGGCAGTGGCCACTCCCCTCGCACAGGCAAGCCAACAAGTTCCAAGCAGCCAGCCAGCCAAGACATCAGGAACAATGGACTTGTTAGGAGATCTGGGTGGTGATCCATTCGCTGCACCCACTACAGGTAAAAAACAGTAACTTTAACAGTCAGTGTCATTGGTTTATGCGCTCTGTCCTCCAATTGTACCTGGGTGTGGGTAGGCAAACGTGAAGATGTGATATTGTAGTTCTTTTGTTGACCTCTCGGGTCTTGTTAATTCATTGTAGGGAGCCATGGATGTGTGTGTCTGCGAGGAGCCATGGATGTATGTGTGCGTGTGTGTTTGTCTCTGTAAGGAGCCATGGGTGTATATGTATGTGTGTGCTAGTCTCTGTTAGGAGCTATATATGTGTGTGTTTGTTTGTGTGTTAGTGTCTGTAAGGAGCCATGGATGTGTGGGCCTGTAAGGAACCTTGGATGTGTGTGTTTGTGTGTGTGCGTATTGTTACAAGGTTTAAAATCCCTTTTCTATTGCTGGCATATCTTTCTTTTTTCAAAACGTTTGGTTAGGGATATTAATTCAAAATGTGCATTTTCAAAGACTCTGTTGTTAACCCTTACCTCACATTGACTGCGGTTTGTGTACTTGAAGTCTGTAGTCTTTGAATTTGATTCCGGTCGTGGTTTTAGTTGTCTTCACTCATGAAATCTCATTCATGTTTCTCTCAGTTGATCTTACCTTTAGGTAACCATAAAAATCGTCACATAAAGCAAAAACTGTTGTATTACAGCTCCACCTGGTGGAGGGTTTGCTGACTTTGGTTCATTTGGCCAGACGCAGGCGTCCAGCTCATTCACTGCTCAACCAACTAGGTCAGCAGGTAAGGTGAAATGGTACTCATTAATTCAGCTATTGGGGAGCATGTAATGTGTTCTGGAACACTACAAATACTTACTAGCATGGTACTCCATTTTATTGGCCGATCTTTAACTACTTGTAGGTAAACAGTTTCAAAAGTTTTGGATCCCTTAATGCATGACATTAGCTTTATCTAAGTGATGTCTTGTGGCATATTGAGACCACTGTTTATAGGCAATCTGTTCCTTTGTGCACCTGGACCAGGCAGTGTTTGGAAGTGACACTGGATATTCAGTTTGCTGCAACTTTGGCGACCTAAGGCTTGCAAGGCTTGGAATTGTCCGCGGAAACGTGGATTTCTGCTTTTTTTATTCGATCTGCATATTTTGTTATATTTCCGCGTAAAAATTGTATTTGCCATAAAATTATCGCGGTAAATTGGTTTCTCACCGTGGCGTTGCTGACAACTCGAAAAGCAGAAACTGCTCTTTATGTTTCGGAGGAACGAAAATTGTAATTGCGGATCACAGGCGCTCGAAGTTGACGATGACTCGTAAGAATATTTAAGAAACATGTTTTCTTAGTAGTGAGTGACGTCAGTGGCAATCGAGGAATAGATAAATTCAAGTGCCTCTGCCTGGCATAGCGTGGATCATCAGTGGCGTCTCCATTTGGTATAAAATCGCGGTGACATAGTGCGATTCTGTGGTCAAAAATGTGTGGAGTGTGGAGTAGAATGAATATTTCGTGGAAAAAGGGGATAAAAGAAAATGTCATTGTCTTCACAAACCAAGGTTTGTGCTCTGTAAACTTTGAGAGAGGAACAATTACGGAGTGCGTGGCCGAGTCGCCTTGGAGTTGGACTAACTTGGAGTCGGAGGACCGACTGAAAACAATGAAACACTAGAAATAACAACACTTCCTGAAAGAAAATTCAACCGTAACCGGTCATTCGTTGGATTGGAATTGTGGGATGTGAGTGATGTATGAAATTCTTTTGTTTGATCCCGCATGAACGCCCGTTGCCGTTGGCTGCTAGTGCTGAGTGCGATTTTCTACCTGCCGCCGAAACGGGATACAAAGCGCTATTGTCGTTACTGCAAATGTGTTTTAAATTGCCTTTTAGGTATTTTGATTTATTTTGACATTTTTTGTGTTCTATTTTGTGACTCGAGTTTTGCAGTTCGAGAGAAGTGATCATGTGACAGATTCTGAATGATCTGATTGGTCTAAGCCATTGCTTACAAATTCTGCCAGCCTATTTTCAGTGTCCTGGTAGTTGTTTCTTGTCACATAGTTTCTTCTACACCAGCGTGGCGTATGAACAATTAACTCCTGTAATTACTGTTTGAAACTGAAAAGTTTGGCCAACTTAGGGTTGTGATTGATGCATTCTATAGTTTAAAGTATGTTATTTTTGACTTTCATTTTTCCATGCTAACAGTTGGGGTATGAGCCACAGGTTTTCGTCTTGACGTTTTTCCATTTGCATTGGAATTAAATTGTTTGTTGGAATTAAATGTGCTTGTATTTCAGGCTTTCTAGGTAATCTATGGATCGATTTTCAATTTTTTTTGTAATTTAATTTGTATCGTAATTATAAGAATTGAAAATAATTTAATATGTCTCCCTGCAGCAAATCAAGAATAAGCTTCTTCCACTCACACTGCAAATTTTTCATCATTATCTTTATTATTTTAATTTTGAAAAATATTTTGTTGCATCTAATTGCCTTCATTGTTGTTGCTGAAATAGATGTCAAGTACTGCTTAAGATGAGTGCGTTTTGCCAACACGACACAGTACTGAGGCATTTTGTGATACTAATGTTTACTTTCAATCTATTGAGGTATGGTTTAGATTGAAATGTGTATTTAGGTCCCAAAAAATTTCCTCTTTTTTCTCATGGTTCATTCGAAGCCCTGGGCTTGTGTGTTGCCGTGAAACGGCTTCTCAGTTTACTTGCCGACTCCATGATGGTGATCGTGTCTTCTACTATATTTTGCTGAACTCATATATTGATGTGTTGTCCTGTGCCTTTCTCCAGGTTTTCCCCAACCTCAGTCCAACCCAACCACAGACCTGTTTGCCAACTTTGCCTCACCACAGGCATCTAATACTACTTCAACGGCGCCCACTATTGGTGATAGCAACAAGTACACCAACCTTGCTGACCTGTTCTCCAGTCCAGTCCCTGAACCCGTGTCCACAGTGAACTGGGATGGTGGTGCGGGAGGAATCAACTGGCAAGGGGGCAACACGACCACGCCCTCTGGTGAGTACAAATTTGACATCCATGTTCCAGACAAAGCATTTTAAAAATAATTGAAAATGAGTAGGTAACAAATGTTAAAGCTGCTATAAACGAGAGGTTCATTTTATGAAGGGTCATATGCCGCTTTCTAATTTAAGTAAAGAATGAATTGAGACCAATTTCAAAATGATAAGGATTCTGAATTGAAGGTTAGTTTTTCAACAGAAGGTGACAGCTTGAATTGCTACTCCAACTTAAGCCATTTGTTTTCATTCTTTTTGTAAGATTTGCACTACGTGTTGTTTGTTATAAGTGCTTTACTTATTTAGATTTTCCATGGGAATAGATTTGACTCAAAACGGGATGGTACAATTATTGATGGTGTTGCAAAAAATATTTGAAAAAGGTGACCTTTGTTTCACAATAATGTGCTTTCCATTTCAGGTTCTCTCTTTGGTTCTGGCGGAACGTCCCTCAGTACAGCTATGGGCCCTTCATCAAATTCGGCCATGTTTGGTGGTCAGCAAGTTAACACACCCTTTGGAGGTCAGCCTAACACAGGTGGGTTATGGGCACTTAGTCTACTCCTCCTGTTGTGCATAAATGTAACTCTGTAGACGGCAGTGGGGTACTGGTGTTTTAAAGTATTGTATTTCAGGTTTGCTGGTTTAACCGCAAAATCACATTATGATCTTGTGTAGAAATGTGCCAACAAAATAATCCTAAAAGAAGAATTAAGATTTATGTAATGAGAAAAGACAATACCATGAATCAACAGTGCTGTGAATCTGCATGAAATGTAAACCCAGGCTGTGTCATGTGGTCAACTATCGCACAAACTTGCAAGAGATTGGCCTGCGTATGGAAGGTAGCCGTCTTGTGCTATGTTGTCAGCAAAATTAAATGCAAAAATTTTAACCATTTTTAAGCTCCATGTTGCAAGGAAAGAATTTAATGGCTGGCTATCTAAAAGATGAGTTACAAATACACACAAAGGGACTAAAATTTTGAATTTCAATCTGTTAAATGTAAAAGCACAAATACCCTCATCAAGATTTTTAATTCCATTAACAGCAAAATTGCTGCGACAAATCATTGTAGCAAAATTCTAACTAAAGATAGAAATTCCGCTAAGCTAACTTTCCTGTCAATTTCTTTTCATTCCTCGTCATGGTGGTTGGCTACTGCTGAGAGTTGGATTTACGTCCAGCCATCATGATGGAATTGTTGGTAATTTTGGTTTTTAGATTTAGCATATACGCTACTATCTAGTGTTTGAAACTTGAAATCAAAACTCAGAACGAAAATGAACTCTTGGGATACTGGCATTCAGCCTTCTGACTGAGTATTTATCTTCATGTATACGTGGATGTGTCGTTTGGTTGGTGGAGTCGTCACTGTTAGAGAAGCAGTAGGACAGACTTGATCAGAGGCAGTTGCACAGACATGATGAACTAAGCAGTTGGAGAAAACTGATGAGAGCCATTTAGACAGACATAATCCATGTTTTCTCCAGCTTGTGCTTTGGTTACTTGACTCCAAGTTGAAGTTTGGAGATGAAAGACTTTGTATATAAACACAATTAATTGTATAAATGTCTTAAGTAGAGTTATTTAGAACTGATGGTCAATACATGTTTCACCAACAGGGGTCAGTCAGAGCTGGGATCCAACTAATCCATTTGTCCAAACTGCAGGTATTGCATGGGTTCATATGGTCTCTGTTATGTGTTGAACTTCCTTGTGCCGTCACATGCCATTTGTTTACATTGACATTAACAGAATTCTGACTCTATTTGATTGCATGTTGTTAAGGGAGCTAAGTGTACAACAGAGGTTGGTTTCCAAATGTCTGACTTACTACGCTGAATCACCTTTGTATCATCTTCCCTGTGTGAGTGCTTATCCACTGACCTTTTCTCGTTAAGTGGTTTGAAATGGTTTTGAATCCATATTGGAGCTTGATGTTGCCTGAAAGCTTACAGATGGCAGTTCTAGTATTATTTCACAGGCTGCAGTACATGGTGATGATGTCATGTAGTTAGCTTTCAACTGTTACTGTATTGACTGTGTCAATGAAAGACCTTCAGGCTTCAGGTGTTTCAAAGGTTGTGATGGGCATTTGTTTGGTTAACGGTGAGCTTGAACAAATAGGATTGACTAGACAATTATTTGTTACACGCCAAAAGGGATTTTGGTTTCGTTGATTGAAATGTTTTGGTGCTAGTAATTGGTAGTATATTGTTTGTGCTAGAAGACTAACTTCGGACTTTGCGTTCTCTGGAATTGCATGTCAGGTGTTGGAAAGGATTAGTTACTCTTTCTATTTATATTATTTTGTTTTTTTGTCAACCTCCATGCTTTTAAAGGTATCGGACAAAAGTAAAGCCAGTTGTGAATGTATGAGTCAGTATGCTCTCTGTTATTTATTATGTGCTTGGACTTTGTTAGAAAGTCTCTCAGTGGACACACTGAAGAATCATTAACTAAAGGTCTAACATTTTGAGAATTATTTTTTTCTCTACTGAATAACGAGCATCTTTCTGGTTCTCAAAATTCAGGATTCTGTGAGACTACTGCCAAAGACAGCTTGGACATTTTAAGTTGTAACTTTTGGAGGTGATGAAACTTTATCGATGTTTTGTTAAGCACTTGTCTTGAGTTTTTTGAAACATGTTGGTAGCTGATGCACTTCAAGCTATTATTTTTATGTTCCAGCTGCAAATCCATTTGGTGGACTAGCTCCAAGCAGCCAGGCTGTTCCATTGGGTGGATCAAACCCCCTTAACCAGCCTGGGAGCTCAGTCAACCCGTTTCTGTCATCAGGCAGTGTGCCAGGGGGTGTGGCCAGTGGATTTCCCCAACAGTCATCCTTCAATCAACCAATGGCATCATCTGGCTTCACCAGCTTGCCTGTTGCATCTAATCCTTCACTCTCCACAGCAGGAATGCAAAATGGCAGCTGGGGTCAAGCTCAGCCTCACAACCAAATGGGACTGTTTGGCCAGCAGCCAGTAGGAGGCGCTGGTGGACAAATGATGGGGAAGGCCAGCCAAGGAGGGTTTGGCAGTGCTGGCATGTTTGGAGTGCCACAACAAGGAGGATTTGGGGCACCACCGCCGCAGCAGATGGGTGTGAACAGTGGCTTTGGAGGACAGCAACAGTTTGCATCATGGGGACAGCCTTCACAGAGTGTGAATCCTTTTATGGTAAATATCTGTTGAACACCATTGAAGACTTCTTTAACACTGTATTTTGGTGGCTATTTTTATTTCAGTAAAATGTGAACAATGATGGTGATTTGCTGTTATTACTTGGTGGAATTCTTCCAATTCTGACAAGTATGTTGGTCTGACATCAATTTTTTTTTGTTTGTTCGCTCTCTACAGGTCGCAATTTTCGTCCGATTCACACGAAATTTGCACACGACGTGTACATCGGGAAGTACTGGAAGCCTATTGTTTCTGGTCATGATCGGATTTAAAATGGCGGACGTGGCGGCCATTTTGATTACGGTTTCAGATTAAAATGCTCATAGAGGCTGCATTTTTCAAGGTACAGAGCTGAAACTTGGTATGATTATTACAGGACATGAGTACTACAACTGCGCGGTAAATTGTTAACTTCCGGTCAAAGATGGCGGAAATATTGGCCATGGCGCATGCGCAACTCGATATCTGGCTGAAAACGTTTTCTCCAGTAGAAGGCGCATTGGTGAACCAATCACTTTCAATCTCGTCACCTCTTTGTTTCGTTTGTGTGACTATTATAAAAGTTTGTTTAACCGGAAATCACTTTCAAGATGGCGGCTCTGGCTCACCCATTTTCAATCGTTCTGCGGTTGCATTTTTAACGGGAACAGCAAATGACATGAATTTTTGGTTGTGGATTTTTTGAAGTATGCTCTTTCAAAAGTTCTGCGATAACGTTTCTCTCAGACTTACCGTTTTCGAGTTATTTGACTTTGAATTTCAAAATAACACAAAATTTCAATTTTTTCGAAAAGTTTACGGAATTGTGTGTTACTATCAATTTAGATAGAGCTTTGAACGGGCTTTCAGATGATGTTTTCTGGTTTTCGCTAGGACATCTACTTTTCGAATTATTTGAGATTTTCTGATTTCACTGTTCCCTTGTTGAGCGCTCTTGCTGCATTGACGTTGGTTTAGCTTCTATTGAACAAGACTGCAGCCTATTGCTTACTGATTTCTTTGCTAGTCACATGAATGTTATTGTGTTGTTCATAATTGCCGCCTTCATCGTCATCGTCGTTGTTCTCCCCATCGTCTTCTTTTTGTTTAATTTCGCCAAGTGTCGCTCCTCCGAACGCTCTCACACTGTTGTCACTAAATTACCGGCTATTGAACAAGACTGCAGCCTATTTCTTACTGATTTCTTCACTAGTCCCTTGAATGTTATCATGTTGTTCATAATTGCCGCCTTCATCATCATGATCGTCGTCATTGTTGTCGTCCTCCCCGTCGTCGTCTATTCAATTAATTTTGCCAGGTGTCGCTCCTCCGAGCGCTCTCGCACTGTTGTCACTAAATTACCGGCTATTGAACAAGACTGCAGCCTATTTCTTACTGATTTCTTCGCTAGTCCCATGAATGTTATCGTGTTGTTCATAATTGCTGCCTTCATCGTCATGATCGTCGTCGTCGTCCTCCCCATCGTCGTCTTTTCGATTAATTTCGCCAAGTGTCGCTCCTCCGAGCGCTCTTGTCTGTGTAGTTAGATGGTATCTGAGCAGAACATGGGCTGAGTTCAACCAGGTGTATGTTTTAATCACAAACGGTGTGATTAGTCATTTGCATTCTTGGCCTGTGTACACTTCCTTTGGTCATAATGAATAACTCGTTTCCTGTGTTAGCTATCTTCTGATCTCAAACATGTCATTTGATTTTAGTGAACTCATTCTGTCCAAATTATCATATAGAGACAAAGCATCTGTAATTTGGATTATTTTGTTCCAGTCTGTGGTATGAGGCTGTATTGCAGTCCACAATTCAATGTTCGAGTTATTGCCGACAAGTTATTCAGAGAACACAGTCTGATTAAAACCAAAAAAAAAGTGATGATATGCAGGCATAAGGATGTCCTGTTGGTGACATATGTATGGAATTACATGTTGGAGACATTCATTAGGGATGACTTTTGGTGACATAACAATAGGGATGTCCCGACCAGTATCCTACCCTGCGTTTTGTGTTCAGATGCATATTTTTGTCTATATGTTGATGTGTAAACGTAGCAACAACAAGGGCAATGTTAGGGAATTTGTAGTGTTATTTAAGCAATAAAATTTGTTTATTTTTCAGAATGTTGCACCACAACAGACAGCGCCACCTAGCAACAGCTCTACAAACCCCTTTCTCTAGTCTGCCAGTTGGTATATCTGTTCAAAGGTCAGATGCACAGAGGTTCAGTGAGCATGTCCATTTGAGATTATAGACTGATGTGAATATACATTCACTGGAGTGATGTCATGCGTTCAAGTCTGATGGTTACTTGCACTGACAGGTCATTGGGCCCAAGAAATTACTAAGCTGCATTGTGTGCAGTTGGCTGTACTGTCAAGGAATATTATTTTCATGATTAACTAAAGATTTTAGATGTATAGTGACTTGACTGTTGCGTAGATGTATGTTTCTCTCTTGCACTGTCATTACCACCTGTTGTGAGAATGTATTGGCTGGCTGTGAACTAGTGCCACCTGTTGTGAGAATGTACAGACTGGCTATCAATCAGCACCACCTATTGTGAGAATGTACAAGCTGGCTGTCAACTAGCACCACCTGATGTGAGAATGTACGGGCTGGCTGGCTGTCTACTAGAACATGTGGTGGTACACTTGACATTAGTACTGTACAGTAGTGAAAAACGTCATCTGTGTATGAGGAAAGTTAATCTTGTTGATCCATCTTGAAGCCAAATTTCTTAATTGGAAATGAGGAGTGTACAGACTTGGAATGGGCCGTTTAGTTAATTATTAATAACTCTCTTTCTGTCACTGAATGACTTTATTTATTTATTATATACCGTAATCAACAAGTGATTTGACACTTGGCCAATTCATGTCTGCCTTTCTTACTTGACTGACAAACTTTTACTGTATAACTAGGTGTATTCTTCACTAGTGAGCTAGGCGTGTCCTCCAACTGCTGAGGCATGCACTGTCTTGTTACATGCTATAGTTAATGTGTCTTATTATTTGTCTGGTGCAGTACATGGTCAGGAAGCAGGCAGTGTTTCTTGGAGTTGAGGTAAGCATTAGCTCAATATTTTGGTGTGGGATATGTTGTATAACTTGTTTTGACTCAGTTCTTTCTATGAAGCTGTAAGGAAACTACTGCTTTATGTGAAGAAGTTGGTACAAAGTTGTATTTATCTTGTGAAAGTCTTCAAATGAGGTATTTGACTTGTGGTAGAGATACTATGAAATGAATGGTTTGATCTACATACTGCTACTGAAGTAGTGCTGCACACCACTAGTTAGCTGTGATGTGCTGTACTAAAACCTGCGTTATAGTGTCTAATCAACAGGTTAACTGTGAGGTGCAGCAATGTCAACCATTGCCAGCCAAATTCACGGTGTTGATATCTATTGATAGTAAGTCAGAAAATTCTAGAAAAGTACCATTGGTAAAAGTGCTGGTTTTGTTATTGAATGCAAGTGTATGGAATGTGTTACAGCAGTTACATCTTAGTCAGTTGGCTTATTCATTGATACTCAGCCTGTTTGAGAACTTCCAAGTGTCGTGCGGTGCATATCTCGCTTAGAAATATGCGTTTGTCTGGCAAAGTCAAGAGCAAAGCCAGTGAGGTGCTAAGGGTCCATTCACAGTTGTCATGACTTTCATGAACATACAAAACTTGTGCATTAAGAAGGGACGGCTGTAGTGTTGCCGTAAGTGCTTTCGCTGATCAAAAAGTATGTTGTTTTGTTGTTTACTGGTTTTCCTATCTTTAAAATATGGCAAAATAACTAACAACGTTAATGTTGTTGATATAAGAAAATCGTTCACTTGTTTATCACATACAGCCTCTGGTCAGGGACCACTTATGGTTTATTGAACTTTAAAGAATGTTCACTTGGACGTCAGCCCTGGACCACTGTTAGTAGTGAGCTGCTGATGTATGATGTATAAAAGTTTAGAGCCTAACTTCAACAGAATTTGTTATTATAAATGTATTAGGCTAGCCAGGTAATCCTAGCAAAGTTTTAGCAAAATAAGAAAACACCATTTTAATCACTAAAATATAGGCCTGTCAAATGATTGGTGAAGTTGTCTTTTCGTGCCATACTGCGTCACTGCAAGATCCCAGCACAAACAACAAAAGGCTGATAACAGTTGTATTGACTAGGGGTTTGAATAGAACACCTTTGCTTGCAGGTGTTATTCACAGCTTTTTGAGGTTGATTCATGGGTGATGTAGACAAAAGCAAGCCAGAGAGCCTAACAGTTCATTATATTTGGCAATTAGTGGCACTGGTGGGCTCAGGGCGAGGCTCTTAACATACTGTAGTAACCAAATTTTCAAGTGTTACCATTCAAGATAGGCTTTAAAGTGGAACTTGTAGACTTAGTTCCTTATCTTTGTGATTGCTTGGCCAAATTTGTTAGAAACAATATATAGCTTTGTAAATTTTTTGTTTTCACCTTTACAAGTTGTCAATGAATACAGCTGCACTTTGTTAAGCGTAAATATGTTAAAGTAGCATTGCCATTTAGTTCCTTGTATACATTAACATAGTTAAGAGCATACAAATACATCTTTAAGGAATGTTCACTTGTGCATTGACTAGTGACCTCGGGCAGTAATGCGAGATCTTCTCTAAGACATAATGATACAATTGTATAGGACTTGTTTTGTTTGTTTAATGTTAAGAGAATCCCGTTTTAGTTTTGGTCAGGGGATTTGTTTTATTTTTTGGAATGGGATGTTTTCAAAAATCGTGTGATAATGATGTTGTAGTAGTTGGCAGGTGCTGAGTGGGTATGAAGTATTGGTTAGAACTAGCTGGTCACAAAATCAGGAGTGTCATTTAGCAACAACCAACTACATTATAATGTACTTTGATGTTGCTATTTCTACGAGTTGGGTTGATGCGTTGTTCTGACCAGTGACAGTTCAAGGGTGCAGAGAATATTATAACTATCATATTAATTAACATTAAGTGCTAGTAATTGAAAATTATTGGTTGCTGTATGTACATATTTTTGCTTTTGGCTTTGCATTGTTCTGTAGCAAATGTTACTGTAAAGTTGTATTTAACATAAATAAAACATTCGATAATCTGTTCCTTTTATATTAACCATGAAATTGAAGGGTCGCTTGAACTGAAAGATTACTGTATCCAGACTGGTGATAAATGGTTTGATTGAATTATACCATGCGAGAATATCATACATGTAATTTAAAATGTTGATGACATGTGGCACCTGTGCATTGTTGCGATGACCTAACCCAACAGGTGTCACCACTGGCTGAGTTTTGTACATAGTGACAGCAATACAACTACACAAGTGAAGACTTAAGTTCTTCAGTAAAATAGTCACTTACAGGAATACCCCCCCACACCCTTTGCGATTCTCTAGTATTACCCACAATGCTGTTCTTGTGTGGTAATAGCCACACAGTTGGATTCTTGTTTTTTATCGTTATTATACATTAAGGTTAGTGTTCCATGTTTTTCTTTTAGTGTTCCACGTTTTTCTTGATGTTACATAGCAAGTTAAATGCAGACATAGAATGAAAAGCTGATCCAGGTGTGATAAATCGTTCTTCACTTGTCCAAGTCAGCTTAGAAGTGTGTTCACGGATACATCTTTCGAAAACTAGGTCACTTATGCAATGGGTTTTTGTACCTCTACTAAAGGGGAAAGTTCAATCCTGGATGTGGGAATTATTAAAGTTCACGTGCTCGGCCTTTCACCATACTCTGATAAAACTGATCAGTCTGGTTAACTTCAGCTTATGCGAGTTTAATCAATTTCTGTTTAACACATGTTAAAACATCAACTTGGCATCACTGTTTTATTCAAAATATATTAACAACACATTAACAATCATTTTTCATAACCATTTGTTTAATACACGTCTTTTGTTAACGTCCACATTTCCAGTTAATATTACAGAGATCCATACACCACTACCCGTTCTAACAGCAGATTTCTCCAGTAGCACAACTTCATGCCTCACTCTTGTACAGATGAACCACATCACAACAAACCTTTCGGCTATTTTCTAAACACCTTTAATTAACCAAGTTTACATTGACAATTCATGGGTCAACTTGGAGAGCAGTTGGCTAGTGGAAAGCAACAGCATAAGTGAGCAAACAACCAAGGTGTTGTAACGTAGTTTGACTAGTTGATGGCATGCCCGGTGCGTCAGTCTGAATGTTATTGCTTGAAAACTGGACATTCAAAGTCTTACAAACAATGTCCTTGCTAGCTAGTGTTACATTACACTAGTGAACTGGTTAAGATATATCAAAATAAAATAGAGAACACAAATTACTGGACATAGTTGAACACTTTATCACGTCACAACCCACTTAAATAAAGTTCATAAGTTTCCGAAACATGACAAATTTAGTCTGAAAATGACACTAAACCACTAGATTATTCCATGTAATTTTTGTCTTCAAAACTGCCTACTTTCAACAAGAATAGATTTCATCTTGACTCATCAGCCAAAATATTCAAGACACCCCTCGTTAAATGGAGGTTATGTATAAAGCTAGTCACAAGGCCATGTTTCCATCATTTCTGCCAATGATGTCACAATTGCATAATTTAACATTCCAGTCTTGCAGACCAATCACTTCAGTGGTGGGCATTTTGCTGTGTACACAAGTTAAGGTACCAAGCTCACTCGCCTGAATTTGCACGGTCTTGCAAGATCTTATTTTTCTCTACACACCCCTGCTCTCAACTGCAGCTCTATGTCGCATCATACTACAGCTTTAAGTACATTGGCTCCTGAACACTGAGAACAGAGTAGACCACGTGTGAGAGGGGCGCATCACACCGATGCCATATTAATTCATGGCAATGTTAGAACTGTATGAACTGGTGTTCTTCACCGCTCGCATGATCAGGTTTGTTTGATGAATGAGATAGGTGGCGCTAGCAAACACCTTTTCACCACTGAAACAGAAAAACAGGTTAACACAATTCACTACACGCCAACAAGAGTCACAAAATGACTGATGATGAGTGGGTTCACAGTATCAGAAACGTGGTTTACACTTTGAATCTTTAAAACAGAGCATTGTTTAGCTCGGAGGATAACACTGAAGCATGTGACTGAAATGCTTGATAAATTTTTATACAAATATGAAAGTGGCCTAAACAGTCCTCTTAAAGAGCCAGTGCTCGATTTGGCGACCTGCAGGTCGCGAATGCAACCTCCGATTGTTTGGCGACCTGTGAAAGATCGCCACTAAGTTGCGACTGCAAATATCAAAGTCAGACATTAATTCCCCGAAATTCGTTTCAAAGTTTCTGTTCACTTCTAAACTATAAGTTTTCCTAGATTTAATACCTTTGGTTCACAACTGTTCCGTTTATTTTGTGAAATCAGTGCATTTACCACCTCAGCAGTCAGCACACATCAAACACACGCCTAAATTACAACAGGAAGAAAACAAACAGAAGTTGGAATTGTTCGGCAAAAATCGGGCAAGACCGATGAAACGCGCCTCCAGAGTATGCGATTGTCTGCGTGCTATCTTCGTTGGCAGGAGGAATTGAGTTAGAGATTGAGTGACACATATTTCTTTATGGGGAGAAATTGAATGCTTAAGTTTCTGAGACCCGCACAACCTTTTTTTAGTCACCCATTTCGATGTCAGTTTTGGCGACCTCAGATTTCCTTTGGTAACCTGGGATTTTCACCAAGTTGCCAAATGCGAGTTGGCGTCAAGCTAAGGGTCGAGTCCTGAGAGCATTTCTATATCGTGCTAAGGTGGTACTCAATAGTTTTTTGCGTCAAGGTTGACTAATTAGTTGACAGTGGTACCTACTTACCGACCATCTTTGAAAAACTCCTTCAATACATTGCTGAACTTTTTTGAATACTTGACAAACTCGCGTTTTCGCTGGTCGACTAACTTGCTCTCCTCTGGTGACTGAAGCCCTTTATGTACTTTGTTGACATAATCTAACAGTTCTTTTATGGCACTAGCGATCTCTCTGAAATACAACATAAGGACCATGTTAATGTTACTGTCTAACAGTTCTTTTATGGCATGATTATGTCCTGAAATCTAAACTGCATAACACCGTCAGACCAGATTAAACATAAGTCCCATAGGTCCATGGAAACTGGCACTGACTTGGTGTTGAAAGTGGCTATTAACCCAAAATAAACGCTTCACACATATCCTTTTTTCAACAGCACAGTAGTTGTCACTAAATAATTTCATAACGTTGGTAGAGTACACACAGATTTTAATTCTTATTTACATGAACAGGAACCATGGGGGTATAAGTTATCTAAAATTTGGAACAGTCTCATCACCACGCCACCTAGTGTCCAATAGCTATAGCTTCCGAAGATGGCTGCTGTGAGTAGCCAAAACTGTCAAGGTACAACATTTTGCTTGGTTGTGTAAATAAGAATTAATCTATGTGAACACAGTAGTTGGCTGTCGTAATGATACACAACAATTTTGAACCCAGATCTAAACTTTCCCATACAAGCAACTTACTTGATGGTTTCTAGGAAAGTCTTGCGTTCTGAAATTTCCTCTGGAATTTTACTGAGAATCTTTTTGAGAGTGATAGCTTGCCTGTTGAGCTCACGGAATACTGGTTCAGGGTGTGTGATCTTGAACTCGGAAAATGTGCAGCCTGAAATGAACAGGGACAATCTGAAGAAATGGAATAACAACAACATTTCTCACGACATACCTTTGACCTAGATTATGTACACTGAGGTCTAACAAAGACGACCAGACCACCTTCTCAACTCATGCTTGCGCAATACTCTTCAATGAGTAAAACATTCTATAATATATAAATGCATGTATTTACACTGAGGTCTAACAAAGACGACCAGACCACCTTCTCAACTCATGCTTGTGCAATACTCTTCAATGAGTAAAACATTCTTTATAAATGCGTGTATTTAAGCGCATGCACAGGATGCCAAGTTGAGTCTAGATCTAGAACAATGCAAATGCACAGCCTATATGTAAACCGCACGAGTAAAACCCAGGAGTAAACCTTAAAATGTCTTGTGAGTGAATCTTGAATTATCCAATTCAAAATGGAGGACGGTGATGTGTACTCCACTTACCACTAATTTGAAAAGGAAAATACTAAGAATATACAAAACTACACATAAAACACAATTTCACGACCAGCACAATAACAAATAATAGCCATTTTGCATTATATGTGAAATGTTTTTCAAAACATATTTCATTGGTTGAATCATGTTTGTGTGTATACGGTAGTAATTTTCCAAATCAAATCTCTCAGGTCACAGTATTTGTTCAGTGCAGTTCAAAATGTTAAAATCATAAAGATGAGATTTTTTGTTGAAGTCACATGACATAATGTTGTCAAAATATTTTCTAGGAATCTTGCTTTCACAGGCTCTTATGTTAAACATTTGTGTAATTTACCTTAACCGGCGTCACAGTATTTTTCTACTAATCATATTGGAACAAAAGTTTTTTGGACATGCCATCTAAAAGTCACAGATGTAAAATCCATTTGAAAACTAATGTCTTATTATCAAAGCTAAACAACATTAAAAGGCGCATTCAAGGTGAACCTCACCAGGACACAGCATGGCGCAATTGGTGAATTTTTATTTTACCTCTTTTGCAAAAGATCAGTAGCACGAAGTAAAGGCGTTACCATAGCTACAGTACCTTCAGACAGTGTTAGATACATTGTGACCATTCACAAAACTAAAGTTTTTGACAGAAGAAAAACGCCAATTGTGGCAATTTTTCTTCTTCAAAAGTAATTATTAGGCAAAGATTGCTTCTGCCGGTGTCCCCCACTTGATGAAAAACACTACTGAAGAAATTGCACCTAAATTCATTTTTCATAGCCCGCTGATGTTTATACAAAAAAGGAAATGAAAGGTTATAAAGCAGTTGATAAACTGGGAGGCTTTGCTTTACTATGACCAGATCTACCTAAAATTTGTCGTTAGAGTATTGAGTGCCACCTTAGCTGCAATGTTAGGAGAGTTTTACACTGAGCTGCAGCCCACAAGTTTCAGTCTACAACCTCAGGGGTTTGTTTCATGAAAGTGACTTATGACACAAATATTGTCTTACGCAACGTAAAACCAAATTTCTGTTTTACACACTTTCATGAAACTGCCTCTCTATGACTAATGCATTAGTCGAAAGTCCTAAAAGGCTTGTGTGTAGCCTACTAGCCTGGTGCACTACTAAATTTAGTAGCCTAGTGCACTAGTACATTCACTAGACTGGAGCACTAGTACACTCACTAGCCTAGTGCACTAGTACATTCACTAGACTGGAGCACTAGTACACTCACTAGCCTAGTGCACTAGTACATTCACTACCCTAGTGAACAAGTACATTCCCTATCCTGGAGCAATAGTTCATTCATTAGGTTAGTGTACGAAGTACATTCAGTAGTGCATTCACTAGTACCTTCTGTGTCATTCTGTCCTTCCAGTCTCAGTAGAGTCTCACACATGTTCACTTTATCCTGCACCTCAGCTCGCCTTAACACCCCCTTGACAAAGTCGTAACTGAAGCCTGGGTAGTGCGTCTCTACCTTGGTGAAGGCTGCCTTCAAAGTCTGAGCAGCAGCTAGGTCACGTGATTCCAACTGAAACATGTGAATACAATGACAGAGAGTCACAGCAGCAGTCAGTGGTTATGATCGTGTGGTCATCCCAACGACAACCACATCACTACTATCTATTGCTGTACTTTTCATTTAAGTGACGAGTTGTGAAAAAGGCAAAATTATCTACTACTTTTAGTTAATTTTAAGAAATCTGCACATAGTAAGTCAGAAAGAAGACATTTTCTACAAGGATAGAATACTTCGGACATGGCAAATACTAGTACTTAATCACTAGCACCTTACATTTGACTTGTGACCTGGAAATGGAACACTGGAAATGGCACACTGGCTTGTATGTTTTACAGCTTTTACGAATTTTTGGAATCCAATCCATAAACATGAGAGAGGATTCATAAAATATCATTATCAAGTGAGTGCGATTTTGAAGTCATAATGTAAACACTTACTTCCACCAGGGTTTGGAATGACCAATGGCAAAAAAGAGGAAAATTTTCCAGATGATGTATCGTTCGACAAATAAACAGGCTTGTGTGATAGAAATATCTTTTGTGTAGTAAAATTTAACTGAAATTAACATTTTTATAAGAATAAAGTCAAAATAATGATAAAAAAGATGAAAAAAGAAGACACTGGAAATCAAATAAGAGGAAATCTGAACCAAAAAAGAGGAAAACCTCTTAAGGAAAATTTCAAGTGCTTTTCCACTGAATAACAAACGTTATTAAAAGGAGTAACTGGTTCTGAGCACAGGCATCCTCAGCTTCTGATCGTCCACAATACACTATATAATACTACAAGGTATGAAACTCCCGACTAGAAATTCCACGGGTGCTTCACTTCAGCCGTCCATAGCAAACACAAAACTCAATAACTTTACACAAAACAGAGGTTCAACAAACCATGAGGAATTGTTCTTTCTCCCAATACCGTTTACGGTGTCCTGCTTCACCCAGTTCGCAAGAAATTCGCGGTCAAAGCACAAAAATCTTCCCAAAAAGCCCGTCCGGAGCAACTCCTCTGTGAATCAAAGGTTAAAGATGATACGGAATTATTCGATGACTTACAGATGAACAGCAGTTGCTGATTTGTCACGGAAAGTTACGAAATCGTGACAATCGGCAATTGTCGTTCATCCATAGCTCATTGGATAATTCCATATCGTCCCTGACCTTCGATTTACAGAGGAGTTGCTCCGGACGGGCTTTTTGGAAATATTTTTGTGCTTTGACTGCGAATTTCTTGCGAACTGGGTGAATCAGGAAACCGTAAATGGTATTGGGAGAAAGAACAATTTCTCATGGTTTGTTGAACTCTCTAGTTTTGTGTAAATTTATTGAGTTTTGTGTTTGCTATGGATGGCTGAAGTGAAGCACTCATGGAATTTCGAGTCGGGAGTGTCATACCTTGTAGTATTATAAAGTGTATTGTGAACGACCAGAAGCTGAGGACGCCAGTGGTTCTGAGTTCTCCAAAATACAGGACCGGGCGTTGCCGCACCGAGCGGAGTTTGAGCTAAGATAGGCTGATGAATGATCACTCATAATTACACACTAAAACAAACACCTACCTTTTCAAGAATAGGCCCAACAATAACTGGAAGAGCCATGGCAGAAAATAGCGTCTCGTCGCCCATGGTCATTCTTCAGAATTTAATTTTCTTTCCAGTTCAAACTGAGGGAGGAAAGATGTTGAGAAATTCCGAATGAGATGGTCAGTTATGACTGGGTTAAAATCTGAAGAACGTAGCTTTTTATTGAACGACCACTCACGCGTATTGATAAGAGAAAGATTTTAAATCGTTTTTTCTAAAGAATTAACGACAAAATCTAAAATATATCAATCCAAATCACAGCGCAAGTTTGACCATTTCCCAAACATAAAACCAGGAAACAAGACAGGAAACAAGATGGCGAAAAGGGTGGAGGTCGTTGTCTCGTTTTGGATATCGTGTATTTGTTGTCGGAGCATATTGACAAGAGCGTTCTCTTACGGGAAGTTGAGTAACTGTTTGGAACTGGGTACCGACAAAAACACGTATACTGGTACCACTGCCATAAATATAATTACTTACTTTTATGTTAACCGCATTGCCTTCTGGATTACTTACTTCTCAGAGGAATGTCCGCTAACATAACCCACATTGTTTAAAATTTAAATTTCACTTGATAGTCAACAGCGTCAGGCGTCCTCCGGAGTTCTGGTTCGGGCCAACAGATGCGATGGTCATTGCCTACCTCCATTGCGGAGTCAGCTTATGATCGTCCCCATCTTCTACACCGGCTAAAACTACCAGAATGAACCAGAATGCACTGACGTGACGCGAACTTTAAATTCTGAAAATTCCTCGCCGCCGACTAATGACCATTTCTTTTATGTTAGGTTCAGATCAACACGTTTCATCAGTAATATTGAATGTTCACGAACAGAAAGATCTGTCTGTCAAAGAGTCGGGTAAAGGAATTTTTAATAGAACAATTTTAAATCAATGAACATGCGCGCACCCAGCCTTCAACATGGGGGGCTCGAATTCCTAACGTTGTGGACCTT